>JAESUZ010004506.1:0-15220 GCA_017311185.1 Proteles cristata cristata | reverse complement strand
ATCTGGAGGTGAGTCAGTTGGATTTTTCACTAATCCATTTAATGGCATTTTCCTGTCAAAAAATTAAGAACAAACAATATGTAGGAGCATAGGGATTCAGGGAAGATAGAAGTGATAAGAAAAACAATTTTTCACTCAAGGAACTTTAATCAGGACTTACACATGCAAACAAACAGCTATCATGAAATAACGGATTCACTTGGGCTGGGCTGGGTGGACAAGGCATGTAATAAACAGCAGCAGGCTTTAGGGAAGTAGCAGCCAGGCCTGTCTACCCTTCCAGGCTTCTCTGCTGTTCTCTCAGGTCCTGGTGCGGCACTCTTTGCAAGTCTTTTTTTTTTTTTTTTAATGTTTTATTTATTTCTTAGAGAGAGAGAGAGACAGTGTGAGCAGGGGAGGGTCAGAGAGAGAGGGAGTCACAGACTGAAACAGGCTCCAGGCTCTGAGCTGGCAGTCAGCACAGAGCCCGACGTGGGGCTCGAACCGAACCGCGAGATCATGACCTAAGCGAAAGTCGGACGCTTAACCAACTAAGCCACCCAGGCGCCCCTGAAAGTCTTTTTAATAACTTTACATTTCTCTCTTATTGCCAATCGTTTCTGTAATCCTTTTGAAGAGATTCTTCTTAATTGTGATTGTGATCATCCTTTAGCTGTCTGACACATGTGTGTCTTGTCATGAAAATGGAGTCACTAGAAAAGCTGGATAGCTTTTCATAAATAAATGTAAAGTCTACTTCCTGTAGAATTTCTATTATGAAAGTTATAAAGCACTGAACTTTAGAGGTTCATCTGAAAAATTACCCCTTGCCTTGATATTCTCTTTTTGACAACTTTGACCCTTTGTCATTGCAGTTGACCTTTTATCAGTTTCACTCTTTCCTTTATAGAGTTTTCTTCATCCTTATGCCTTCTATTCATAAAACAACTTTCATAGCTTATATGACATCTACTTTGCTACCCTGATTCCCACCTTTCTCTCTGGCCTTTCCTCCACTCTCTCTACTGGCACTACTTCTTCCGGTCTTCTCCTTGATATATGTGAGTATCTCCTAAAATCCAGTCTTCCACTCAATTATGCTTTCTCTGGATTTATCCTAGGGGTTCACTATGATTTTCTGGGACTTCAACTCTGGAAAGAACTTTTAAATCCCCATTTCCAACCATGTCATCCCTCCCATGTTGAAGTATTAAGTCTCTAACTACTTTTAAATATTCCCGTTGAAAGTTTCACTAATATCTGAAACTTAGTATGTTTAAAGACAGATTCATTATACTTTCACCTAACTTCACTCCATTGCTATTTTTGTGCTAGGCATACAAGTTCAAAACCTTGGAGTCATCTTTGACTTTTTACTGTCTCCCTTCAACAAACCATAAGTCCTGCAAACTTTGTCTCATCTAGTGCTGCTCATCTTTTTTACAGATATTTTTTAAGCAGTCTTATCCATTGCTGAGCCTGTAGCTGGAAGGTATGGGCCAGAGTCATGGCCAATATTAGGGTCAGATAGAAAATATTTCAGGCTCTATGAAACTCCCAGCAAAGGTACAAAAGGAGAGATGTTGCAACTGTTTAGCTTCCTTATTATAGCACTACAGCAGCCTTAGACAATAGTAAAATTTTACTACAAAAGTAGGTAATTTTTGCTTGAGGTCTGTGGCCATAGTTTGCCACCTTCTGGCCTATAAAGTCAAGTTTTACTTATCTCTTATTATATCTATTAGCGAATCTTCCTCTCAAGAGAAATGATTGTTGCCCTGTATCTGACAAAGGATTTGCATCCAGAATATATAAAGGCTTACATTAAAAATACTTGAAACCCTCTTGGACTCACAAATGCTTCCTCTTTTGGCACATTCTTGCCTCATTTCACCACTTTGCTATGTTTCTGTCAAGATCCAAGCAGAGATCGCCATTTTGTGATGCAGTTTTCAACCCTACTGAATCCCTTCTCTTGAGATTCCGTAGGGTTTTTGCATTTGTAACTCAGTCAGGTGGTTATTTATCAAGACAGCATTTATTGTGTTCCTGAAGGTACCAGGTACTGACACTTTTATCTTTTGATTATAGTTTTTCTTTTCCTTCAAACTAGATTGTAAACCCCTTAAAGGCAAAGAAACCCTGTCTGTGTTTCTTGATAGCCTTCTCAGCCACCTCACTTCTGTGGTACTAGTAGGCTGTGATTTTCAAATCTGGGGGTGGTGTAGTTGTACGTACAGTTTATATAGTTTACCTGCTATTTTTGTAATTCCAGAAATCAAAGTCAGGAGCAGGAAGACAGTGAAAATAGTAGAGTAAGGACCTTCAAAAATTCACTCCTCTATAAAAGCAGTGAGAAAAAAAAAAAAAAAGAACCTACCTCTCAAAGGCTTGCAGAAGTCCATGGAGCATTCATTCAAGAGAATGATATGAACAGTGAGCTTTGTGGCATTTTAACTTGCCTTAGTCCAGTACCCTGCTCTCCAGCTCTGGAGTAGCCTTGAAAAAGAACAGCCCACTTTTCCACTGCAGCCTCTCAGGCACCAAAGGGACAAAACAGGCGGAGCTCTTTCAAAGCCGAATTGCCAAATAAATAATTGTCATTATTTGACGTGTCTGGTGGTTCCTGGAGTACCCCACTTACAAGGCTGTCTATATTAGACCTGATGCGGAGCTTGCCCAGCAGGAAAAAACCTCTGTGAACTGGGAGGGGTGGAGCATTTTTCAGAACCCATTATCGACTAATACTTTATTTTTTTTTTTATTTTTTTAATGTTTTATTTATTTTTAGGAGAGAGAGAGAGAGAGACAGCGTGAGCAGGGGAGGGTCAGAGAGAGGGAGTCACAGGCTGAAACAGGCTCCAGGCTCTGAGCTGCCAGTCAGCACAGAGCCCGACGCGGGGCTCGAACCCACGAACCGCGAGATCATGACCTAAACGAAAGTCGGACGCTTAACCGACTAAGCCACCCAGGCGCCCCTATAGACTAATACTTAAACTTTATGGCTGTCTGAGGTATAGCTAACATTTGGGGCAAACCACAGACAACCAAAAAGCTTAAAAGGAAAAGCTGGTGAATAGGAGGTCCATAGATATCAAAGTCTATAGGGGCTTTGAAAAGTCTTAACAGTCTACAATTCTAAGCATGCAGTAGGACTGTGTACATGCTCAAGAAAGACCTAAGTAGGCCTTAAGCTCTCACCTCTGGTCAATCTTGAGGCTCTGCACAGAGGCAGGATGTGAAGGACTAAGGCAGAGTTGTCAGCAACCTGGTTGGGTGTTGAAGGTGTGCCCCCAAGCAGTCCATTAGCAAAGACTGGGAGATTTACTGGTTCCAAGTGTATAGGGAAATCTCTGTTCAATCACTAGCCAACCATTAGGTGGAAACTTAAGTGGCACATACTATAAAAAATACCAGGTTCACAGAATTAGCTTAGGAAAGTCACTAAACAAAGAGAAACAGCAAGTTATAGCCACAGTAACAAACCCTAAGAGGCGGGTAGGAACCTGATTCCATTGTTGCCACATTATATTATGTGTCAAGTTTTCAACAAAAAATTATGAGACAAATAGAAATCAGGTATAGTGCATATATAGAAAAAGAAGTAGTCCATTGAAACTGTCCCTGAAGGGGCACCTGGTTGGTTCAGTCAGTTGAGCATCTGACTTAATTTCGGCTCTGGTCATGAGCCTAGGGTCATAGAATCAAGCCCTGCATCAGGCTCCATGTGGAGTGTAGAGCCTGCTTAAGATTCTCTCTGTCTCTCTCAGCCCCTCTCCCCCCCCTCACACACACACTCTCTCTACAATTAAAAAAAAAAAAAAAAGTTTGTCCCTGGAGAATTCCAGACATTGGACTTACTAGATAGAGATTTTAAGTCATTCATTTTAAATGTGTACATAGAACTAAAAAAAACCATCTATAAACATTTAAATCGAAGTATAAGAACAGAGCAGAGCTGAGGGCCAAACAGGATCCTGAGCTCATCATGTCCCACAGATACACCCCAAGACAGCTACTACATCGATTATAACTAACTCTAAAAATGACCTCAAGACTGGCAGAGCAGACCTTCCATAGCTAGTCATAGAAAGCGGGCTACACCCAAAAGGGTAAATGGAGTAGAGATATCGTTGGGAACCATACTAACCACAAACAGGAGGCACATCAAAAGCACAGAGAAACTAGAGAATCAGACCCTTTGCAAATCATCCCCAGCCCTGGGGACCCATCCTGGGAAGATGAGTCCCTGTAATGGCTTTGAAAATAAGTGGGGCTTAATCCTAGGAGAGCCAGAGGGTGATAGGAAACCATGTCCCTACCCTTAGCGTGTTGGCTCTCTGAATAACTTGGCCTGAGACACAGCATAGCACACAGCATTCTGAAAAGCATTTGAGGTATATATGAAGGATATTTATTGACCAGTCTTAGAAACTGTACCAAAAGAGGAGGGATCTGTAGAAGGTGCCATATTTCTTGCCCTTTCCCAGCCTAGACAGCTGGATGCTTGTGAAAGCCAGTCCTGACACTCTACATGTACCTTGCTAGCACCACAAGCCCCACCCCAGGACTCCCCTGCAGATTTGCACCACCCAGTATATTCACTTCTGCAGACATCCCTCTGAAGTGGCAACTTCCCTGCCATGCCCAACAGGCAGCCCCAGCCAGGACTGGCACTGCTCCAGAGTGACTCCTGCCCCAGAGAGGGGGACATTTAACCCCACACACCAGCATACCCTTAGTTCCTGCAGCCGGGCCTTTTAGCTGGCTACCAAGGAACCAAGCCCTGCCCTTCAGTGCAATTGCAGCTGTTGCAGAAACTAACTGCAGATGGCTAGGCTGAGTACCAGCCCCACGTACCAATGCACCCATGGCAGCTGCAGCCAGGCCTCTTGAGTCGGCCATGCAAGAAGCAAGCTCTGCCCATCACTGCACCCACAGCTTTCCCTGTAGCTAAGCGAACACAGCTATAGACTGTGTGCTGGCTTCACCCACCAGTAAGCCCATGGCAACTTCAGCCAGACCTCTTAACAGCATGGGAACAGACCCTGCCCAGTGTGCCCACAGCAAGTGAAGTGGGTTGTTGTAGCCAGCTTCACTCACAAGCATGTCTGAAGCAGTCACAGCTCAGCCACAACAGAGAGGTGCATGTGGCCCACACAGGGACACCCCTGGAGCGCCTTGTTCTGGAGATCAGGGGTTATTGTGCTACAGGGCACCACAGGACCTCTTCTACACAAGGCCACTTATTTCAAGACCAAGAGGTGTAGCTGACTTAGCTAATATATAGAAACAGAGAGACAAAATGAGGAGACAGAGGACTATGTCCCAAGATAAAATCACAGAAGAGCTAAATGAAATAGAGATAAGCAACATGCCTATAAAGATTTCAAAATTATGGTCATAAAGGTACTCCTCAGACTTGAGAAAAGAGTGGAGGCACTCACTGAGAACTTTTCAACAAAGAGGTAGGTAAAAAAAAAAAAAAAAAACTAGTCAGAGCTGAAGCATACAGTAACTGAAGCAAAGAATACACTCAAGAATTAACAGCAGGTTAGAGGATGAAGAAGATGGATCAGCAATCTGAAAGGGTAATAGAAAGCAACCAAGCTGAAACACAAAAAGAAAAAATGGTAAAAAGTTTAAGGGAAATTTGTAACACCATCAAGCATAAAAACATTCACACTATAGAGATTCCAGAAGTAGGAGAGAGAAGACGGCAGAAAATTTATTTGAAGAAATAATAGCTGAAAACTTGACTAATGTGGGGAAGGAAATAGACACCACATCTAGGAATTCTAGAGAGTCCCTCACAAGGTGAACCCAAGGAAGTCCACACAATGACGGGTAATAATTAAAATGGGAAAAAGTAATGACAGAGAATCTTAGAAGTAGTGAAAAAACTGAGTTACATGCAAGGGAAACCCATTAAGAATATCAGCTGATTTTTCAGCAGAAATTTTGCAGGCCAGAAGAGAGTGGGATGATATGTTCAAAGTGCTAAAAGGAAAAAACATAAAACCTACAGCCAAGAATATTCTGGCAAATTTGTCATTCAGAAATGAGGAAGAGATAAGAGCTTTGCAGACAAAAAAAAGTTAAAAGAATTCATCATCACTAAACTAGCCTTATAAGAAATACTAAAGGAGACTTTTTAAGTGGAAAGAAAAAACCATAACTACAAATGAGAAAATTATGAAAACAGGAGGGCACTAGGTGGCTCAGGTGGTTCAGCGTATGACTCTTGATACCAGCTTAGGTCATGATCTTGCGGTCGGGATTGAGTCCTGCATCTGGCTCTGCACTGAGCATTGAGCCTGGTAGGATTCTCTTCCCCCCTCCCCGCCCCTCAAAATAAATAAATAAACTTAAAAAAAAGGGGGGTGGGGAATTATGAAAGGAAAAAAAATCTCTCAGGTAAAAGTAAACATATATTAGAAGTAGTAGATACTTCTAGGCCAGTATGGAAGTTAAAACACAAAGTAATAAAATCAGTTATACCTACAAAAATTAGTCAAGGGATACATAAAATAGAAAGATGTAAAATACATAAAATGTGGAGGAAGTAAAAATTTAGTGCCTAGAATGTGTTTAAACTTAAGAGATCATCAAGCTCATACGGGCTGCTACTGTACACATAGGATGTTATATATGAGCCAAATGTAAGCACAAATCAAAAACCTATAATAGATATACACAAAAATAGAGAAAAGAATCCAAGCAGAACACTAAAGAAAGCTATCAAACTACAAGACAGCAGAAGGAGAAAGGAAGAACCAGAAAACAATTAACAAAATGGCAATAAGTATATACCTATCAATAATTACTTTAAATGTAAATGAACTAAATGCTTCACTCAAAAGTTAGTGGGTGACTGAATGGATTTAAAAAATGACCCATCTATATGGTACCTACAAGAGACTTATTTCAGACCAAAAGTGAAGGGGTAGAATGAGATACCCCATGCAAATGGAAGCAAGGAAAAGAAAAGGGCAGGATGGCAATACTTCTATCAGAGAAAATAGACTTTAAAACAAAGACTGTAGCAAGAGACAAAGAAGACCACTATAATGATAAAGGGATCAAGCCAATACAAGTATTTAACAATTATAACTATCTATGCACCAAACATAGGAGAACCTAAATGCATAAAGCAAATATTAAAAGACAAAGGAAGAAATTAAAATAATGCAGTAATAGCAGGGTACTTTAACATCACATTTAACATTGATCAGACAGAAAATCAGCAAAGAAATATACTTTTGAATAACACACCGGACCAGATATATATAGAACTTAAGTTTAAGTATGGACCTAACAAATAATATACACAACATTCCACCCAAAAACAGAATACACATTTTTTTCAAGTGCACATGGAACATTCTTTAGGACAGACTGCATATTAGGCCACAAAACAAATGTCGGTAATTTTAAGACTAAAATCATATCCAGCATCTTTCTCAATCATAATGGTATGAAACTATCTTTCTTAAGTCTTTTATAGTTTTCAGGATACAGATCTTTTGTCTCTTTAGATAGGTTTATTCCTAGGTATCTTACTGTTTTGGGTACAATTGTAAATGGGATTGATTCCTTGATTTCTTTTTCTGCTGCTCCATTATTGGTGTATAGAAATGCAACATATTTCTGCATATTGATTTTTATCGTGCAACTTTGCTGAATTCATGTGTTGTAGCAATATTTTGGTCAAGTCTTTAGGGTTTTCTAAATAGAGTATCATGTCGTTTGCAAATACTCGAAGTTTGACTTCTTGCCGGTTTCTATGCCTTTTATTTCTTTTTGTTTTCTGATTGCTTAAGGCTAGGATTTCCAGTACTATATTAAATAGTAACGATGGGAGTGGACAACCTTGTCTTGTTTCTGGCCATATGGGAAAGGCTATCAGTTTTTCCCCATTGAAGATGATATTAGCTGTGGGTCTTTCATATATGGCCTTCATTATGTTTAGGTATGTTCCATCTATCTCTATTTATTGAGGGTTTTTATGAAGAATGGATACTATACTTTGTCAGATGCTTTGTCTGGATCTATTGACAGAATCATATGGCTCTTATCCTTTCTTTTATTAATGAGATGTATCACATTGATTTGCAAATAATTGAACCAGCCCTGCAGCCCAGGATTAAATCCCACTTGCTCATGGTGAGTAATTCTTTTAATGTACTGTTGAATTCGATTTGCTAGGAACTTGTTGAGGATTCTTACATACAACTTCATCAGGGATATTAGCGTAAAATTTTCCTTTCTAGTGAGATCTTTGTCTGGTTTTGGAATTAAGGTAATGCTGGCTGGCTTTGTAGAATGAGTTGGGAAGCTTTCCTTCCATTTCTATTTTTTTGGAACAGTTTGAGAAGAATAGGTTTTAACTCTTTTCTGAATGTCTGTAGAATTCCCTGGGGTAGCCATCTGACCCAGAACTCTTGTTTGTTGAGAGAATTTTGATAACAAATAAAATTTCTTCACTAGTTACGCATCTGTTCAAATTTTCTATGTTTTCCTGTTTCAGTTTTTGGTAGTTTGTGAGTTTCTAGGAGTTTGTCCATTTCTTCCAGATTGCCTAGTTTGTTGGCATGTAATTTTTCATAGTATTTTCTTAAAATTGCATTTCTTTGGTGTTGTGATCTATCCTCTTTCATTTGTGATCTATTTGGGTCCTTTCTCTTTTCTTTTTGATAAGTCTGGCTAGGGGGTTATCAATTTTGTGAATTCTTTCAAAGAATCAGCTTTTAGTTTCACTGATCTGTTTGACTTTTTTCTATATTGTTTATTTCTGCTCTAATCTTTATTATTTCCCTTCTGCTGGTTTTAGGTTTATTTGCTGTTTGTTTTCTAGCTCCTTTAGGTGTAAAGTTAGATTGTGTATTTGAGACCTTTCTTGCTTCTTGAGCTAGGCCTGAACTGCTATATACTTTCCTCTTAAGACTGCCTTTGGTTAATCCCAAAGGGTTTGGACTGTCATGTTTTCATTTTCATTTGCCTTCATGTATTTTTTTATTTCTTCATTAATTTCCTGTTTAACCCATTAATTCTTTAGTGGGATGCTCTTTAACCTCCATGTATTTAAGGCCTTTCCAAATTTTTTCCTGTGGTTGACTTCAAGTTCATAACATTGTGATCTGAAAATATGCATAGTATGATTTCGATCTTTTTGTACCTGTTGAAGGCTGATTTGTGACCCAGTATGTGATCTGTTGTGAAGAATGTTCCATGTGCATTTGAGAAAAATGTGTATTCTGCTGCTCTAGAATGAAATGTTCCGAATGTACCTGTAAAGTCCATTGTCATTCATTGTCCAATGTGTCATTCATCGTCATTGTTTCCTTACTGCTTTTCTTCCTAGATGATCTGTCCATTGCTGTATGTGGGGTGTTAAAGTCCCCTACTATTATTGTATTACTGAGTTTCTGGATGTTTGTTATTAACTGATTTGTATACTTTGAAGAGGACAGAAAGAAATGGAAAAACATTCCATGCTCGTGGATTGGAAGAACATTGGAACATTGGAAGAACATAAAATGTTTATACTACCCAAAATAAACTACATATTTAATGCAGTGCCTATCAAAATACCACTAGTATTCTTCACAGAGCTAAATCAAACAATCCTAAAATTTGTGTGGAACCACAAATGGCCCTGAATAGCCAAGCAGTCCTGAAAAAGAAAAAAACTGGAGGGATCATGATTCCACACTTCAAGCTGTATTACAAAGCTTGTATGTATGTCTCAATGGCTGTAGTCATTGAGGCAATATGGTACTGGCACAAAAACCGTCATAGAGATCAACGGAACAGAAAACCCAGAAATGGACCCACAACTATATGGCTAACTCATCTTCAACAAAGCAAGAAAAAATATCTAATAGAAAATCGTTGCTTCAACAAATGGTGTTGGGAAAACTGAACAGCGACATGCAAAAGAGTGAAACTGGACCACTTTCTTACAACATACACAAAAATAAATTCAAAATGGATGAAAGACCTAAATGTGAGACAGGAAGCTATCAAAATCCTCGAGGAGAACACAGGCAGCAACTTATTTGACCTCAGCCAGGGCAGCTTCTTACTAGACACACTGGGACTTGATCAAGATTAAAAACCTTCTGCACAGTGAAAGAAACATCAACAAAACTAAAAGACAGCCTACAGAATAGGAGAAGAAATTTGCAAACCACCTATCTGATAAAGGGTTGGTATCCAAACTCTGTAAAGAACTTACCCAACTCAAAACCCAAAAAACGACCTCCTTAAGAAATAGGTAGAAGACATGAATAGACATTTTTCCAAAGATGACATCCAGATGGCTAACAGACACATGAAAATTTCACTTTTTAGGGAAATAAAACTAAAAACCACAATGAGATACCACCTCCCACATGTCAGAATGGCTAAAATTAACACAACAACAAGTGTTGGCAAGGATGTGAGAAAAGGGGAACCTTCTTGCACTGCTGGTGGAAATGCAAACTGGGATGTAGCCATTCTGGAGAACAGTGTGGAGATTTCTCAGAAAACTAAAAATAGAACTAACCAACCATCCAGCAATTGCACTATTAAGTATTTTCCCAAAGGATACAAAATTCACAAAGGGGTACGTGCACCCCAGTATTTATAGCAGCATTATCAACAATAGCCATTGTTGATGGGAGAGGGCCCATCAACTGATGAATGGATAAAGAAGACATGGCATATACATATGGCATATGTATACAAAGGAATATTACTCAGCCATAAAAAGAATGAAATCTTGCCATTTGCAGTGACGTGGATGGAGTTAGAATATATTATGCTAAGCAAAATAAGTCAATCAGAGAAAGACAAATATACGATTTCACTCAAATGTGGAATTTAAGAAGCAAAACAGATGAACATATGGGAAGGAAAGAGAAGAAAGGAAAACAGACCACAAGAGACTCTTTAACAATACAGAACAAACTGAGGGTCGACATAGGGAAGAGAGTAGGAGATGGGCTAGAATGAGTCAATGGGTATTAAGGAGGGCACTTGTGATGAGCACTGGGTGTTGTGTGTTAAGTGATGAATCACTGAAATCTACTTCTGAAACCAGTATTGCACTGTATATTAAGATATAAATAAAATATGAAAAAAAGGATTGCTCAAATTTAAAAAATGGTGTCAAACTAGCAACTAATGATAAGAAAAATACTGAGGGGAAAAAAACCCCACAAACACATGAAGACTTAATAATACGCTACTAAGCAACCATTGGGTCATTAAATTACAGAGGAAATTTAAAAAAATACATGGAGACAAATGGAAAAACACAACTATGCAAAATTACTGGGATGCAGCGAAAGCAGTTCTAAGAGGGAAGTTTATAGGAATACAGGACTATCTCAAGAAACAAGAAAAATCTCAATCTAACCTTATACTTAAAGGAACTAGAAAAAGAACAAAGCCTTAAGTTAGCAAAGGAAGGAACTAATAAAGATTAGAGTGGAAGTAAATGAAATAGAGACCAAAAAAAAATCAATAAAACCAAGAGCTGTTTCTTCGAAAAGATAAACAAAATTGATAAACTTTTAGCTAGACTCATCAAGAGAAAAAGGTAAAGACTCAAATATATCAGAAATGAAAAAAGAGAAATAACAACTAACACCACAGAAATAAAAGAATTATAAGAGAATACTATGAAAGAACCTATGCAAACAAATTGCGACAACCTAGGAAAAAAATGAATAAATTTCTAGAAACACACAGCCTTCCAAAACTGAATCAGGAGAAAATAGAAAATTTGAACGGATTGGTTAATAGTAACAAAATTGAGTCAGTAATCAAAAACCCAACAAACAAAAGTAAAGATCGGATGGTTTCAGAGGTGATTTCTACCAAGCATTTAAATTTTTTAAATAAATCTTCTAATGTTTATTTTTGAGAGAGAGAGAGCATAAGAGCGAGCATGAGTGAGGGAGGAGCAGAGAGCAAGGGGGACACAGATTTCACAGCAGGCTCCAGACTCCGAGCTGTCAGCACAGAGCCCAACATACGGTTCAAACTCATGAACTGTGAGATCATGACCTGAGCTGAAGTCAGACCCTTCACTGACTGAGCCACCCAGGCACCCCAGATTCTACCATGCATTTAAAGAAGAGTTAATACCTCTTCTTCTCAAACTATTACCAAAAAATGGAAGAGGAAGGGAACCTTCAAAATTCATTCTACGAGGCCAGCATTACCCTGATACCAAAACCAGAAAAAGACACTACAAAAAAAAAAAAGAAAGAAAAAGAAAAACTACAGGCCAGTATCCCTGATGAGCATAGATTTAAAATTCCTCAATAAAATATTAGCAAGCTGAATTCAGTGACACATTAAAAGCATCATTTACCACAGTCACGTGGGATTCCAGGGATAAAAGGGTGGATGAATATTGGCAAATCAGTGTGTTACATCACATTAAGAGGAAGGATAAAAACCATGATTATCTCATTAGATTTAGAAAAACCATTTGAGAAAAAAACATTTGTTCATGATAAAAACTCCCAACAACGTGGATCTAGAGGGAACATGCTTCAAAACAAAAAGGCCATATATGAAAAACCCACAGCTAACATCATATTCAGTGATGAAAAGCAGAACTTTTCCTCTGAGATCAGGAACAAGACAAGGATGTCCCTCTCACCACTTTTATTCATCATTGTACTGGAAATCCTAGCTGAGCAATCAGACAAGAAAAAGAAACAAAAGGCATCCAAATTGATAAGGAAGAAATTAAACTCCTTACTTGCAAATGAATGATATTATATATGGAAAACCACCAGAAAACTATAGAATATATGAATTCAGTAAAGTTGCAGAATATAAAATTAATATAAAGAAATCTGTTGCATTTCTGATCATGAATAACAAAGTAGCAGAAAGAGAAATTAGGAAAACAATCTCATTTACAGTTGTACCAGACATAATAAATTATCTAGGGAATTTAAAGAGGTGAAAGACCTATACTCTGAAAACTAGAAGACACTGATGAAAGAAATTGAAGATAACACAAATGTAAAGATATTTTCATGGGTTAGAAGAATTAATATTGCTAAAACGTCTGTACTACTCAAAGCAATCTACAGATTTAAATGTAATTGCTATCAAAATACAAAAAGCATTTTTCACAGAATAGGAACACATAATCCTAAAATTTGTATGAAACCACAAAAGATCTTGAATATCCAAAGCAATCTTAAAAATAACAAAGCGGGAGGCACCACAATCCCAGATTTCAGTATCTACTACAAAGCTGTGGTAATCAAAGCAGTGTGATACTGGCACAAAAACACACAGGGCAGTGGAACAGAATGGGAAGCTCAAATAACCCTGTACTAACATGGTCAATTAACCTACAACAAAAGGGGCAAGGATACACAATCAGGAAAAGACTCTTTTCAATAAATGGTGCCTAGAATACTGAACCGTTACATGCAAAAGAATAACATTGGGCCACTTTATTACATTATGCACAAAAATAAACTCAAAATGGATTAAAGACTTAAATGTGAAATCAAAACCACACTGAGATACCACCTCACGCCGGTCAGAGTGGCTAAAATGAGCAAATCAGAGGACTCTAGATGCTGGCAAGGCTGTGGAGAAACGGGCACCCTCCTACAGTCTTGGTGGGAATGTAAACTGGTGCAGCCCCTCTGGAAAACAGCGTGAAGACTCCTCAAAAACTTAACAATAGAGCTCCCCTATAACCCAGCAATAGCACTGCTATGAATTTACCCAAGGGATACAGGAGTGCTGATGCATAGGGGCACATGTACCCCAATGTTCATAGCAGCACTCTCAACAGTAGCCAAAACATGGAAAGAGCCTAAGTGTCCATCAACGGACGAATGGATCAAGATGTGGTTTGAATGTGAGACAGGAAACTATCAACACCCTAGAGGAGAAAGCAGGAAACAACCTCCTTGACCTCCACCGCAGCGACTTCTTACTTGACACATCCCCAAAAGCAAGGGAATCAAGAGCAAAAATAAACGATTGGGACCTCATCAAGATTAAAAGCTTCTGCACAGCAAAGGAAACAACCCACAAAACTAATAGGCAACCAATGGAATGGGAAAAGATAGTTGCAAATGACATATTAGATAAAGGGTTAATATCCAAAATCTATAAGGAACTCCTCAAACTCCACACCCGAAAAACAAACAACCCAGTGAAGAAATGGGCAGAAGATATGAACAGACACTTCTCCAAAGAGGACATCCAGATGGCCAACAGACACATGAAACGATGCTCAGCATCCTCCTCATCAGGGAAATACAAATCAAAACCACACTGAGATACCACCTCACGCCAGTCAGAGTGGCTAAAATGAGCAAATCAGGGGACTCTAGATGCTGGCGAGGATGTGGAGAAGCGGGCACCCTCCTACACTGTTGGTGGGAATGTAAACTGGTGCAGCCCCTCTGGAAAACAGTGTGGAGTTTCCCCAGGAAACTAACAATAGAACTCCCCTATGACCCAGCAATAACACTGCTAGGAATTTACCCAAGGGATACAGAAATGCTGATGCATAGGAGCACATGTACCCCAATGTTCATAGCAACACTCTCAACAATAGCTAAAACATGGAAAGAGCCTAAGTGTCCATCAACGGACGAATGGATCAAGAAGATGTGGTTTATCTATACCATGGAATACTACCTGACAATGAGAAACAATGAAATCTGGCCATGTGTAGCAACATGGATGGACCTTGAGGGTGTTATGCTGAGCGAAATAAGTCAGGCAGAGAAGGACAAATATATGTTTTCACGTATAGGAAGATTAGGAGGAACTTAACTGAGGAATAAGGGGGAGAAGAAGGGGGAAATGGTGGGGGAGAGGGAGAGAGGCAAACCATGAGAGACTCTTGAATGCTGACAAAAACTGAAGACTGATGGATGTGGGAGGAGGAGGGGATAGGCATGGAAGAGGACACTTGTGGGGATGAGCACTGAGTGTTATGTGGAAACTAATCTGACAATAAACTATTTGTAAAAAAAAAAAAAAAAAGAAGAAGATGTGGTTTATCTATACAATGGAATACTACATGGCAATGAGAAACAATGAAATCTGGCCATGTGTAGCAACATGGATGGACCTTGAGAGTATTATGCTGAGTGAAATAAGTCAGGCAGAGAAGGACAAATATCATATGTTTGCATGTATAGGAGGATTAGGAGGAACTTACCTGAGGAACAAGGGGGAGAAGAAGGGG
>JAESUZ010004505.1:0-328083 GCA_017311185.1 Proteles cristata cristata | reverse complement strand
TTGTGGAGAGTGCTGCTATGAACATTGGGGTACATGTGCTCCTATGCCTCAGCATTTCTGTATCCCTTGCGTAAATTCCTAGCAGTGCTATTGCTGGGTCATAGGGGAGTTCTATTGTTAGTTTCCTGAGGAACCTTCACACTGTTTTCCTGAGGGGCTGTACCAGTTTGCATTCCCACCAACAGTGTAGAAGGGTGCCCGTTTCTCCACATCCTCGCCAGCATCTAGAGTTCTCTGATTTGCTCATTTTAGCCACTCTGACTGGCGTGAGGTATCTCAGTGTGGTTTTGATTTGTATTTCCCTGATGAGGAGGGATGCTGAGCATCGTTTCATGTGTCTGTTGGCCATCTGGATGTCCTCTTTGGAGAAGTGTCTGTTCCTATCTTCTGCCCATTTCTTCACTGGGTTGTTTGTTTTTCGGGCGTGTAGTTTGGTGAGTTCCTTGTAGATTCTGGATATCAACCCTTTATCTGATATGTCATTTGCAACTATCTTTCCCCATTCCGTTGGTTGCCTATTAATTTTCTGGGTTGTTTCCTTGGCTGTGCAGAAGCTTTTAATCTTGAGGAGGTCCCAACAGCTTATTTTTGCTCTTAATTCCCTTGCTTTTGGGGATGTGTCAAGTAAGAAGTTGCTGCGGTGGAGGTCAAGGAGGTTGTTTCCTGCTTTCTTCTCTAGGGTGTTGATAGTTTCCTGTCTCACGTTCAGGTCCTTTATCCATTTTGAGTTTATTTTTCTACATGGTGTGAGAAAACGATCTAGTTTCATTTTTCTGCATGTTGCTGTCCAGTTCTCCCAACACCATCTGTTAAAAAGGCTGTCTTTTTTCCTTTGGATATTCTTTCCTGCTTTGTCAAAGATTAGTTGGCTGTATACTTTTGGGTCCACTTCTGAGTTGTCAATTCTGTTCCATTGGTCTATGTGTCTGTTTTTGTGCCAATACCATACTGTCTTGATGATGACAGCTTTGTAGTAGAGGCTAAAGTCTGGGATGGTGATACCTCCCGCTTTGGTTTTATTTTTCAGTATTCCTTTGGCTATTCAGGGTCTTTTGTGGTTCCATACAAATTTTTGGATAGTTTGTTCTAATTTTGAGAAGTATGCTGGTGCAATTTTGATTGGAATTGCATTGAATGTGTAGAGTGCTTTAGGTAGTAATGACATTTTAACTGTATTTATTCTTCCTATCCATGAGCATGGAATGTTTTTCCGTTTCTTTATGTCTTCTTCAATTTCCTTCATAAGTTTTCTATAGTTTTCATCATACAGATCTCTTGCATCCTTGGTTAGGTTTATTACTAGGTATTTTATGGTTTTTTGTGCAATTGTGAATGGGATCCGTTTCTTGATTTCTCTTTCTGTTGCTTCATTACTGGTGTTTAAAAATGCAACCGATTTCTGTACATTGATTTTGTACCCTGCAACTTGGCTGAATTCTTGGATCAGTTCTAGTAGGCTTCTGGTGGAGTCTGTCGGGTTTTCTATGTAGAGTATCATGTCATCTGCGAAGAGGGAAGTTTGACTTCCTCTTTGCCAATTCTGATGCCTTTGATTTCCTTTTGGTGTCTGATGGCTGATGCTAGGTCTTCCAGCACTATGTTGAACAACAGTGGTGAGAGTGGACATCCCTGTCGTGTTCCTGATCTCAGGGGGAAGCTCTGAGTTTTTCCTCGTTGAGGATGATGTTAGCTGAAGGCTTCTCATAGATGGCTTTGATGATGTTTAAGTAGGTTCCTTCTGTCCCGACTTTCTCGAGAGTCTTTATTAAGAAGGGATGCTGTATTTTGTCAAATGCTTTTTCTGCATCTATTGACAGGATCATATGGTTTTTATCTTTTCTTTTATTGATATGATGGATCACATTGATTGATTTGCGAATGTTGAACCAGCCTTGTAATCCAGGAATGAATCCCACTTGATCTTGGTGGATGATTCTTTTTATATGCTGCTGAATTCGATTTGCAAGGATCTTGTTGAGAATTTTGCATCCGTATTCATCAAGGATATTGGCCTGTAGTTCTCTTTTTTTGCTGGATCTCTGTCTGGCTTGGGAATCAGTGTGACGCTGGCTTCATAAAATGAATCCGGGAGTTTTCTTTCGCTTTCTATTTTTTGGAATAACTTGAGAAGAATTGGGATTAATTCTGTTTTAAATGTCTGGTAGAATTCCCCAGGGAAGCCATCAGGTCCAGGGCTCTTATTTGTTGGGAGATTTTTGATCACTGATTCGATTTCTTCACTCATTATGGGTCTGTTCAGGTTTTCTATTTCTTCCCGTGTGAGTTTTGGTAGTGAGTGTGTGTTTAGGAATGTGTCCATTTCTTCTAAGTTGTCCAATTTGTTGGCATATAATTTTTCATAGTATTCCCTGATAATTGCTTCTATTTCTGAGGGGTTGGTTGCAATAAGTCCATTTTCATTCATAATTTTGTCTATTTGGGTGCTCTCTTTTCTTTTGGATAAGTCTGGCTAGAGGTTTGTCAATTTTGTTTACTTTTTCAAAAAACCAACTCTTGGTTTCATTGATCTGTTCAATTGTTTCTTTGGTCTCTATGTTGTTTATTTCTGCTCTAATTTTTACTATTTCTCTTCTTCTACTGGGTTTAGGGCGTCCTTGTTGCTCTGCCTCTAGTTCCTTTAGGTGAGCTGTTAGATTTTGGACTTGCGCTTTTTCTAATCTCTTGAAATAGGCCTGGAGAGCAATGTACTTTCCTCTTAGGACTGCCTTTGCCGCATCCATAGATTTTGAATTGTTGTGTTTTCATTTTCATTTGTTTCCATATATTTTTTAATTTCATCTCTAATTGCCTGATTGGCCCATTCATTCTTTAGAAGGGTGTTCTTTAACCTCCATGTTTTTGGAAGTTTTCCAGACTTCTTCCTGTAATTGATTTCAAGTTTCAAAGCATTGTGATCTGACAGTGTGCATGGTATGATCTCTATTCTTTTATATTTATTGAGGGCTGCTTTATGTCCCAGTATGTGATCTAACTTGGAGAATGTGCCATGCGCACTTGAGAAGAAAGTAAATTCCCTGGCCTCAGGATGTAAAGTTCTAAATATATCCGTCAGGTCCATCTTGTCTACTGTGTCTTTCAAGTCCATTATTTCTTTAGTGATTTTCTGTCTGGTTGACCTATCCATTGCTGTAAGCGGAGTTGTAAAGTCCCCTGCTATTAGCACATTCTTATCTAGAAGTTTGTTTCTGTTTGTGATTAATTGTTTTAGATATTTAGGTGCTCCCATATTCGGTGCGTAGACATTTATGATTGTTAGTTCTTCCTGATGGATGGACCCTGTAATTATTATGTAGTGCCCTTCTTCATCTCTTGTGGTTGTCTTTAGTTTAAAGTCCAGTTTGTCTGATAGAAGTATCGCTACTCCGGCTTTCTTTTGATTTCCTGTAGCATGATATATATTTCTCAGGGTTTCCTTCTTTCTTATGGCTGAATAATACTCCATTTTATGTATGTACTACATCTTAATCCATTCATTTGTAGACAGACACTAATGTTTCCATATCTTGCCTATTGTAAATAATGCTGCAGTGAACATGCAGATATCCCTTAGAAATCCTGGTTTTATTTGGATACCCAGAAGTGGGATTGCTGATCACATGATGGTTCTTTTAATACTGAGGAACCTCCATACTGTTGTCCCTGGTGGCCGCACCAATTTCCATTCCTAACAACAGTGCACAAGGATTCCCTTTTCTCCACATTTTTGCCAACACTTACCTCTTACGTTCTTGATAATAGTCATTCTCAAAGGTGTGAGGTGATCTCTTATTGTTATTTTGATGTACATTTCCTTGGTGATTGCTGATGTTGGGCATCTTTTTATGTATCGATTGGCCATTTATTTTGGTATATTGTGTTTCCATTTTCATTTGTTTCAAGATAACTATTGATTTCTTCTTTCACCTATTGGTTGTTCAGGAGTGTTAATTTCTACATACTTGTAAATTTTCCAGCTTTCCTCCTATTAATTCATTTCTAGTTTCATAACATTGTGATCAGAAAAAATACGTGGTATGATTTCAGTCTTTTTAAGTTTCTAGGACTTGTTTTGTGACCTATCATTATATCCTGGAGAGTGTTCCATGTGCACTTGAGAAGAATATGTATTCTGCGGCTGTTGGATAGAATGTTGTTTATATGTTCGTTAGGTCCATTTGGTCTAAAGTATAGCTCAAGTTCAACATTTCCCTATTGATTTTCTGTCTGGATGATATATGCATTGATTTCTCCCTTCAGATCTGTTATTTGCTTAATATATTTAGGTGCTTTGATGTTGGGTATATATATATTTACGATTTTTATATTTTCTTCATGAATTAACCCCTTAACATCATATAATGACCTTCTTTGCCGCCTCTTATGGTTTTCGGCTTAAAGTCTATTTTGTCTGATTTAAGTATAGCCACCCTACTCTCTTGGTTTTCATTTGCATGAATTACCCTTTCTCATCCCTTCACTTTGAGCCTGTGTGTGACCGTAAAGCTGAAGCGAGTCTCTTGTAGAGAACATATAGTGGGGTTTGGTTTTTAGCCACTTTATACCTTTGGATTGGAGAATTTAATTCATTTACATTAAAAGTAATTATTGATAGGTGAGGACTTACTAATGCCATCTTACTGTTTTCTGGCTGTTTTCTAGTTCCTTTCTTCCTCACTTACTGCCTTCCTTTGTGAATTGATGATTTTTCTCCAGTGGTATGCTCGGATTGTCTTCTCTGTCTTTGTGAATTCACTATAAGTTTTTGCTTTGCAGTGACTGAGGCTTGTATAAAACATCTTACAGCTATAACAGTCTGTTTTATGCTGATAACAACTTAACTTTGCATATAAAGACTCTCCCCATTTTCGTTTTTGATGTCACAACTTACCCTCTTTTTATATTGTGTATTCATTAGCAAATTGTAGCTGTAGCATTTTTTGTAAAAAAATTTTATTGCCTTAATTAGAGATACTCTTCCTGTGGTTCCTGTTAAAATTTACTATCTCACTTTATTTTCTTAAAGTATTAACTGGATGCTAGTCACTCTAGTATTGTGGCTATTAATGTCTTAGGTTCTTGATTTTTAGCATTCTAAATCGGAATTTCAGAGCTTTAAGGGAGCATGGACACCCTCCTTTGACAGATGGGCATATCAAGTCCTTTGAAATGTGTGTGACTGGCCCCTGGTCACTTAGTTACCACGTGACAGAGCAGAGGAGGAATAACACCTTTGGCACTCTGCTTCCCCATAATATGCTGATTTGCTTTTTATTTATTTTTATTATTGAAGTATAGTTGACATACGATGTTGTATTAGTTTCAGGTGTATAGCATGGTGATTCTACAACTCTATACATTACTCAGTACTCACCACCACAAGCATAGTCACCATCTGTCCCCATACAATATTATTGTAATATATTGAGTATATTCCCTACGCTGTATTTTTCATCTCCATGACTTATTTAATTTATAACTAGAATTTTGTACCTCTTAATCCATTTCACCTATTTTGCCCATCCTTCCACTCACCTCCTCTCTGGCAGCCACCAGTTTGTTCTATGTATTTAAGGGCCTGTTTTTTTGTTTGTTCATTTGTTTTATTTTTTAGATTCCACATATAAGTGGAATCATACGGTATTTTGTCATTCTCTGACTTATTTCAGTTAGCATTGTACCCTTTAGGTTCACCCATGTTGCAAATGGCAGGATTTCATTCTTTTTTTATGACTGAGTAATATTCCAGTGTGTGTGTGTGTGTTTGTATGTGTATCTCAAATCTTCTTTATCCATTCATCTATCAATGGACACTTGAGTTGCTTCTATATCTTGGCTATTGTAAATAATGCTGCAGTAAACATAGGGGTGCATAGATAACTTTTCAAGTTGATATCTTTTATTTTCTTTGGATAAATACTGATATTCGAATTACTGGATTGTATGGTAGTTCTGTTTCTTATCTATTCATTCATTCACTTTAAATTCAAGTTAGTTAGCATACAGTGTCATATTGGTTTCAGGAGGAGAACCCAGTACTTCATCACTTACATACAACACCCAGTGCTCATCCCAACAAATATCCTCCTTAAGGCCTATCATTTAGTCTATCCCCCCACCCATTTTCTCTCTAGCAACCCTTAGTTTGTTCTCTATATTTGAGTCTCTTACGGTTTGCCTCCCTCTTTGTTTTTATCTTATTTTTCTTCCTTTCCCCTATATTCATCTGTTTTATTTCTTAAATTCCACATTAGAGTGAAATCATACTGAATTTCTCTTTCTCTGACTGACTTACTATTTTACGTTTTTTGAGGAACCTTTATAATATTTTGCATAAATATTGGCTGCACCAATTTACATTCTCATTAACAGTGCACGAGTATTCCTTTTTCTTCACATCTTCGGCAACACTTGTTACTTCTTATCTTTTTGATTGTATTTTTTTAATGAAAAATCTTTTTAATTGTAGTACTTATGGTAAGCACTCCAAATAGCAAAATTACATTTCAAATTTTTTTATCTAAAAAAATAGTTTATACCAAAGCTTAAATACCTTGGAGCAGAAACACTGTGGCTGTTTAAATGTTATATAAAAAAGTTTGAAACAAGCAAAAACAAAAAGTTTTCTTTTTCATGTTGCCTACAAAATCTTTATTTACTTTTTGGTTGTAGCCATTCTGACAGCTGTAGGGTGATATCTCATTGTGGTTTTGATTTGCCTTTCTCTGATGGTGAGTGGTATTGAACATCTTTTCATGTGTCTGGTGGTCATTTGTATGTTGTTCTTTTTTTTTTTTTTTTTTTTTTTGGAAAAATGTCTATTTAGGTCCTCTGCCCATTTTTTAATTGGATTGGGTTTTGTTTTGTTTGGCATTGAGTTGTATAAATTCTTTATATACTTTGAATATTAACCCCTCATCATATAAATCATTTGCAGATATCCTCTCATATTCAGTAGGTTGCCTTTTTGTTTTGTTGATGGTTTTCTTTGCTGTACAAAAGCTTTTTATTTTGATATAGTCCTAATAGTTTATTTTTACTTTCGTTTCCCTTGCCTGAGCGAGGAGATATATCCGTAAATGTTGCTAAGGCTGATATCCAAGAGATTACTGCCTTGTTTTCTTTTAGGAGTTTTATGGTTTTAGGCCCCACGTTTAGGTCTGAATACAATTTTGATTTATTTTTGTGTATAGTGTAAGAAAGTGGTCCGTGTGATCCATGTGTCCGTTTTTGTGCCGGTACCATACGCACTGTTTTGATGACTACAGTTTTGTAGTATATCTTGAAATCTGGGAGTGTGATACCTCTGGCTTTTTTCTTTCTCAGGTTTGCTTTGGTTATTCGAGGTCTTTTGTGATTCTGTATGAAATTTAGGATTATTTGTTCTAGTTCTTTGAAAAATGCTGTTGGTATTTTGATAGAGGTTGCATTGAAACTGTAGATTGCTTTGGGTAGTATGGATATTTTAGCAATATTTGTTTTGCCCAATCCATGAGCATGGAATATTCTTCCATTTGTGTTTGTCATCTTCAGTTTCTTTCATCAGTGTCTTACAGTTTTCAGAGTATAGATTTTTCACCTCTTTGGCTAATTTTATTCCTAGGTATTTTATTCTATCTGATGCAGATGTCAGTGGGGTTGTTTTCTTAATTGTTATTTCTGCTACTTCATTATTAATATTTAGAAAAGCAAGAGATTGCTGTATATTAATTTTGTATTCTGAAACTTGGCTGAATTCATTTATTCTAATATTTTTTTGGTGTTGTCTTTAGGGTCTTCTATGTATAGTATCCTCATCTGCAAATAGTGGCAGTTTTGCTTCATTTTTACCACTTTGGATGCTTCTTAACTTCTTTTTGTCTGATTGCTACAACTAGGACTTCCAGTACTGTGTTGAATAAAAGGGGCTAGAGTGGACATCCTTGCCCTGTTCCTGATCTTAGAGGTAATGCCTTCAGTTTGTCACCATTGTGTATGATGTTAGCTGTAGGTTTTTCATATATGGCCTTTATTATGTTGAGGTATGTTCCCTCTAAACCCACTTTGTTGGGAGTTTTTATCATGAAAGGATATTGTGCTTTGCCAAATGTTTTTTTTTTTTTGCATCTATTGAGAAAATCATATGATTTTTATCTTTCCTCTTGTTAATGTGTGATATATCACGTTGATTTGTAAATAGCTATAGATGGTTTTAATTCTTTGGTCCATTTACCTTGTAAGAGAGTTAAGTGGTTAACCCCTTCATATTGCACTATTAGAGAATTCTGAATCTCACTATATTCTTCTCTTTACCAGTATGTTGAATTTTTTTATGTTTTCATGTTGCTGATTATCATTCTTTCATTTCAGCTTGAACTCCTTTCTACCTTTCTTGCCAGTGCTGTTCTAGAGTTGATGAACATACTCAGCTTTTGTTTTTCTGGAAAAGTGCTTAATTCCTCATCATTTCTGAAGGATTACTTTGCCAAATAGAGTATTCTTGCTTGGCAGTTTTTTCCTTTCAGCACCTTTTCATCCCACTCTGTCCTGGCCTATCTGTAAGGTGCTTGCTGAGAAATCTGCTGATAGCATTGTGTGGGTTCAGTTGTAAGTTAGAGACCTCTTTTCTCTTGTTGCTTTTAAGGTGGTCTTCTTTGATATTTGATAGTTTTATCATCATGAGTTTTGAAGAGGATCTCTTTGAGTTTGGTGATCTGTGAGCTTTATGAACTTATATCCATATCTCTCCCCAGTTTGGAAAAGTTTTCAGCCTTTATTTAAGTAAGCTTTCTGTCCCTATCTCTTTTCAACTTCTGGAAGTCTAGCAAATCACAAGTTACTTCTTTTGATGGTACCCTATAATGTATGCTTTCTTCACTCTTTTTGATTCTTTTTTTCCCTCTTAGTGTATAATTTTAAAGTTTCTTCAGTCGCATAGATTCTTTTTTCTGTTCGATCCATTTTGATGTTTTTACTCTCTACTGCAATTTTCATTTTATTTTATTTATTTTTTTTACAAATAGTTTATTGTCAAATTAGTTTCCACATAACACTCAGTGCTCATCCCCACAAGTGTCCTCCTCCATGCCCATCTCCCCTCCCCCCACATCCATGAGTCCTCAGTTTTTGTCAGCATTCAAGAGTCTCTCATGGTTTGCCTCTCTCCCTTTCCCCCACCATTTCCGCCCTTCTTCTCCCCCTTGTTTCTCCGTCAAGTTCCTCCTAATCCTCCTATACGTGCAAACATATGTGCAATTTTCATTTTAATTGTTCTTCAGCACCAGAATTTCTGTTTGGTTCTTTTTTTTTTTTTTTTTTAATGATTTTTACCTCTGTTCAATTTCTCTTTTTGTTTGTATAATGTAGTTTTCCTGATTTTGTCTTTTTGTGTTTCCTTGTAGCTCACTGAGTTTTCTTAAAACAGCTATTATAAATTTTTTATCAAGTAAATCATAGATCTCTATGTCTTTGGGATTGGTTACTGGAAATTGCTGCAATATTTTGATGGTGTCCGGTTTCCTTGATTTTTCATGTTCCTTGAAATTTTGCATTGCTGTCTTCATATTAGAAGTAGCAGTCCCTTCCTCCAGTCTTTACTAACTGCCCTCAGGAGAGAAATATGTTTCATCAGTTCTGCTAGGGATTCTGAGGCTTTCTCAGACCTTTATGGATGTATCTGCTTGACATTTCTTGCTCCCTCTTGTGGCAGGATTATTAAGCCTGTATGCTTTCTCCTCCTGATCCTGCAAAACACGAGGTCAAGTGCTAGCACCCTCTCTTTTGTTTTCCCAAAGGTGGCGCTAAAGCTCAATTTTGTGATCTCTCCCTGACCCCCAGATTTGGGCCAGCACAGCCTTTGTGCATGTGCTCACTAGCCACCTGCCAGAGTTTGCTGCCTAGCGAGTGTGAACAGGGATCCCGCTACAGGATAGGGGTATGTGTGTCAGTAAGGTTAGAGGTGTGCTGGGAAGTACCCTCTGGGCGGTTGGAGGATCCCCAAAGGCTCACAGGTGGGCTTCTTGATGGAGTCCCACAACACATTTAGTAGGATCTGTGTTTCCTTTAGTGCCTTTTGAGGGTTCTATCTGCCATTCTCCCAGCTACTTTCCATATCCCAGTCATGTAGTTCACAATTCAGTACTCTGAGTAGGGCAAGAGAGAATTGAGCCTCTTTGGCAGAGTCCCACATAGCTGGGGAAGCCGGGTGTGTCCTCACACACTTCTCTTTCCCCCAAGGGAGAAATCATGGGCTGAGAAGATCTCTCTTGGCCCTAAACTGTGCTACCTTATGGAGGAGGGTGATGGGAGTAAAATCTATCAGTTCTTCTCCAGTGCATCTAAACTTTTTTTTTTTCTCTCTAGCATTGTTCTAGAACTGTACTGCTGGAAATTTAGAGTTCCACAAAGGCTCTGGCTCTGTCATCTGTGGGTGATTGTCTAAAACAGTGTTTTTCAGAGACTCCCAGACTGTGGCTAAGAGGGGCTAGAGTGGGCTTACGGGCCAGCTCAACATCCAGAGCTGGGGCCAAGCAGATAAACAGGCATGCCTGTTACCCATTGTATGGCGGGGTGAGACTCCTTCCGGATCTCTTAGTGTACGGTGCTGGGGCCCACACTTCCCACAAAGACACTTTGCCCAAGAATGAATGCCAAATTGTTATTGAAAGGGACACATGTCTTAAACAGCGATGATGCTGATGTCACTCCTGGTAGTTTTTTCATTTTTTGATGAACTTTCATAGTGTTTTCCATAGTGGCTACACCAGTGTCTATGAAACCCCTTGAATTAAATTTTATATATAGTGTGAGATTACGGTCAAGGTTTATTCCCCGTATCAATATCTAATCTAGCACCATTTGTTGAAAAGAATTTCTTTTCCTCCATGGATTACTTTGGTCCCCTTGTTAAAAATCTAATGACCATATAAATGTAGATTTGATTCTAGGTTCTTATTCTGTTCCATTAATGTATTGATTCTTATACCAGTTCCACACAATCTTGATCACTGTTGTTTTAGAGTAAGAAAGTCGGGTAGTAGAAATTTTTTAGCCTGTTTTTCTTTTTCAAGATTCCTTTGGATATTCTGGGCCCCTTGTTTCCTTTTAAATTTTAGAATCAGTGTGTCATTTGCTACAAAATAGCCTGCTAGGATTATGATTAGACTTGTTTGTATCTATAGATCAGTTTAAGGAGGATCAAAATCCAGTGTTGAGTCTGCCAATCTGCTAGTAGAGTACATCTTTCTAATTTTTTTTTGTCTTATAAAATTTTCTTAGCAGTTCTGAGTGTACAAGTATTACATGTATTTTGTGAAATTTACTCCCATTTTTGGTGACACTATTGCAAATTGAATAGGTTTTTAAATTTTCATTGTCTCATTGAGTTTGTGAATGTTACAGAATGCGAGGTCAGCACACAAAAATCAGTCACATTCTTCTATGTAACCAAGAAACAATTGGCAACAGAAATAGGAAAAACAGTACCATTCTCAATATCTTACCCCCCTCCTCTAAAGGAAATACTTAGGTATAAATTCATCGAAAACACATAGGATCTGAATACTGAAAACTACAAAGTGCTGCTAAAAGAAGTCCAATAAATGGAGAGACACATTTGTTTTTCGTGGATTGGAAGACTTAACATAGCAGTGATGTCATTTTTCTCCAGGGTGATCTATGAATTCACTACAATGCCAATCAAAATGTCAGCAGAACTTTTTGTAGGTGTAGATCAGCTGATCCTATACTTTTTATGTAAGGGACGAGAAACTGGAATGGCTGGAACAAATTTGGAAAAGAAGAGCAAAGTTGGAGGAACCATTTTCTTTTTTTTAATGTTTATTTTTGGGGGAGAGAGTGAGTGGTCGGGCGGGGCAGAGAGAGAGAGGGAGACAGAGGATCTGAAGCAGGCTCTGTGCTGTTGGCACAGAGCCCAACATGGAGCTTGATGGCACAAACCACGAGATCATGACCTGAGCCGAAGTTGGATGCTTAACCAACTGAGCCACCCAGGCATCCCAGGAATCACTTTAGTATCAGGCTTCAGTAATCAAGACAGTATGGCCTTGGGTTAGGGATTGATGCATAGATCAGTGGGGCAGGATAGAGGATCATAAAGTAGATGACATGAATATAGCCATTCCATATTTGACAGAGGTGCAAAATCAATTCATAGAGGATAGTCTTTTTAACAATTGTCTTCTAACAATGGGTCCTTTATATTGGGGAAAAAATGAACCTTGATCGAAACCTCAGTTCTTGTACAAAGATTAACATGAAATGAGTGGGTCATAGATACAAACAAAACATAAACATATAAAACTTTTGGAAGAAAACATAGAAAAAAATCTTCATGACCTGGAATTAGAAATGATCCCAAAAGCATAATCTAGAACAGAAAAATAGTAATAAATTGTACTTCATAAAAATTAACAACTTTTGCTCTGCCTAAAACACTATCGGGAGAATTAAGAGACAAGCTATAGACTGGAAGAATATATTTGCAACCCACATATTTGACAAAGGAGTTGTATTCAGATTATATATAGAACTAACTCAATAAGAACTCTCAAAACTCCAAAAATTCAACTTAAAAGTGGGCAAAGGACTTGAACAGACACTTCACCAAAGAGGATATAAGGATAGCAGATAAACATGTGAGAAGATACTGTCATTAGCTATAGGGAAACGCTAATTAAAACCATGATCACATACCACTATATACACACTAGAATTGCTGAAACAGAAAATAATGACAATACCAGGTGCTGGCAACTAGGACTCCTGCACTGGTGGTAATGCAAAATGGTACCCCACTCTGAGCAATCATTTGGAGGTTTCTTTTTCTTTTTCTTTTTTAAATGTTTGTTTATTTATTTTTTTTTTTAATTTTTTTTAAATGTTTTATTTATTTCTAGGAGAGAGAGAGAGACAGCGTGAGCAGGGAGGGTCAGAGAGAGAGGGAGATACAGACTCTGAAATAGGCTCCAGGCTCTGAGCTGGCAGTCAGCACAGGCCCGACGCGGCTCGAACCCACGAACCGCGAGATCATGACCTAAGTGAAAGTCGGACGCTTAACCGACTAAGCCACCCAGGCGCCCCAGTGTTTGTTTATTTTTGAGAGTGAGCGAGCAAATGAGCCGGAGAGGGGCAGAGAGAGAGGGAGACACAAAATCCAAAGCAGGCTCCAGGCTCTGAGCTGTCCGTGCAGAGGCTGATGCAGGGCTCAAACTCAAGAACTGTGAGATCATGACTTGAGCCAAAGTTAGATACTTAACCAACTGAGCCACCTAGGCGCCCCTGGAAGTTTCTTATGAAGTTATATATACACCGACTATGTGACCCAGCAGTCCTTAGTGAAATGATAACTTACGTTTATTCAAAGATCAGTACACAAAAGTTCGTAACAGTTTTATGTGATGCCTCAAATCTGGAAACAGCCCAGATGTACTTCAGAGGTTGAATGCGTCAAGTGTGGTACATTCACACAATGAAATAGTACTCAGCATTAAAAAGTAGTGATACACACAACAAGTGGGGTGAAACTCAGTCCTTATGCTGAGTGAGACCAGCCAGTGTCGAAAGGTTACATATTGCTTGATCCCTTGTATTTGACATTCTTGAAAAGACAAAAACCTAGATCCTGAGAAACCAACTGGTAGTTGCCAGGGGTTGTGCATGAAGACGAGGGTTTATAGATTAGGGAGTAGTGCCAGGGACCTTTCTGGTTGGAACAGTAATGTACCCTGTTTGTGGTGATAGTTATGCTAATAGATACATGTGTTGAAATTTATTGAACTGTACACTAGAAAAGTTACTTTTACCATGTGAAAAATAGAACTATTTTTTAAAATGTCAGACTTCATACCGTTTTATGAATCTTTGTATGTGACCTTGTTTTTGTTTTGTGTTTAATTTGCTGTTTTTCTCTCCTCTTTGCTTTGAAAGTGTAAGTCATTGTCCTCTACATGTTCTCTGTACTCAGTAAGCCCTTTTGATTTGGAAACCCCTTTTCCTTAGTTCTGAGAGTTTTCTTGGTTTTGGTTATGGTTGCACATTTCCTCCATGTTTCTTCTTTTTTAAAAAAAATTAAATTTTTAATACTTTATTGTCAAGTCGGTTTCCATATAACACCCAGTGCTCATCCCAACAAGTGCCCTCCTCCATGCCCAACACCCCTTTCCCCTCCCCCCACCCCATCTGCCCTCAGTCTGTTCTCGGCATTCAAGAATTTCTCATGGTTTGCCTCCCCTCTTCTCCCCCACTATTTTTCCCCTTCTTCTCCCCCACGGTCCTCCGTTAACTTCCTCCTAATCCTCCTATACGTGCAAACATATGGTAGCTGTCCTTCTCTGCCTGACTAATTTCGCTCAGCATAACACCCTCAGGTTCCATCCATGTTGCTACACATGGCCAGAGTTCATTCTTTCTCATTGCCATGGAGTATTCCATTGTATAGACAAACCACATCTTCTTGATCCATTCGTCCGTCGATGGACACTTAGGCTCTTTCCATGTTTTTGCTATTGTTGAGAGTGCTGCTATGAACATTGGGGTCCATGTGCCCCTATGCATCAGCACTCCTATATCCCTTGGGTAAATTCCTAGCAGTGCTCTTGCTGGGTCCTAGGGGAGCTCTATTGTTCATTTTTGAGGAATCTCCACACTGTTTTCCAGAGGGGCTACACCAGTTTGTATTCCCACTAACAGTGTAGGAGGGTGCCCATTTCTCCACATCCTCGCCAGATATAAGAGATCTGTATCATGAAAACTATAGAAAACTTATGAAGGAAACTGGAGAAGACACAAAGAAATGGAAAAACATGCCATGCTCATGGGTCGGAAGAATAAATAGTGTTAAAATGTCATTACTACCCAAAGCAATCTACACATTCAGTGCAATCCCTATCAAAATTGCACCAGCATTCTTCTCAAAGCTAGAAGAAACTATTCTAAAATTTGTATGGAACCACACCAGATCCCGAATAGCCAAAGTAATATTGAAGAAGAAAACCAAAACGGGAGGCATCACCATCCCAGACTTTAGCCTCTACTACAAAGCTGTCATCATCAAGACAGTATGGTATTGGCACAAAAACAGACATAGACCAATGGAACAGAATTGAGAACTCAGAAGTGGACCCAAAAGTATACAGCCAACTGATCTTTGACAAAGCAGGAAAGAATATCCAATGGAAAAAAGACAGCCTTTTTAACAGATGGTGTTGGGAGAACTGGACAGCAACATGCAGAAGAATGAAACTAGATCACTTTCTCACACCATGCACAAAAATAAACTCTTCTTCTTTTTTTTTTTTAAATAGTTTATTGTCAAGTTGGTTTCCATATAACACCCAGTGCTCATCCCCACATGCCCTCCTTGATCCTCCAGGTTTCTTCCTCCTACTATTCTGTACATTTTCTCTCTTCTCGCTTGCTGATATTTTTCGGACATTGGAACTCTTAGCTTGGTCCTCTAATTCTCTCATATTTTCTCACCTGTTTTCTTTCTGTTCTTCTATATTTTTGTCATTTTGTCCATTTCTGGAAACTTAATTTTAAATGTTCATTCTGTTGTTTAATACTAAGAGTTCAGGTTTTGTTCTCCGATTGTGTCTTTTTAAAGGTATCCTATTTTCAGGGTGCCTAGGTGGCTCAGTCGGTTAAGCATCTGACTTTACTCAGGTTGTGATCTCACAGTTTGTGGGTTCAAACCCTGCTTCGGGCTCTGTGCGGACAGTCCAAAGCCTGGAGCCTGCTTTGGATTCTGTCTCCCTCTCTGCCTGCCTCTCCTTCGCTCACGCTCGCTCACCTTCTCTCTCTCTCTCTCTCTCTCTCTTTCTCAAAAATAAATAAATGTTTACAAAAATAAAAAAGATAAAGGTATCCTATTTTCATTTCATTATTGTAATATCTTCTGTTAATGGTAGTATTTTTCTTCTTCCTGAACACTTGCTTTTTTATTATATATTTCTCATTAGATGTTTTCCTTCAGTATCTGATGGTCCTTTGCTTATATTTAGGAGGATCATGAAAATGCTCACTGGAAGCACGTAGCATGTTGTGGGCTTGTCAACTTTGAGCTTCAGTCTTCCCATAGCAGTCTGGTTGGGCTGCATAGTTGGGGAACCTCCTAAGGCATTATCATTGGCTCACTCTTTTTAGTCTGATTGGAGTTTCCAGAGAGGAGACTTTTTTTGGTCTCCTATGTGGAGGGAAAGACTTGCTTCATTGGAGAGAGAGGGCTGTAGGTCTCTGTATCCAGGATATTCATGGAATCTCCCTAGTTCCAGTCCAGTATCCTGTCCTCCACTGCGTCTGTGTACTGCTTATCAAGAGGCCCTGTGTTACTCCTTTTCAGGGAGTAAATCTGCAGTGTTCTGGCCTGGTGGCAGGAATGATGTAGGGAGCTAACTGCTTCTGGAGCGGCTTGGAAGCAGCACTCACATAGGCAGTCCTCCTCCCTGCACTTGCACCTACGCAGGTGTCTGGTGCTGCCAGTTTGAGTCTTTCAGGGATTCTTCTGTGTACAGTCAGGTTGCTTCTTGTTTTGTGCCTATGCTTAACTTGGGTTTTAGTTTTCTGTACTTGATTTGTAGGAGTGGAAATGTACTAGTGAGGAGAAATCAGAAAAATCATCCAAGTGGAGCTTTAGTCCCAGCCTTTGAACCCATTCCCAGACTGACTCAGTTTACAGATGTAGAATCCCTTGAACAGAGGGGTGTTTGGGTCACCTTATGCAAGGACCCCACCATTCAGCCACGTAACAACTGGGATAATGCCCGCGTTTATTTTTCTTGGATTTGCTACGTCATCCGTTGGCCTTCCAGCTTACAAATTTTATTGGTATCACTTGTTTTGTGTGTGACTTCAAAATCTTTTTTTCTTTTTATTGTTTTGGGGGGGTTCCAGTAGGGAATGAGTGTGGCATGCATGTATGTTCAGTTGCGTCTTTACCTGCAACCTGTGTTCGTTTGCTACATGGTATCCTACAGTCTTAAGGCTTTGAAGATCAGCCATAGCCTGGTGGCCCTAAATTTATGTCTCCAGTTCTGCTTCTCTTACCTCTGGTCTCTGGACATACAGTCACAACTGCGTACCCACCGTTCTCTCTCAATACATCCAGTACACATGTCACACGCTTCCTTCCCAACGTTCCCTTTGAAATGCTGATTTCTCGTCTAATCTTGTTCTCAGTTAACCACTACTAGCTACTCGCTCAATCCCAAATCCCCTTCCTTCTTTCCTACGTTATCAGCAAGTCCTGTCAGTTCTAAATTCTCAACATACATCCAGAATTCATCCATTTCTCTCCATCTTTGTGGCTGCTACCCTGATCAAAGCCATTTCATTTCTCACCTGGGTCCATGTGGTAACCTTGCAACTACTCCCTGTCCTGCTCTGCAATCCACTGTCTACACAGCAGCCGGAGTGAACATTTTGGGTTCTAAGTTAAGCCACATGCATTCTCTGGTTCAAAACCCAGTGTTGTCCCCCTGTACTGTGAGTGGTGTGTGGACTCCTTACTCTGTCCACAAGGTCTCTGCTCACCCCTCAGTTCATTCAAGTCCCTGCTCAGATAGCATTACCTCTGAGAAGCCTTCCCTGACCACCCACTCCATCTTTTTTCTTTCTTCCAGATTGCTCTACTACCTCATCTTTCTTATTTCCTTTTGAAAGTATCTTGTTCTTTATTGTCTTTCTCTAGCCATTTGAGTATAAGCCCTTATGAGGGCATTGGTCTGATCTGTCTTGTTCTTGGCTGGTACTGTGATCCCTAGAGCAGAATCTGGCCCATAGCAGATAGATCCTCAAACACTGTTGGATGGCTGGGTAGGAGGGGAGGGTGAACAAACGCTTGCTGAGTTCTGTTTGGACGGTTAGCATGTTAGTTCTTCTGGGGCATCTCAGAATTGAGCCTTTATACAGAGTTCTTTCCCATCTTGACTGATTCTACTTAAGAATGCCTTTACGTGTCCCCCTCTCTTCCTGCCAATAAATCTGTTTTAGGACTGAAAGTTTGAATTCCCAAATAGCAGATGGATGGTCCTCTGTTTCTTTCTCCCTGCCGTTATCCATGCAGTCACACCTTAAGTTGTATTTTGTGCAGGAGCCAAGATGAGATTTTGGCAGACAGACGGCCAGTGCATTTGCTCATCCGTCACACTTGTGGGGTGTGGTGCTGGATTAGAAATGAGAGTCCTGCTGGCTCGCCTCTCAGTATTAGCAGTCTGCTTTTGCTTTTCTGCTCTCTCCCAGTCTGTCTGTTGATTTTTAACATCAACTCCTGCCAGCCACTGATCCTATTAAAACTGCCAGTAAGATTAAGGTAGGGGTGGTGTCAGTCAGTTTCATTTCCTCATCTTCAGAAAGGAGTCGAGAGATGACAAATTGTGAAGCTGCCTTTGTCTGATAACCGCTTTAAATATGATGCCATATAGTCTACTTGTCCTTGAGTCATGTGGGACTTCAGTGTTTTGGTGTCTGCTTATGAGTTTCTGTTTAATATCTAATGAAGTAGGGATGAACTCAGGAAATGACCCCTTTGCTTTTTGTTTTCTTCTCTGTTTTGTGCAAATCAGGAGGTTCATCAAGAACGGATTGCATTGGAAAACCAATTGGAACAACTTCGTCCAGTCACTGTGTTGTAATCCCCGAGATTCAAGTAACAGTGGGCGACTTTTTCTGCCAAGATCTTTCCTGTGAATGTTTCAACCCAACTACTTGTCATAGATGTCCAAGACTGTGTGAAAAGCTGTGAGCAGTGGAATATAATCCGTATTTCCTTTTCTCTTGTAGTTCCCTTGTACGTTTTACTCTGGTGGAAAAAATACAACCGGTTATCACACTTGAAATTGTAATTATCGGTGGAATTTATCTCCCCTTCTTAAGTACTTCCTCAAGTTGTTAGATGTTGCTCCTTACCGAAAACCAATCTTCTAGCAAATGAAAACAAGTTAGAGCATTATTTATTTAAAGAATTTATGATTTGTATAAAACCTCATAACCTAGTACCTTCAGGATGCTTGTTTTATTTTTGTATGTATATCAAATACAGTAGGTTGGTTTCCTGAATAATTGGGATTCCAACTGGATAGTCTTTGGCATGATGGTAATAAAAACTAAAACTAAAACAAGAGCATCAGATTTAGACTGGCGCTGTGCCCTCCGCCACCATATGCCAAAAACCGCTTCTCTAATGCCATTTTGACATTATATCTAGCTATAAATAATACGTAACTATTGTTTTGTGTTGAATGGCAGAGATTTATTGGGTCTTTGCACCTCTGTAAAGTGGAAGTTTTGTCAGTGATCTATTTAACTTGGCCCAGCTAGGCCATTAACTCACAGAACTCAGTCCTTTCATGTAAATTTTTGGGCAAGAGCAATCTGCTTTTTGAACTGCCTCGCCCGATCAAATTGAACAAATAGTTGCCAGATCTCTACTTTTGTCCTGCATGGGATAACATATCTGTAAATGCATGTATTTGGAAACCGCCCTTCAGATGTGAAAGGCTGAAGAGATTGTTTGGTCTGATAAATATTTATTGCTTGAACCCAGGTATTCAACCTGGGGAAGAAGGGGAACTGGTTGTTACCAACAGTCCAACAACTCTGGTAGTTATTTTTGTCTCTGTTATTTTAACCCGGATTGTGATTCTATTGAGTACGAAGAAATAATGAGAGAAAACCCATCTTCACTCTGGACGTACAACTGTCCATTCTGTGTGAAGTGTTCTCTGGGGAAGTGGTTCGTTTATGTATGGTCCAGCAGAGCCCAAATGACTCCAGTGAATGTGATGTAAAACTATGAGCTCATACTGCAGAAGCCATATGCTGTAGAAACTTTGATCACTTGCTCCCCCTGAAAACTCAAGTTGAAAGTGGGAAATGATCGACTCTCACAGGGGTCAGGACATGCCTGCTTTAACATCACTTGGAGAGACTGATTACAAGAAATGCTGTCTCTTGTGCATTTTACTAATTTACCCATTCTTGCAGTAGAGGGGTGCGGTGTGCCTACGGTCCTTTCTGAAGTGCTTTAGGATAGATAGGCTTGCAGTATGTGGGACTGAGCCTTCGTTTCAGTAGGTTGATGGCTCTTAGAATAAGTAGGCATTTATTTAATGCTTCCATATTTTATTTGCAAGCTTTATCAATAGCTTAATGACAGAAGAGAAAGGCTCAAACAGACGATGTTTTCCTGAAGAAAAACAGCTTGGTGGTTCTATTCTGTGCATATTAAAGGATTTTGAATTGATTTGAGTTTGAAAATCAAAAAACTTGAACTATTTCTCTATTCTCCCTTTCCTTCTCTTTTGGTTGCCTTCTCTGTCCCTCTGGAAGGTGTCTGGAGTCATTTAAAACCCTTCCTAAGATTATAAATGGGTGGTGCAAATTTTTTAGGTAACCTCTTTTCCCGTGTTCTGAGACCTTGGGGGCCTTAACGAATTTTATCAACAGTGTCCTCACTGCAGACATTTCACAGCATGTTTACCATTTGTAATATTCTATCCAGGAAAGACTAACATATGTACTTCATCTCATAATCTTCTAGGACATACACCCTCACTCGAGATAGCGCAGCATAGCCATTAAGCAGGCATACAAACGAAGGAATGTTAGTCTTCGTTATACATTTAAGAAATGTTGAGATATTTTCCCCCTATCAAGTCCACACCAGAGTGAGACAAATTAGGATGTTGGAGTTTTGTTTACTTGGCTTGGTTTTCATTAAAGGAACAAACTCGCATTGGACATAAAGCCCCATGGGTCACGTAGTGTCACCCATATTTTAAGATGAATGGTGCATTAGAGCCCACGTCAGTAATGTCTAGGCGCGACTTTCTTGACTGCACTTAACAGTGACCGCAGTTTTATTAGTTGTTTAGAAGTGGATTTAAAAAAAAAAAACAAATGCACACTATTATGATTACTTGACTAGTGCTCATCTGCTGTTCCTCTGTTTTCTTAGGATATGCACTTTTAATTTAGGATTATAACTCCGGTTAATGTTCCTGTGAGCCTTTAATGTGATTTGTAGGAAGGCTGAGTTCTTGAAATCCCCATTAGCCCTCTTCTATAAAACTACGCCCAGATTAGACCCGCTTGTTGGGCAGAATTCAATGGACAGAAGGCTGGTGGTGCCCCCGTCCAGGGAGGTTTCATAAGCTTGTTGCTGAGTGCCCCTCCCCCACAGGGTCCTGGAGCCCCACAGCAGAACACGCCGCAGGAATTGACGGCAGGCTTCCTGCTACCCACGTGTGGCATTACTGCTTTTGCTGCCTCCCTGTCCAGCAGACGTGAAGCCAAAGCAAAAGGCAGATATGTGGAATGGAAGTGCGTGTCGTAATTGAGGCAGATACTTGCATTTGCTTTAGTTGGAAAGATCTAGCCACTTTATAAATATCAGAGAGGTTCTTTGGACCTGATCAGGACAGGAGACATTGTAGCTGGAAGTCCATTTACTCTCATTGGAGAATAGGATGACCGAGCGGAGGCGACATGGACCCGTCTCCTGCAGTTTGCTCGTGGGGAAGCCCCATTTTCTAGCCCGAGAATCCATAGAAGGAGGTAACTAGTGGCAGAGTTGGGACGCCAGCTAATCTTAGGGATTCTAAGTCAAGTCCTCCAGCCTCTAGCAGTACTGAAAATAGATGAGAAGGGTTTCTTCTATTTACCATGTTGAATTTTATTTACTTAGTAGGTTTTAAAGTATGAAAACATGTTTCTTCAGTGAGTTTTATATCTAGATATTTCTCTTGGATTGAAGCAAAAAATAAAATTTGAAGGGAAAGAGTATGATTGAACTATTTGTTCTTCTGAACACCTCACCTTTCATGATGCAGTAAATTACTCTGAGTTTCTTGGCAGAACTTTTGACAGCTGTTGCTTTGAATGGATTCCATTCCTGTATTCCTTATGGGCATTTGTTTTTAAAATAGACTACTGCGATTGAAATGAGTTCAATATGTAGTAAGTTACAGTTTTCTTCGATATACCCTTATGTGGGTTGCAAATGTTCGATTTCAGCATAGTTTAGGGGGAGTAGTAAAAACGTGAAGTGCCCCTGGGTTTCCTACCCAGGTCTGAAAGTATCATAAAGCACTCTTCACGTGTGACTTGATTCTACAGTTTGCTTATAAATGATAACTTGTTTCTTAAACGATCTCACAATCACGGTGATAGATGGAAACTCAGAAGATCAATAAGAAAATAACCTGGAGTGGATGTTTTTCTTGCAATTAAGACAGGCATTTGCAGATGTTGTCTTCTAAGCGGTAGTTGGAAAGATCTCAGTTACAGTATTACACCTTACAGCTAACAACATTTGTTCAACGCAAACTTCAGTCACACCTCCTGACTAGACATCACCAAAGGAATGTGATTTTAAAAGTATTTTAAAAAAATAGAATTTTAAATATTGTAGCAACCAAATCTTCCCATATTATTGACAAGTAGGACTTAATAGGCTGTGGTTTGAACATTATGAATGTGAACAAAATGTAGTATCAGTTGAAAGGTCATTTTCTCCTCTCGTTAAAAAGGATAGTGGTGACTTTGGTTTCTCTTTCCAACTGGCCTACTCTGTTTTAAGTGTACTCTTTTAAAACTCTGATTTCAAAGGATCTCTTGAATTTACACATTAGCTCTGGGTGTTTTGTTACGTTCTTTTCTTGCATCATGACTCGGTATGGTTCGGATTCCTACTAAGAAGTGGGGATGTGGCTTTTTGGAAATCTCAGGTGGCATCTTACTCGTCATTCGGCACAGGCTAAGGGCTACTGCCCGCCAGTGCCAGCGACTCAGTCATTGATGGCACTTGGTGAGTGTCACTCTGCAAGCCACCCTGCTTTGCTTGTTTGGAATGAGAGATGCATCTAGTTTTGTGACAGGGGCAAAAGAACACCCACGGGGGACCAGGCTTCAGAAGCCACGCATAGTCCAAGGACTGCTGCCCTCCTCCAAGTTAGGCGTTCAGCGGCTGCCTTACAACTGCTTCATGGAACAGCCAGTGTGTTAGTGTGAGCAGCACATCCCAGGTGCACAGTTCCTGTTAGGCTTACATAGTTATCTTCCCCGTTTGCTTACATACACGATGATAAAGCAGTCTTTTCTAAAAGGCATTGCAGAGTTTCAGGTGAGAGAAACCTTGGTCTGTTCTTGGAAAGTGTTTTGTGTTTTGTGATTTTTTTTTTTCCTGTCTTGCTCTAAGCTAAGTTCATGGCTGTGGGAAGCTGGAGAAAATGGGCTTATGACTCTGAAGACCAGAGGACATGGGACTTTTAAGAGGGCTCGGATTGGAATTCGAGGGCAAATTCAACACTAGGGAAATTCAGGGACCAGTCCCAGCCTACGACAGTCCTCTGTTGCACAACAGGACGGACCCGAAAGGTCCCTCCTGGAGCTCTGCCCTCGGGATGGCGCCGCTGATGCAAGAACCCCATCCCATGGCAATTGGATCAGCCGAGTTGTGTTGTTGTGTTGTGTTTTGTTTTAAGGCAGCTTGTGTGAGGGCTTCAGCTGTCCCCATCTTGGGAAAAGGGCGTGCCCTTTTCTCCAGCACCGCCATGCTCTTTGTCTTCAGCACAGATATGTTCAAGAAAGCCAGAGGCAGGAAGAGCCGTGTTAGTCTTCATCACAGTGGGCCAGGCAGGAGAGAGAATATTTTAACCTCGAGAGTAAAAGTGTATATATTTTTTCGCTGCAGGTACGTTGAACGGTAAAATGAGTAACAACAGAGTATATATTTGATGCCTTCTGTCTCTTTCATGATAATGTGCTAACAAGTTGTGTTAATGTTTTACTTAGCCAGAATTTTATTCATTTGCTAGGCCTTGAGAACATTATGTATATTGGTCTTAAACAAATAAATATAGGGTAACCTATATTTGGATTGTGACTTGTAGACTCAAACTAACCTTACTGCCTCTTTTTCACACTTGTTGGAAAGTCTGTGAAGAACATAGTAGGTTAAAAATTTCCAACTTTGGAAAATGTACATGATGTGAAACTGGGGTGCTATGTTAAAAATAAATGTGCGATAACTAAGTGTTTTTATGGAGTCATGGTGTCGATGTGTTGTGGCCTGCATTTGGTCTTGTGCATTTAATGGAAGTGCTGTGGGAAAGAGCTGGAGGTCTTCCCAATTAAATCAAAGTCTGAGATTTGATTATTTTTACCTCTTGGTGATCTGAGCTGGGTCCTTAAATATCTGTACATGGTGAACACTGAGTAATCATGGGCTATCATGCCTAACTCACAGAGTGCGTTAAAGATCTACTGCATTGAAAACTTGGCCTACTGTGGGGCCCAGGTTATTTGCTTCATCCTGTCGGTATTCTTTTTGTTCAATATTGTTCCCAACATTCTATCCTTGGCTGAAGTAGGGGTGAAGGGGGGTAGGGGTCAGGGAGAGCGGGCTTGAAAGCCCAACCAAGTAATCTGGCATCCCAGTTGCTGTTTCTTACCTTCAGAATTTGAATCATTTGGGGCACCTGGATGGCTCAGTCATTAAGTGCCTGACTCTTGATTTTGGCTCAGGTCATGATCTCCTGGTTTGAGAGATCAAGCCCGAGTCATGCTCTGCACTGACATGTTCTGGAGATTCTCTCTCTCCCTCTCTCTCTCTGCCCCTCCCCTGCTCGCATGCACGTGTACTGTCTCTCTAAATAAATAAGTACATTGAAATAAAATTTGAGTAATTTTAGGAGTCTACCAGTGTCCTATGAGATGGGAGTTTTATTCTGCATTGTGAAGACAAATGGTGGGTACACTTGGGATATTTCTAATCTAGTAGTTCTAAACACCAAACAAACTCTGGAAAAAATCATCCATGATTTGGCTCATAAGCTTGGACACTGGAGATCACCTAACCCTGACCTTTCCCAAGCACTGGTGAAAATCACTGTGTCCCTCACCTCAGAGATAAGAGATCTGAGATCATCTAGGCAAGTGGTTCCCAAAATGTGGTCCCCGGACTGGCGGTATCTGCATCATTGGGGAACTTAATCACTGCAAAATAATCGAATCTGGGTGTGAGCCTGGCAATGTTTGCATTAACAAGCCCTTCACGTGATACTGATGCCCACTAAAATTGAACTACTGGTGTAACTAACTTTATTTTACAGCCAAAGAAACCGGGGCGGAGAAGCAACGTGGATTCATCTAAATCTCGGTTACTTGACAGCAAGGGATCAAAATGTTCCCAGGGCAGACTTCCTCCTGTTCTACAGCATCCAGTCATGAGTTTGTTCCCTCTCCTGACCTTCTCCCCGCAGATACTTGCTGTGCCCCTGCTGTGTATCAAGCACTGTGTTGGGAGCTGGAGGTGAGACTGTCAGTACAGCATCCCGCCCCTCGAGCTCACACACACCGACAAAGGAATTGTAGTGCAGTGCGTAGTTACTAATACGTGTTAGGGTAGGCTGACTGCTAAAACAAAGAACCCCAAGGGTTGAATGGCTTGACACAACAGAAGTGGATTTGTCACCTTACAGTGCAGAGTGCATGTTCTTAGTTGCGTTCTTTGTGGTTATGCAGGGACCCAGACTCCTTTCATGTGTGCTTCTGTCTCCGTCTAGGGCTAGAGAGTTTTCTCCTTTTAGCCAGGGTGTGGAGAAAAGAAAGACACTGAGACTTGATTATAGAGAGAATACAACTTCTCTTCACAGAAGTGCTACGCATCACTTCTAGGCATGCTTCATTGCCCAGAGCTCAGATGACAACAGTTGACTGCGTTGGAGGCTGCCAAATATGGCCTAGCTGTCAGCTCAGGAGGAAAAAGTTGTGGTGAGCAAATTGTCCACGAGAAGACACAAGGCCCGGTCACTCCGGAAACACCGTGTGTTGGCGGGTGGGGGCTTCTCATTCAGACTGTGGGGAGCCAGGAGGGCTTCACAGAAGAGTCTTAGGGGTAGGCATTAACTAAGAAAAAGAGGGTGTTCCAGACAGAGGGAGCGGAGCTATGCATGTTAAGGCAAGGCAGGGTAAGAATATGGTGTCTTCTGGGAACTGCCTAAGATTCTCCTCTGGGTGGAGGAGCCTGTGGAGTGTGGAGGGGAGGAAGTGGCAAGAGTCGGACGCGGGGCTGGATGGGAAGGCCTTGCATGTCATGAGAAGGCATAAAGCATCCTGAAACTGTAGCCTCTTTCCAGATTTGAGCACAAATGCATGAAGTCACCTCACTAATACTCAAGGAGTGATTTGTGTTCTCCCAGGTTTTTTCTACCCCCTAGAAAGGAAATGCTTCACTGGAAGATGGTAAACTAGTGTTTCTGACATGAACCAACCCTGTTAGCTTGACGGGTTACACATCATCTGGCATGTGTTTGGATAAAGGACCAAAGCCCAGAACACAGGGGACTAAACCCTGCTAGGCAGGAGTTCATTGCATGATGTGAGACTTTTTCCATCCTCAGGTCTTTCTTTTTGGGGGAGGTAACAGGCACTGAGATGACTGAGAGGTACAGGCTCTTTTTCTTGCTCTTTGTTCCTCCCTCCCTCCCTCCCTTCCCCTTCCTTCCTCCCTCCCTCCTTTCCAGAAGGCTTATCAAAATGCAGAAATGGAGAGTTTGGAAATGAAGCTAAAATACCAATTCCTTTTGAACATGAGTTCTCATTTGAATTTATTTAATAATTCTGAAAATCCCTGAGCCTGGGGCAGAAATACACCCAAATATAGCATCTCTGTGGCAAACTCCAACTTCAAAGAGTACCGCCATATTGTTTTCCAGATCAGTGTTTTGGAGGTGCAGACATTGGTGTTGGCAGGTATCTAAGTGATTTTCTTCTCATGACATTTGTCTTTCAATCATAGAGTGTGTGTGTGTGTGTGTGTGTGTGTGTCTAAAACAGTAGTAACCATGGTAATTGTTTTGCACGTTGACCCACAGAATATTTTATCTTTAACCAATGTCTAAATAATTTTAGAATCACTGGCACATGGTAAAAATAAAAGACTGACTTGTAGTCAGTTTTATTATTGTTTTCTTTAAACTTTCTAAAAAGAATGCACCCCATTTTCTTGGACCTGGAGTGGACCACTCCCACCCGAGGTATACCACTGCGGAACAGAGTGCATGCCTCCACCCTTAGATTAGACTGACTGAAAGCTATAAGGCTGAAGGAGAGCCAAGGGGAAGAAAGATAATGCTTAGGGAATGAAATAAAGGAAAGTGAAACAAATTAAATACAGATACAGAGAATTGTGATGTAGGACCTTTGAAATGTAAATGAAATTGGCCTGAACCTCAACCCATGTGTAGTGAGAGCCTGCATCTCCGTCTTTCTGGAGATTTTGAGAGGCAGAGGTAATGGCAGAGGCACTAATGTTTTTATCCTGGTCATTTCTGGCTCTGATACTTTTCCTAGGAATTAGTTTGATAGATGGGCCATTATTTCTCTGCAAAATATCACTTACATGAGGCATTTGTGTGTATGTGTATGGAAGATGGGGTGGAGCGGGAAAGGGGCAAAATGTACAGAATATAGTTTACATCCAGGGTCACCACACCTCGCACCTGTAGGAGACATTGTTCACAGTGTGTTCTATGTGAAAGATGCCCCTTGCAGTTTGTGACGTGGCTGATCTGTTCACAGCCCTGTGCCACACGGTCCCCTCGTAGTGTTCCAGTCTCTATATAGTTGTGTTCTGCTTCTGCTGGCAGAGGGAAGGTGGCAGGGGAGAGGTGTGGGGGTCCTGCCAGTATTTCTATTCTAACTCAGTGCCCAGACCCCCACTATAGATCTCTCTTCTCCCTTTTCTGTTTCTAGTCTAAGTCTGATCCAGTAGGTCTCAACTGGGTGCAATTTTGCCTCTGCCCCAAAGGGAACATTCAGCAGTATCTAGAAACATTTTGCGTTGTCACAACTCGACAGGGCATCTGGTAAGAAGACGACTGCGATGCTGCTAACCATCCTCCGATGATGCCTAGCACAAGTCCCACCACAAAGAATGCTCTGGCCCCAAACGTTAGTAGTGACTGTGTTGTGAATCCTGCTCTAGCCGAGCCCCTCAGGCTTCCTTCATTTTCTCCTCAATTATTGAGAGCAATGTAGCCCTCTCCTCATCATTGCCAGGGACACCCCTTCGCATAGAGCTACATCAACAGGCGCTGCTAAGTCAGTCCATTAAGTTAAATTCCTCCAGGTTCTGGGCAGCAGGGTAAATCAGTGAAGTGAGTTGGAAGTAAGATGAGAAGTGCACTGGCCCATCCATCTCAGTGGTAGGGACCAGTAGGCAGGAACTGTGACCAATTGGACCTTACACACCCTGTCTACAAGGGCCGGTATAGATTATTGTCATACAGGCTCCTATTTGCTAGGTTACTGATTCCTTGAGAAGCTCAATGTCTCCTCTCCCCCCCCCCCCCAAGGTCTGTTTTGTGTTACTTTTTCACTGAGGCATAAGGTACATGCACCAATTTTAAGTGTTCATCCCAATGAATGGTCGAGATAATCTTTAAGAAGAACAGTTGGAGGACTAGATTTCAAGACAGCTATAAAGCCACAGTAATTAAGAGTGTGGTATTATCACAAATGTTGGAGAAACAGGTCATTAGTACAGAATAGGGACCCCAGAAACACATCCACACGTGTATAATCCCTTGATTTACAATAAAGATGTTCCCACCATTTGGTGGGGAAAAAAGACAGCCTTTTCAATAAATGGTTCTGGAACAGTTAGATAGCCACATGGAAGAAAATGAACCTAGATCCCTGCCATGCACAAAAATTAATTCAGTATGGGTCATAGATCTAAATGTGAAAGGTAAAACCAGAAGTCTTCTAGAATAAAGCATAGGATAGTATCTTTGTGAATTTCATAAAGATTTTTTTAAATGATGCATACAAAGAACTGTAGGGGAAGATTGATAAGTTGGATTTCATTAAAATTAGGAACTTCTGTTTATCAAAATTCACAACTAAGAGAGTTTTGGCAGACTGTGGCATAGTAGAACTTATTTGCAATACGTCTGTCAAAGGATTCTTGCCTATTTTTTATTATGGTGGCAACTATTTTCAATTTAAAATGGGGGAGAACCCCACTGAGCAGGCTAACATTATGCAAGCCAAACAAAACATGTCTGTGAGCCAGCTTGGGCCTACACACTACCAGTCTGCAACCTCACCTTTCACAACACAGAAGAATGATAGAAGCGTTCACGTTGCTCTATTTTCTCATGTTTTTTTCTTGCCAGCCTTTGTAAGGGGAAGAAACAATGTAGACAGAGATTTCTGAATAATAGAGATTTTTCTCTTGGATGACAGCATGGCTGGTTATTGTGATTTTAGGTTTTAAAGAGCACTTTCCTCCCTCTGGTAGACCCAGTAATTAAAATAGCTTAAAATATAATTTAATCAAGCTTTCTTCAAATTGACTCCCATTGTGTGTTCAGCTTGCTCTCTGAAGACCATAGCTGATCCTCTTTTCAGTGTGCTCTCTGACTGGAATTGCTCAGCATTTCTAGAAGTCTGCTTCAAGCTGTCGTGAGGCAGAAGACATGGAGAAGTAGGCTTAAACCTTTAACTTTTTGAGCTCCTTAATGTCCAACTTTCTACCTCCTTCCCTAACTCTGGTTTTGGTCAGAATTTTTTTCTTTTTCCAAGCACCTCTCTCTCTCTCTCTCTCTCTCTCTCTCTCTCTCTCTCTCTCTCAATTCTCTGGTGGCCTGGTAGAGGCAGTGGAGTGAGGGGGTAGGAGCAGAATTTTCTCTTGTCACATCTTCTAACCCCACTGTTGAGGTGAGAAAGAAGACGTGCCCTGGAGGATGGTGCTCCCAGCAAGATAGCGTAAAAGTATGAGCTCTGGAGTTTGACTGCCTGTATTCAGATGCTGACTCCATCCCTTAATAGCTATGTGGTCTTTGGCAAGTTACTTGCTTCTCCATGCCTCACTTTCTCATCCGTAACTTACCAATAATAGTGCTCACATGTTAATATAAAGACCTTAAAACGGTGCCTTGGCATGTGTTTGTTAATCTAAAAATTGATGGTTGGTTGTTGTCAGGCCTTGGCATTGTGTCCAGCATTGGGAAATAGAAGACACAGGTGCCCCTGTCTCAGAGATCGTCTCAGAGACCACCAGCTCGCCCCTGATTTCAAGACAGGCAAACAACTTGACCAAATGCCCCCTCCTTCCTTGAGCTGGCTGAAGTGGGACCACCAGATGGTTTGATGACATTCTTCTTGTGGAGTCTGCTAATGGCTAAAATCCGAAGCCACTTAGAAGATGATTAAGATCATTCTGTGGAGTGTTCTCCCCAAATTTGAAACAAGAATTATTCGTGCAAATGAAGATATTTGTAACCCTGAGAAGTAAAGTAACTTACCTAGGACATAGCAGCATGATATGAAACAGCCGAGATTGTCTTGAATAGACTGTTAGTAGAAATATGGGTATTAAAGACTGTTGGTCAGGGCTCAGGAAGATTAAGGGGAATTCTAGAGAAATCCTAATTACCTTAGAGAAAGCTTGAACACCATAAAGAGACTTCATAGAATACTGAACTTGGAGGCCATGTGCAATGGATGGGGACCACAGGGGCCACTAGAGGGTGCATTGTGCGAAGCAGAATTTGGCACCCTACCATTTTCAGCCTCTGGTGTTCTAGTGTTACACCTGTGGTCATGTTGTGTTACAATGGCTAAGAGGGTTTTGCAGATGTATGGTTGCTAATCAGCTGAGTCTAAAATAGGGAGATTATTCAAGATTATTTATCTAATTGTCCCAGTGTGATCACAGAAGTCCTTAAAAGCAGAAGAGGAAGGCAGAGATGTGAAGCATGAGGAGGACTTGCAGATTGAAGGGGCAATGTGATGAGGAATGCAGCTGGCCACAAAGAGAGGCTTCTGGATGACAACCAACAAGGAAACAAGGACCTCAGTGTTATTGTCACAAATAACTGAAGGGTGCCAACAATTTGTATGTGCCAGCAGATACATCCTCAGAGCCTCCAGAAAGGAAATAGCTCTACCAACACCTTGATTTTGTTTTAGAGAAACTCTAAGCAGAGGACTCAAGTGAGCCATGCTGTGCCCAGACTTCTCACCTACCAAAGTGTAAGATAATAAAGTTATGTTGTTTCAAACCACTAGATGTGTGGCTTTTTGTTATGGTATCAATAGGAAACTAGTACATTTCAGGTCATGATCTCATGATTCATGAGTTCGAGCCCCACATTGGGCGCTCTGCTGTCAACGCAGAGCCCGCTTCAGATCCTCTGTCCCGCTCTTTCTCTGCCCCACTGCCTGCCTGCCTCTGTCTCTCAAAAATAAAAATAAACATTAAAAACTAAAGTATTATTATGCCTTTTGACCTCATGATACTACTTTGGAGCATACGTCATAAGCAAATAACTAAGAGAAAAAGTTGTATGGACATAATCATAACCTAGGAAGATAAATTTTTGTAATCCTATTTCCCCTGCCATTGATTGATTTAGGGTAGACATATAACCAGTTCTGGCCAATGGGATGTCAAGAGAGTTCTGCTAGGGAAGTTAATGGAAAAAGTTTACTCACACCTCAAAAACAGCCCCTTTTGGGTGCCATCATGATGGAATGTGACAGTTGGAATGGCTTCAGCCACCTTGTGACCAGGACGAGAGAAGCCTGAGGACAAACCTAACATGCTAAGGACGGTGAGGCAAAAGGTGGAAAGAACATGGATCTTCGATGGAGTCAGGGAGCCATTAGTTAACCTTCTCTTAAACCACATTACCTTTTAACTTACTATATGAGGCAAGAAATCTCCCTGCATTTATTTATTTATTTATTTTTTATTTATAGGAGGGAGAGAGACAGCGTGAGCAGGGGAGGGTCAGAGAGAGAGGGAGTCACAGACTGAAACAGGCTCCAGGCTCCGAGCTGGCAGTCAGCACAGAGCCCGACGCGGGGCTCGAACCCGCGAACCACGAGATCATGACCTAAGCGAAAGTCGGACGCTTAACCGACTAAGCCACCCAGGCGCCCCATCCCTGCATTTAAACCAGTCTTACTCAGAGTAAGAAGCTTCCTAACTGAGACACACAGCATGAACTGCATGACTCCTCTCTCTAGTTTTGTCCAGAAACTTAACACTTAGGATATGATAACTGGCTTTGTGATTTCCATTTAACTTTCACTTGTTCAAATAAGTGCCAGGATGTTGTGGCTTTGTAATGTGTCAACTTGGCTAAGCTGGTACTACAGTTCCTAGAGTTCACCTCCCTGTATGTTTCTAGTTAGAGTTAGCCCAGGAGAAATTTGCAGGATACTTGGAAGGCGGAAGTGAAGCAGTAGCCATGTTTGTTCTCAGAAGGTCAGTGTACGTTCGGCTGTGTTACAGTGCATGCACATTTTCATGGATCTGCTGGTGTGCCTTTTGTCTGCGGCAGCAGCCAGGTTTGTGGTCTAGTTATTATAAGATCTCTTGGCTTCTCCAAATCCTAGTCCAGGTGTCAGTGTGGATTCACGGCAAGAGCACCAACTTCTTCTTCTTCTTTTTTTTTTTTTTACAAATAGTTTATTGTCAAATTAGCTTCCACATAACACCCAGTGCTCATCCCCACAAGTGTCCTCCTCCATGCCCATCCCCCTCCTCCCCCCCCATCCATCAGTCCTCAGTTTTGTCAGCATTCAAGAGTCTCTCATGGTTTGCCTCTCTCCCTTTCCCCCCACCATTTCCGCCCTTCTTCTCCCCCTTGGTCCTCTGTTAAGTTCCTCCTAATCCTCCTATACGTGCAAACATATGATATTTGTCCTTCTCTGCCTGACTTATTTCTCTCAGCATAACACCCTCAAGGTCCATCCATGTTGCTACACATGGCCAGATTTCATTGTTTCTCATTGCCATGTAGTATTCCATGGTATAGATAAACCACATCTTTTTGATCCATTCATCTGTTGATGGACACTTAGTCTCTTTCCATACTTTAGCTATTGTGGAGAGTGCTGCTATGAACATTGGGGTACATGGAGCACCAACTTCTTCTGCAGGTCACCTAGGGCAGCAAGGCTGGAGGCTTGGAGATGCTGACAGGCCCGAGCAAATTCCAGCTTCTTCGCAGGTTCTGGTTGCCTTGGTCATGCCTACTTCATCACGGCCTCTGGGCCAGATGTAGAAGAAACAACCAACTTGAGGGTTGCTTAAGGTCAAATTCCTATGGTAAATTCTTCCTCTGCATCATTCCTAGTGGTTCTCTTTCTCTGACTGAACCCTGTGTAATACAGAGTCACGTTTTCCTGACCCCAGAGTTTAGTTTTAGATTCTACATCCAGTTGGTAGTAGAGAAAGAAGTTTAAGCCAATAGAGGCAAGCTTTCTAATATATAAGACTCATTTATTCTTTCCTACTGAAAAGAAGACAAGAAATGGTGTTTTCACCATTCCATAGGAACACGTCTCCAGACTGGTTATGGATGGTGGGCCACCAGTTTGCAGTCTCTGATACGGGAGCTTTAGAATCCATCACTTACCTAAATGTTCATGAGTATTCTGATGACTTGGTGAATTTATCTATTTTTATGTGAATTTTGGGCCCTGTTTCCCCAAGAAAGGTTATACTCCTCAATCTCTCTTGATTTCCATTTAACTTTGGTTCCGATGAATGCCAAGATGTTGTGGCTTTGTAATGTATCAACTTGTATTAATGTGATGGTTGGAATTGCTTCAGCCACCTTGTGATCAGGAAGAGACAAGCCTGAGGACAAACCCAACATGCTAAGGATGGTGAGCGAAAGGATGGAAAGAATGTGGCTTGTAATGTGTCAACCATGTATTAATTGTTCATATCCATCAAAATGCTATGTAACACTGCAAACCTCAGTGGCTCAAGATATTATGTATAATTTTTTTTGAAAATATTTTTACTTATTTCTAAGGAAGAGAGAGAGAGCATGAGCAGGGGAGGGTCAGAAAGAGAGGGAGACACAGACTCTGAAACAGGCTCCAGGCTGTCAGCACAGAGCCCGACGTGGGGCTCGAACCCACGACCTGCGAGATCATGACCTAAGCGAAAGTCGGACGTTTAACTGACTAAGCCACCCAGGCACCCCTATTATGTATAAATTTAACTGATGTGTCTGTGGGTTGGTGATCGCTCTACTGGGCAGTATATCTGGTCTTGCCTGGATTCACTCAAAGTTCTGGCAATTAGCTGACCTTCAGCTGGTTCAAGATGGCCTTGGTTAAAATGAGTGAGGCAGCTTGGCTCTGACCCACATGTCTCATCCACCAGCAGGCCGTCCTGGACATGTTCTCATGGTGGTGACAGAAAGCAAGAGTGAGCCAGTCCAATCATGGAAGCTCTTTTCAAACCTCTACTCATGTCATATCTCCTATATCCTGTTTAAAAGTAAGCCACATAGATGAACGAGTAGGCACAGCACAGCACTGCAAAGTTACATGGCAAAGGGAGTGCAGATACATGGAAAAGTAAAGAGTTGGGGCAGTTTTTGCAGTCTAACACAATTACCAATACTCTCCTCAGTGGTGATAAGTAACTATGTCAGCTGCTGCTATTTCCAGAACCATTTCATTTCCAATATCTAGACTTCTCAAGGCTTTTAAATGCCATGTTAATAAATGATGCAAACTGTGCATTGTTAACCCATTGTGTTCAAAGCTTGAGCTTAGCACCCCCTCTCATTAGGATAAGCAATTGCTTTGTAAAGCTGAATCTTTGTGTCATGAGCTTGCCTTCCCCTTTACTTGTAAGGTATCTTATGAAGACAAACAGCTAAGGGATAGAAAAAACAAAAACCCCAGTGGTGAAGAGTTGCTGAACAGTTGATAGACAAATATATAGTTGCTTGAGAATGAACTAGGTGATGTTCAAGTTTGTGTGAGTTGTCTGTGAGTTAGAAATGGTGAGAAGACGCCAGTCAGAGTGGCTAAAATGAGCCAATCAGAGAACTCTAGATGCTGGCGAGGATGTGGAGAAACGGGCACCCTCCTACACTGTTGGTGGGAATGTAAACTGGTACAGCCCCTCTGGAAAACAGTGTGGAGGTTCCTAAGGAAACTAACAATAGAACTCCCCTATGACCCAGCAATAGCACTGCTAGGAATTTACCCAAGAGATACAGAAATGTTGATGCATAGGAGCACATGTACCCCAATGTTCATAGCAGCACTCTCCACAATAGCTAAAACATGGAAAGAGCCTAAGTGCCCATCAACAGATGAATGGATCAAGAAGATGTGGTTTATCTATAGCATGGAATACTACATGGCAATGAGAAACAATGACATCTGGCCATGTGTAGCAACATGAATGGACCTTGAGGGTGTTATGCTGAGCGAAATAAGTCAGGCAGAGAAGGACAAATATCATATGTGTGCACGTATAGGAGGATTAGGAGGAGCTTAACAGAGGACCAAGGGAGAGAAGAAGGGCGGAAATGGTGGGGGAAAGGGGGAGAGGCAAACCATGAGAGACTCTTGAATGCTGACAAAAACTGAGGACTGGTGGATGTGGGGGAGGAGGGGTGGGCATGGAGGAGGGCACTTGTGGGGATGAGCACTGGGTGTTATGTGGAAACTAATTTGACAATAAACTATTTGTAAAAAATAAAAAAATAAATAAAAATAAATAAATAAATAAAACAAACAAACAAAAAAGGGTGAAAAGAAAATCAACTCTAAGCCAGTTGCATACATTATTGCTTATTTTTAATTGCAGTGGTTTATACACGGTAATTCTAAAGCATATTCATAGCCTGAAAATAAAAGTTTTAGGTTCCTGAAATTCTTGGTATTTGTTTTCTATTCAAGGGGAGTATGTTTCTTAGTAATTTTTCTTAGAGATGCTCATGTAGTCACTAAAGGTGCCCACTACATATTTGTCTTATTTTGGGTTCCCCCAGAAGCCAACCCTGAGACAAGGATTCAATAGCAAGTACTTTATGTTTTAATTTTTATATGGGAGAAAGAGTGGGAGGGGAAGAAGAGAGGGGGAGAGAGAGAGAGAGAGAGAGAGAGAGTGTGTGTGTGTGTATGTGTGTGTGTGTGTGTGTGTGTTTTAAGCAGGCTCCAAGCTCAGCATGGAGCCCGATGCAGGACTCGATCCCATCATCCTGGGATTATGACTTGAGCCTAAATCAAGAGTTGGATGCTCAACTGACAGAGCCATCCAGGTGCCCCAAGAGCAAGTAGTTTATTTCGAAGTAAAAGAAAGGCCAGTAGAGAAGTGGGGAAGTGAGGCAAACATGGAAAAGCAGGGCACATTCTCATACCAGTAAGCCCTGTAGGCAAATAGGAGAGCATGATCTTGTTGTGGACCTATGGGAAACAGTATAGCACATGTATTTCAGAGTTAGTACACCCAAGTGGTGAGAAAGCTGGGGTATTTATACACCAATCAATTCCTAGAAGTCACTGGTTGAAGGCAGTTCCCCTGGAGGCATGAATTCGCCAGCACTTCTGGCCTGACAAATGGTCAGGCAAAATAGGCTTCAGCAGCCAAAGAAGTCCATCAGGCAATTCAGGTGCTGGCTGTTGGAAGCTGGGCCAGCACCTGAACTAGTAAGGGTGAGGGCAAAAGGGCAGATTACCAAGAAAGCCTGCCCTTATTTTCTTGGATATACTCTAATATTTGAACTATAGGTCTTAGAATAGTTTTTTGGCCCACAGAAAGTTCACCTTCTATACTTGAACGAAGCACCGAATTGTTAACTTCTCATTGGAGAATAAAATACAGTAAGAATAAATTTCCAGTATTATGAAGGAACAATTGACGTACAACAAACTGCACATTTATAAAGGGTAAAGTTTAAAGAATTTGACATATTTGTACACATCAGTGACTCTTGCCTGCAGTAGTTGTTGTTGTATTCTAAGGGTGATTTTCTATTTTTCTCATTCTTACTGCATGTTGATTGAAATTCTAAAGTAAGGAATATTTGTTTCTTCCCCATTTATTCAGTGATTTATATCAGTATGAACTCCTGGATATTTATTCTTTGGTCTATGATCCAGTACAATCAATATTTATTTTGTTCAAATTGTTTCATTTTTGGCAATTTGAAGCTCTTTCAGGTTGACTCCAGTGTCCTTTTGATGTCCTCTTTTTTCTTTTTTCTTTTTTTTAGTGTTTATTTTTGAGGAGGGGCGGAGACCCAGAATCCGAAGCAGGCTCCAGGCTCTGAGCTGTCAGCATAAAGCCCAATGCAGGGTTCAAACTCATGAACTGCAAGATCATGACCTGAGCTGAAGCCGGATGCTTAGCTGACTGAGCCACCCAGGTGTTCCTCCTTTTTTCTTTTTTAGCACCTCTGTGTTTTTTTTTTAATAGTTTATTGTCAAGTTGGTTTCCCTATAACACCCAGTGCTCATCCCCACAAGTGCCCTCCTCCGTGCCCATCTCCCCCCTTCCCCTCTCCCCCACCCCCATCTGCCCTGAGTTTGTTCTCAGCATTCAAGAGTCTCTCATGGTTTGCCTCCCTTCCTCTCCCCACTATTTTTTCCTTTCTCTTCCCCCACGGCCCTCCGTTAACTTCCTCCTAATCCTCCTATACGTGCAAACATATGGTATCTGTCCTTCTCTGCCTGACTTAATTTCGCTCAGCATAACACCCTCAGGTTCTATCCATGTTGCTATACACGGCCAGATTTCGTTCTTTCTCTTTGCCATTTAGTATTCCATGGTATAGATGAACCACATCTTCTTGATCCATTTGTCCGTTGGTGGACGCTTAGGCTCTTTCCATGTTTTAGCTATTGTTGAGAGTGCTGCTATGAACATTGGGGTCCATGTGCTCCTAAGCATCAGCATTTCTATATCCCTTGGGAAAATTCCTAGCAGTGCTATTGGTGGGTCATAGGGGAGTTCTCTTGTTAATGAAAAAACAATCTTAAAATTTGTATGGAATCACAAAATACCCCAATGCCAAAGTAATCTTGAGGAAGAACAATTTATCCCTTGGGTAAATTCCTAGCAGTGCTTTTGCTGGGTCATAGAGGAGTTCTATTGTTAATTTTTTGAGGAATCTCCACACTGTTTTCCAGAGGGGCTGTGCCAGTTTACATTCCCAACAATGTAGGAGGGTGTCCATTTCTCCACATCCTCGCCAGCATCTGGTGTCCTCTGATTTGCTTATTTTAGCCACTCTGACTGGCGTGACATTCAGCCAAGCCTAATGCTAATCAATAAAGAGACATTCACAACTTGTTATGAATGCATCAGACACACAATTAAATTTCTTCTGAAAAAGAATTTTTCTTTGAAGAAAGAAATCTGTTTCTTTTAATTGTGTGTCTGACAGAAAGAAACATTTCTTTCTTCAAAGAAAAATTCTTTTTCAGAAGAAATTTAATTGTGTGTCTGATGCATTCATAACAAGTTGTGAATGTCTCTTTATTGATTAGCATTAGGCTTGGCTGAATGTAACAACAAAATCTAAGTAACAGTGAGATCAATTTTTAAGTGTGATCAAATTTTCTTTTTCTCTTCATATACCATGTTCATGGATCAGAAGTCTCAAAAATCTTAGGTTGTCAATGCTTCTCAAATTATTTATAGATTCAAAGCAATCCCAGTCAAAATCCTATAATTCTTATTTGTAGAAACTGATGGACTGACTCTAAAAATTACATGCAAAATTAAGGAAACTAAAATAGCCAAGACAATTTTGAGAACAAAAAGGTCAAAGTTTGAGGACTCTCATTATCTGATTAGAAGACTTACTATAAAACTACAGTAATCAAGACAGCATGGCATTGGCATAAAGATAGACCTCATCACTACAACAAAATATAGAGTCCAGAAATAGTCCATTGTATGTATATATGGTCAATTAATTTTTAACAATAGTGCCAAGGTAATTCAATGTGGAAGGCAGATAGTCTTTGAATAAATGGTGCTAGAACACTTGGATAACCATACATATAAAAGTGAACTTTAACCTTTACCTTGCAACGTAAATAAATTTGAACTATATTATGGGTTCAAATTTAAGCGTTAAAACTATAAAAGTTCTAGAAGGAAATAAAAAATTCTAGAAGGAAACGAGAAAATCCTTGGGGGTAGGCAGTGTATTCTTAAATAGGACACAAAATGCACAAACCATAAAATAAAAATATGCTAAATTGAACTTCAAAATTAAACACTTGTATTTTTTTAAAGACACTTGAGAAAATGGAAAACTGCACTTTAGGAGAAAATATTTACAAAGCACGTATCTCATGAAAGACTTCTATCTTAAATACAACTCAAAACTAAGAAGACAATTAGCTAAAACATGGGCAAAAGATTTGAACATAAATGTCACAAAGAGATACAGATGACATAAACACATGAAGAGATGCTCAACATTATTAATCATTAGAGAAATGCAAATTAAAACCACAATGAGATACCACTGCACACCAATTAGAATGCATAAAATGAAAATTACTGACACCATCAACTGCTGACAAGGATGCAGAACAGTTGGAACTCCTATACATTGCTGCTGGGTAAAAATGGAATTAGCAGAATCCTACTATTAAATGTAAATTTTTCATACCACCCATCAATAGCACTCAGGAGAAATGAACTATGTCCATACAAAGACTTGTACACAAATAGTGTAGCTTTATTTATAATTACCAACACTGGAGACACTCCAAACACCCATCAGATGGAAAATGAAGAATAAACCAATTGTAGAAACTGAGCCACAAAAAGGCACAAACTACTGATATGTGCAATTACATGGGTGAATCTCAAAAGCATTACACTAAGTGACAAACGCCAAACACAAGAGGCTACATATTGTATGATTCCAATTATGTGACATTCTGGATAAGGTAAATTATTTGGGCAGATATCAAATCAGTGATCACTAGCATCTAGAGATGGGGGGAATTAAATGCTAAGGAATATGAGGGGACTTTTTTGGATGGGATGGAGATGTTCTACATCTTGAATGTGGTGATGGCTACATGACTGTATAAATTTGTCAAACCTCATTGAACTGTACACACAAAAAGGGTGAATTTTACTATATATTATACAATAGACCTGGCTTTAAGGAAATGGAATTTATTTTTCTCTCAGGTGAAAGAAGGTAATAGGCCAGGAATTAATAGAATAGGGCTAGTATGGTGGCTTCATGTTGTCACAGGAAGCCTGGTGAATATCATGCTGTTTTATAATTCTTAACATGTGGCTTCCTTTTTTTTAGGTCACCTTATGGTCCAGTATGGTGGCTTGGATCTCCAGTCATTATATTCATATTCAGGCAGTAGGAACAAGAAAGAGGTAATTAAGGGAACTGCTATTCTTTTAAAGAGAGTCATACATATATCCTTTTACACTTCTTTGGCCAATATTTAGTCACTTGGATGTATCTAATTGCAAGAGAGGCTGGAGAAATGTAATCTTTGAGCAAGACCATGGTTATATTAAATAAAATTGGGATTCTATTACTAAAAAGGAGACTATGATGGGAGTTGGGATAAGCAAACAGTGACTGTCATAGGCTCATGTAAATTATAAATCTGCGGTTGATTGTTAGTGCCCAGGCAAGCAGTTGTACTTGGTTCACTCTTTGGTTCTCAAGGACGTGTGTTTCTCTTTCATTAAAAAAATCCAACACCTCCTTGATGTACATAAGCCCCTCTTTAAGGGGATTACATAAATAAAACATGTCTTAAGATTGAGAGCAAGGGGCATCAGTGAACTCCTGGCCTTAAACTTTCATGCATGCAAATTCAGTTACCAACTCACAGAACACCCTCTTTCCTATATCCAGAAAAGAATTAACTGCTTATTCTATACTTCATTCTTTTTTTGAATGTTTGTTTATTTTTGAGAAATGGGGGGAGGGACAGAGAGAGAAGGAGACACAAGATCCAAAGCAGGCTCCAGGCTCTGAGCTGTCAACACAGAGCCCAACACGGGGCCCAAACTCAGGAGCCATGAGATCATGACCTGAGCCGAAGTTGGATGCTCAACCGACTGAGCCACCCAGGTGCCCCTAGTTACTTCATTCTTTAACATTATTCTAATGATTAAGAAATGAGCGTCCATGATTAACTATCAGTAAGCTAGAGATTACCTATTAAAGACTAAAAGTTTAACTGGGCAAGATATAGTAGCCAAGAGAAAAATTGCCAACACTTGGAAAAAAACCACCTGTAAAGTTTACCAAGTACCTTTACACCCATTCCCCATATATCTTCCTCTTACTCTACCATTTTTCAGGGCCAAGGGCCTATAGGCAGTTGAACAAATTTTCCCCAGAAAGGTACTGAGACAGAGACATTTTTCCCCCCACAAATGATGTCATCCAGTCAAAGCATGTGATCTCAGACTGCTCTGAAGAAAATGACTAGTTTTCTGGAGGATAATCCTTGGAATGAAAACTGAAGTTTCCATTACTGCTTTCCATACTGCAAACTGTTCCCCTCAGAGAGGGAAGAATTGATCATTTCTCTTTTGAAAAAAAGACCTGGTAATTTTTGACCTTGAGTTTCTGCTGTCTGATTTGCTGGCTGTTTCCCTGAAAGATAGAGGCTGTCTTGAGTGTGCATGATCTAATGAAGTTGTTGCCTTTCATTTCATAACTGACAAAAATCTGAAACAGCTCCTTAGTCCGGAGAAGATAAAGCAAACTCTTCCATTTGTTAAGAGGGAGAGAAGGAGAGTGGTAGTGGCACAAGTAACTAGTACATATATTTGAGGTCCAGGTCCTACAGGGGTGTGATCCAAACAACATGTATCAGCCAGCTGTTGCCACAACAGAGCTGTATAATGGACTAGCTCAAAATTCACTGGCTTCAATCATTTGTTCTTGTTCACACACCTGTGGGTTGGCTGACATTTGCATGATACAGACCAAGCTTGGCTGAACTTGGCTCCAAGCTCTAGGTTGAGTCCAGGTTGGCTTCCTCTACCTCTTTTGTTTCTTGGACCAGCAAACTAGCTGCACACGTTCTTCTCATGGTGATGGCAGAAACACAAAAAGCTGAGTGGAGACATCAACTGCTTTGTGATCTAAGCTCAGAACTAGCACCCTCATTTTTGTACACATTCCACTTGGCCACAGAAAGCTATGTAGCTAAGCAGTGTCATCAGTGAATTGGAGAAACACACCCCACCTCTAGACGGGAGCCCTGCAAAGTCACAGGGCAGACAGGGGGCATGGGTATTGAGAGGGATGGGTACTGGAAACAACACTGCAGTCCTCCACAGCTATGTATGGACTGAGAAGAAGCAACAGCCGTCTTTACTTTTACACCCTTAGCTACTCCACCTCATTCCTTCCTAAGATTGTAGACACCCTTTAAAAGTGAACTGCTTGGGTATAATGTCACTGGGGACGTTGGAGCAAGGACCTCCAAAAATCCTCTCCTCTGTAAAAGCTACAAGAATACTAGCAGAACCGGTCAGAATCCATTTTTTCAGAACTCTGGAAATAAACCAAAAGCTTATAGCAATCCAAGGAGCTATACTGGCGCAAAGTTTTTATATACTGTTAAAGTTAAGCTGGTATTAATCCAAGCTAGATTGTTATAAATTAACATTTTAATTATAATTCCCAGGGAAATCACTAAGAAAATAACTCAAAAATATAATAAAGGAATTAAAATAGTACATTAAATATATCTATTCAGCACAAAGGAAGGCAGTAATGGAGGAATATAGAAATAAAAGCAACAATTCAAATAGAAAATAAATAGCAAAATGGTAGGTGTAGATCCTATATTATTAAATATAAATGTGTTAAACAAAGGGCAGAGATTGGCATAATAGATATTTAAAAAATGATCCGCAATGTGCTGTCTGCAAGAGACATCTTAGATTCAAGTACACAAATAGCTTGAAAGTAAAAGGATAGAAAGAGATATCTTGAAAATATAAAAATGTAACCACAAGAGTTAGAGTGATTATGCTAATAATTAAAAAAAATAAACATATCACATCAATAATTTTCTACCTTAAGAAACCAGAGAAAGGAAAGGTAACTAAACCCAAAGCAAGCAGACACAAGGAAATTACAAAGATTAGAGTGGAATTAATGAAATAGAAAATAGAAAAACAACCAAGAAGTATCAGTGAAACCAATACCTAGGTATTTGAAAAGAGCAACAAAATTGACCAACCTATAACTAGACTGAACAAGAAAATGGAGAAGACTCAATAAGGTGAGTAATGAAAGTGAGAATGTTACTACCAACTTTATAGAAATGGCAGTGATTAAAAGGGAATAATATGAACAATTTTATGTTAACAAATTGGATAACCTAGATAAGGACAAATCCCCAGAAAGACACAAGTACTGAATCTGACTCAAGCAGAAACAGAAAACCTGAATGTAAGTAAAGATATGGATTGAATCAGTAATCAAAAACTTTCCACAAAGTAAATCTCAGAACCAGATGACTTCACTGGTGAATTCCACCAATTGTTTAAGGAAGAATTAACACCAAGCCTTCAGAAATTCTTCCAAAAAATAGTGAGGAGGGAATAATTCTCAACTCATTCCATGTGGCCAGCATTACCCTGATACCAAAATCGGACAAACATGTTACAGCAAAAGAAAACTACAGACCAGTATTCATTATGATTATAGATACATAAATGCTCACCAAAACACTGGCAAACCAAATCCACATATACACAGGATTATACACTATGAACAAGTGATGTTTATTTAATGTATGCAAGGTTGTTTCAAAGTGTGAAAATCAATGTAATACATCATGTTAATAAAGGACAAAAACTCTATGATCACCTCAATAGACAAAGAAAAAGCATTTGACAAAATCCAGCATCTTTTCATGATAAAAACACTCAACAAGGTAGGAACAGAAGTGAACTTCCTTAACTTAGTAAAGGGCATCTATGAAAACCCCACAGCTAATATACTTAGGACTGAAAGCTTTCTCCCCAAGAACAGGAATAAGACAAGATGTCTTCATTTAAACATTTAACTGGATGTTCTAGCCAGGGAAGTCAGGCAAGTAAACAAAATAAAATGTATCCAGATTGGAAAGGAAAAAGTAAAAATGAGCTGTTTGTAGATGACATGGTCTCGTGTATAGAAAATCCTAAACAATACACACACACATTCTCTCTCACACACACACAGTGCAGGGAAGGAAGGGGGAGGAAGAGAGAGAAAATTAGAGCCAACCAACAAGTTCAACAAGGTTGCAGGACATAAAATCAGTATTAAAAAAATCAATTGTATTTCTATACACCAGCAATGAAGACTCTGAAAGTGGAATTACAAAACAATTCCATTTGCAGCACCTGAGGGGCTCAGTTGGTTGAGCATCCAACTTCAGCTCAGGTTATGATCTCATGGCTCAAACCGTGGGTTCGAGCCCCATATTGGGCTCTGTGCTGACAGCTCAAAGCCTGGAGCCTACTTCAAATTCTGTGTCTCCTCTCTCTGCCCCTCCCCTGTTTGCCTTCTGTCTCTTTGTCTCTCTCTATCAAAAATGAATAAATATTAAAAATTTTTTAAATAAAAAAATAATTCCATTTAGAAAAGAAACATAAAGCATAAAATGCTTAGGAATAAACTGAACCGAAGATGTGTAAGACTTACACCCTAAAAACTACAGAACATCATTGGAAGAAATTAAAGAAGACCTAAATAAATGGAAAGGTATCTCATGTTTATGGGTTGAAAGATTTAAGACTGTTCACTTGACAGTACTCCTTGCATTGATCTACAGATTCAGTGCAACCCCTATAAAAATCGTAAATGCCTTTTTTGCATAAATTCATAAGCTTTTCCTAAAATTCAAATAGAAACTCAAAATAACCAGAATGGAGCTAAAACAATGTTGAAAAAGAGAAACAAAATTGGAAGATTCACACTTTTCGATTTCAAACTTCCCACAAAGCAATAGTAATCAAGACAATGTGGTACAGGCATAAGAAGAGACATATAGATCAGGGGACTAGAACTGAGATTCAAAAAACAAAGCCTTACATTTACAGCCCACGGATTTTCTACAAGGGCACCAAGACAATTCAATAAGGCACGAATAGTTTTTCCAGTAAATGGTGCTGCAACAACTAGATATCCATATGCAAAAAAAAAAAATATGAAGCTGGACCACTACCTCACATCATATGCAAAATTTAATTTAAAAATGGAAGAAAGACCTAAGTGCAAAAGTTAAAACTATAAAACTCTTAGAAAAAAAGCATACACATAAATCTTCATATCCTTGAATTAGGTAATAGTTTCTAAACTATGACAGCAAAAATCACAAATGGTGAAAGAAAAATAAATTGGACTTCCTCAAACTGAAAATGTTGATACTTCAAAGGATGCTATCAAGAAAATGAAAAGACAACTCACAGAATTGGACAAAATATTTACAAATCATATATCTGATAATTGACTAGTATCTAGAATATGTAAATAACTCTTACAACTCAACAATAAAAATCAAATAACCCAGTGTCTCAAACTGGTGAAGTCTTTGAATAGATTTTTCTTTAAAGAAAATACACAAATGGTCAACAAGCACGTGAAAAAATGCTTGACACCATCCATTAGTCATAAGGGAAATGCAAGTCGAAACCATAATATACCACTTCATATACATTAGGATGGTAATATTAAAAAAAAACAGAAGATAACAAGTTTTGGCAATGATGTGGAGAAATTGGGACCCTCCTACAATTCTGTTAAGATCGTAAAATGGTGCAGCTGCTTTGGAAAACAGTTTGACAGTTCCTGGAAAAGTTAAACATTGAGTTACTATGTGACCTCGCAATTCTACCCCTACCGTTTACCCAAGACAATTGAAAATATATGTCTACACAAAAAGCTGTACACAAATGTTCATAGCAGCATTACTTATAATAGCCAAAAAATGGAACCAACCCAGCTATCCAGCAGCTGATATATGGATAAATAAAATGTGTATCCATACATATCCAAGAAAGGAATGAAGTATTAACACATGCTAAAACATGGATGAAACTTGCAACATTGTGCTGAAATATGTCAAGCACAAAATGCCACATGAGTCTATTTATATGAAAAGTACTCAATAGGCAAATCCGTAGACAGAAAGCAGATTAGCTCTTGCCAGGGGCTGGGAGAAGGGGGTATATGGTGAGTGACTGCTAATGGGTGTGGGCTCTCTTTGTGGGTGATGAATGTTCTGGAATTAGATAGTAGTGGTGGTTGCACAACTTTTTGAACGTACTAAAAACCACTAAATCAAGTATTTTAAAGTGGTGAATTTTATGGTATGTGAGTTAAATCTCAAAGATTAAATAATAAAGTGCTTTCTGTTCTCCTTAAACCTTTTCCTGGTCACCATCCTGTTGGCTCGATCATGGATTTTTTATTTGGAATGACCGTTAAGGTAGATGGTTTGGCAGATAGTACAAATTGGCCCACTGAGTTCCATTCCAACCCTCTATAGCATGCCTTACTGCATGCTGGCGACTGGAAAGCTAAATTCATTTGCTAATTTGTCTGACAGCTTGGATTCCATATGTGTCCTGGGTTTTGCCCTGAAGATAACTTCCTGAGAGATTTGCAAAGTAGAAATGAAATGGACGCCATGCTTCTCGTGGCGCACGCAGTTAAGAGTTATGTTTCTCTAGCAGCAGTTAGTGATCCCTGTATGAAACTCTAGCTTAATGTGTGTTGAGAGGCAGATCGTAGGGGCTTTCATTGTGTTGGTATGGCCTGGGCTGAGACCATATAGTACTTGAGAGGGACTCAACAAACTTGTTGTAAAAGGCCAGATACAGATAGTACATATTTTTGGCTCTGTGGGCCCTGTAGTCTGTCTTGCAAGTACTCAGCTCTGCCATTGTAGCATGAAAACAGGCATAGGCAATATGTAAATAAATGAACATGGTTGTTTTCCAATAAAACTTTATTTACAAAAATTTGGCCCATGGGCCATAGTTTGTTGACTCCCTGTCCTAGAGCAGTAATTGTGAGGGTGGCGATTTTCTGATAGTTTATAAACTTTTTTATCGCACAGGAAGTAGAATTCCCTTTTGGGCCAGTTCTGTGGTGTTTTTTAAACAGTTGATTATCTTTTAGTAGTTGCTTTAGGATTGCAAAATGCCTACTTTTCACAGTCTGGTTAGAATCAGTATTTCCCTACTTCGATGAAAATGTGGCAACCTTACTGCCATATAGATACCTTTACCCTCCCCCCTTCATGCTATAGTTGTCTTATGTCAACATATATTGAGAACCCCATCATATGGAGTTCTCTGTTTTACTTTCACCCCTTACACATGCTTTCAAGAACTATAATTTAGCATATTTTTATCATTTCTGTCTCTAGTTAACTTGTGCTCTTTCCTCTAAGCTTCTAGAACATATGGAATAGTTATAACTGTTTTAGTGACTTTGCCTACTAATTCAATCATTTCTGTCATTCTACACCAGTTTCAATTGATTGATTTCCTGCTTCTTTGCTTTCTTGGTATTTTTTTAATTGGATTCCAGACATTGTGAATTTCACCTTAGTGGGTGTTGAATATTTTTGCATTCCTCTAAATAGTTTTCATTTTCCTGCGATGTGGTTAAATTACTTAGAAGCAGTTTGATTCTTTTGGGTCTTGCTTCTGAGACTTACTAGGCAGGACCAAGGCAGCATTTCATTTGGGCTCGTTCTTTCCTGTGGTTGAGGCAAAATGCTTCTGACTGCTCCACTTGATGCCCCGTGAATTACGAGGCTTTCCATGCTGGTTGGTGGGAACAGCTACTATATCCTGCCTCATGTGAGCTCCGTAGGTGTTCTCTCTCATCTTCCCTCCAGGTACACTTCACATTCTTGAAAATATCCTTAATTCCATGGCCTTCCTTAGCTTTTAGTTGTACTCACCTGACAAAACCCTACCTCTGGGTCAGTCTAATTCTCAGACTAGGTCAATCTGTACCTAAGCTCATGGGGAAAACAATCATACAGTGGTACATACAAAGTTAGATTGTCCAAGTTATCTGAGGCCTCAACACTTATATGATCATTCTCTATGCCCATAGCTCTCTTTCTCCCATTTTCATCTTCCTCCATTTTCTTCAATACTGTCCTCTACCAACACAGACACCCACTCACTCACTTGCTCGCTCACTCACACACCACCTGCACTGAATTTATAGGAAATAAACTTGTCATCATTTTCATAGAGAAAATAGAAATGATCAGATGGGGACTTCTACAACTTCTGACCACCAAATTTAATAAACAGCCCTGGTTTACTCCACCAGATAGAGATTTGGTGAGTCAGTCAAGACTATGAGAGAAGCCGTTGGCAATGACTTTTAAAAACAACCTCTGCACATTAAAATAACAGATGGACAAACCAGTTTGGATAAACTAAGGGAACCTGGACTTTTGCCCACTGCCACCAGCCGAACCAGATTGGATCCTGGCTGTGTTGTTTGGAATAGGCACTTCAGTAATGAAGTGCCTATTTGTTTGCCTGTTAGAAATTATTCTCAGCACCTGGGAATCTTGTTCTCTTCTTGGGCATTTAAGGGGAGTCTGATACTTTCATGTGATTCCCTCCACAATTCTGTTTCAAGGGATGTCACATCACTCTCTCCATATTCCTATCTGCAGGGATTCTGGTTGTGAACCAGTTTGTATCCTGTTTAGTTGTCTGAAGGAGGAGCAGAGTGTGTTTTTGAACAGACTCTGCTTTTGAAAGTTGCTTGGAATCTGCTTCTTGCAATCCTCTGGCCTAATGTTGAGACATCATGCTCAGGAGATTGTTATTCATCACTCATTGACTTCCACGATCAAGGAGGGGGTGGTAAGAAGGGAGGAGATGCTGGTGGAGAGAAAGAAAGAGAACAGCCTGTGTACTTGTTTGCTCATGGTGGTGAGAATGTTATGCCCTGTCCTTATTCTTGAAGAGAAATGATGCATAGCTTCACAGAAGAAACCTGATCTCTCCCCACAAAAGTGTGTTTAGATACTGAGGTATACGTGAACCAAAGAAATGCTCTTGCATTTACTGAATGAAAGACAGAAAGCAAGCAAACCAGCTGTGACTTCTTTTAATGCTCTATTCACCAAAACTCCTTTAAGCCTTCCTGATTATTATACATAATTGTTCGTAAGGCTGCACTGGGTTCCGGCACAGGAGGAAGGTTAAATAATTCCAAAGCTCTGTTTTGACGCCCCGATTCTCTCGCTTCTGGCATGGATGACGGTGGCAATGGAGGGGTTGGAAGTTGCTTCCAGAGGCGAGGGGGTGGGAGGAGGAGGTGTTGCTTTCTTTGCCACCCACAGAGTCCCTGAATATATTTCTCCTCTGATACCAGAGGTTTTGTGTTGTCAGTTAAGCCCAGAAGAAAGATAATCATAGTGGCTAAGACACAGAGAGGTTTGGGCTTATCTGTGACTCCAGTGACCATGGGCTACTGCCCAGGAAACGCATTTGTTTCGTTGCTACTAATCTACAGCCTGCTGTAAGGGGAGAAAAGAATAAATGAGCCCAGAATGGTATGTTGGGTTTTAGCTCATTGACTTAAAAGGCTGAGGTCTAATTTCCCTGAGATTTTACAGTCATGAACATCTGCTCGCAGGAGCCTGCAACATCTGCAGCCCTTGTAGTCATTCTTTGCAGAGGACCATAAAGTTTATAGAAAAACGAATCCACCCAGACACAGAGGGGACCTGGCAGAATCACCTTCCTGGCTGAGAAGTTTATTTTATACTCCAGCATGGGCAACAGAACATTGTGAGCTTATCCTTGAGGCCATGTGGAAAAAACAGAGCTGATATTTCTGCTCGGCCTCTCTGCACGCCCCAGCCACGTGTACACCCCAGTCACACTTACGGAGTCCCTGCTGCATGCTGGGTGCATTCTCATGTATGTTGTCTCCTTTAACTCTCAGAGTGACTCTCTTGGTCACCATTACCTCTTTTCACGACAATGTATGCATATGGAGACATACAGATTCCCCCCTTGGTTGTTATTTGTGTTTTTTTCTTTCTAGAATTTATTTATTTTTAATAATTTACATCCAAGTTAGTTAGCACATGGTACAACAATGATTTCAGGAGTAGTTTCCTTAAGCCCCCTACCCATTTAGCCCATCCCCCTTTCCACAACCCCTCCAGCAACCTTCTCTTTGTTTGGAGACATACAGTTTTATGTGCACGTATTGATTTGGAAAATCTTAAGCCACAAACCTGTTTCTTGTCTGCATTCATAATTAGGTAGGAAGGAAGAAAAGGTAAATAGAGGCAGCATCATATCATGGAAAGAGCACTGGATTGGGATTGGGAGACCTCCATTCTGGTCTCAGCTCTGTGGGCTTCATATATCCCTTGATATCTTTCGGCTTTCCATTTCTCATTTATATAGTGAAGAAGTTGGTCTCCATTTTCTCTGTCTCTTCTAACTCTCGTGCTAAATACACTAGGAGTCAATATCCGGTATGACTTCAAGCATGTAGCATAAATGTGTATGAAGAAGGAAAGAAGGAAGTATTGCCATAGTGCTTTCAGTGGTTATGTTTGGGTGGTAGGATTGTGAACTCTATTCTTTGTTCTTTTTGGCATCTTCTAACTTTGATAATACACATGTATCATATTTGTGATCAGAAATATATTGTAAAAATATTAACCCGTTTGGTGAATAGGACACCTCCTTCTTACTGCATTATCTCCTCCTTCAGCTAGGTCTCCATTATGGCAGCCAGACTAATGCAACATCTCCATTGGTCTTCCTAGCATAGTCATTGTGCCTTCCAGATTACTCTATGGCATGGCCTTAGACATACTTACTTTTTAAATGTTTATTTATTTATTTGTTTGCTTATTTATTTAGAGAGAGCACACAAGAGCAAGTAGGGGAGAAGCAGAGAAAGAGGGGGAGAGAAAGAATCCCAAGCAGGCTCCACACTCACAGTGGAGTGGGACTCAATCCCACAAACTGTGAGGTCATGACCTGAGCCGAAATCAAGAGTTAGATGCCCAACTGACTGAGCCACCTAGGCCTCCTTAGACATACTTACTTTTTTAAAAAAGTTTTTATTGAAATTCCAGTTAACATACAATGTAACATTAGTTTCAGGCGTACACTGAAGCGATTCAGCACTTCCATACAACACCCAGTGCTCATCACAGGTGCCTTCCTCAATCCTCATCACCTGTTTCCCTCATCCCACCCTCCCCAATCCCTCCCCACTTAGGGGTCTAAAAAGTTCTATCTGAACTTTTATCTGAACTCCTCCAGTAGCTTGCAGCCCAGCAGGGGAGATTATGCACATGTATAAATGTCTGCAGTTAAAAACAATGTGTAATAGGTAACATAGGAATGATGGAAACTTCAGAGCACAGGATCCCTGAAGAGGGAGAATGCTTCTCCAACAAGACATCAGGGAAATTATATCTAACATTTTTGGCATCTCAAAAAACATTCCCTGGTCTCTGATTTCAGACACAGCTGCAGAGGAGAATTCCAGAAGAGCTCAGGGTCATGCTGACAGCATCCCACTTCAAACCTGCACACGGATCTTTCTACCTCAGGGCTTTCCTCTGATTCAGCAAGAGCTGTCTTGGTCCAAATGCAAGAGCAGCCTGAAAGTGTGGGGAAGATATTGTCCTTTGGAGTAAACTTCACCCAATAAAAATGGGAGCTGGCGGAGAAAGACTCCCAGCTCCTCTTCTTTAAAGGATGGACACTTCTGAGACTCATCCCATAGCTTCTTTGGGATCCCTGTGGAATTAACCTCTCATTGCCCACAGCAGTGATCTCAGTAAAGCACCTCTATTTTTGGCTTTTCCTCTATCTCTGAAGTTTGTTTATTTAGAGAGTGAGCACAAGCAGGGGAGGTCCAGAGAGAGAGGGAGAGAGAGAGAGGGAGGGAGAGAGGAAGGGGGGGAGGGAGGGAGGGAGAGAGAGAGAGAGAGAGAGAGAGAATCCCAAGCAGGCCCCATGCTCTCAGCACAGAGCCTGATGTGGGACTCCATCCCATAAACCATGAGATCCTGACCTGAGCCAAAATCAAGTGTTGGACACGTAACAAACTGAGCCACCCAGGCACCCCTCTGCATTAATCTTTTTAATTTTTCACTCAATACCTGTACCTAAGTCTCGGGCTCTGTTTTTGGGAGAACCTAAACGAAGGCAGAATCCATTGTGGAATAGGAGGCATTTGAACTGCAGTTGTCGACAGACAAAGACAAGGAGAAGGGAGAGGTTTTGCATAGATGGCACACTGTGAGGAGGGCATGGAGAGCACAGGACATATCTGGTGTAGTAGTTTTGAGCCTCCTCCTATCAAGGAGGTGGAATCTTTTCTCTACCCTTAAATCTGAACTGGCCTTATGACTGGCTTTTGTCTATTAAAATGTTGCAGAAGTGAGTGAGTTCTGAACTTGGGCCTCAAGGGGCTCTGCCAATTCTGTTCTCATTCTCATAAGTCTGTCACTGCTAGGTTTACAAGCTAGGAGTAGCCTAGTGGAGGACGAGAGACCACATGAAGCAAAGGCAAGCTGTCCCAGCTGAGGTACCCTCTAGACTAAAAGCCCCTAGCCAATTCAGCAGCTGATCATAGACACATGAGTGAGCAGAGCTGGATCAGAAGAATCTCTCAGTCGGGCTCACCTCAAATTGCCAATCTGAAGAATTGTGAGCTAAATAAATGGTTATTGTTAAGCTGCTAACTTTTGAAATGGTTTACTATGCAACCAAAGCTAATTGATATGTCTGGGGAGAAACTGGGTCATCCTGGTTGGTTAGAGGATGGCCTTCATGACTTGAATTGGGGCTAAGTTAGGATAGGTTTTGAATACCATCCTAACAAGTTTGGAAGTAATTCAGTGGGTGAGGGGATTCTGTTGGAATAGATGGTTGGCTGACCATCAGATATTTGGGTTTCCCATTCTGTAGTGTAGAATTGTTGCTGGGAGCTCCTGCAACTATGTTTTCCCAGCTCTCCTTGCACATGACTCATTCTCTCCAATGGGATGTGAGTGGTAGGGGTGTGTGTAGCCTCCAGGCTTAGAGAGCTAGGTAGTAAGTATAGGGTCCCCCATGCTATCCCTCTGCCCCACTGGGTAGCTGGATGATACCAGCTCAGTCTTGAACACACAGGAAGATAGAACCTCAAGATTGATACCAACTAGATTCCTGACTCCCCTTTAGAGAAGAACCATTCAGCAGAGTAGATTTTGCATGAGCAAGAAAGATACATTTATCATGTTAAGTCACTGAGATTTTCAGGTTGTTTGTTATAGCATCTGATATTACCCACCCTGACTATATGTAGGCAACCTTCATAGGCTTTTGAGTGGGGTATTGTACCCCTCAAAGTAGTGATTTGGGTATGCTGGCTTTAGCAGACAATTGCAGGGTAAATCTGCTCCTGCAGTGTTCTGGGTCTAAGGAGACAATGATATGGATATATCCTTGGCCATGAAACAAAAAAGAAAGCCCCAAAGTAGACAGTCCCTTCAAGCTAGACATCTTCCTTCCAGGCGAGGAAACTAGTTAGATTGTAGACAGTCTAATATTTAAGTCTAAATTGCTTTCTACCTGTTTAGTTGTGAATTAGGAAACTTGTTTTGACATTTTAAGATTGGAATCTTAAAAGGCCAGTTACTTAAAAATAAATACACCTGACGGTTCTTTTAAAGGATGATAATCATATTTATAGTAAAGCCTGGCCCACCAGAGAGCCGCTGTCCCTTCTCTGAGTCTGGGGATACATCGCTCCTTCCTCACCATGCACTGCTGAGCTCCTAATCTAAACAAAATGGATACCATTATTTTGCTGGTCTTTGTGAGTGTGGAGACAGGTCCTCTTGAAGAAACATGAGTTTCCTTTAGGAGTTTTCTTGGGGAAGATTTAGATGGATTTCATTTTTTACCCTGCTCATCACGGGAGCAATTCCATGCCTGTCTCTGGAAGTGTTTTGGAGCCACATGCTTCTAAGACTCTTTCCTTACAGTTGCTTCTGAGGATAACAAGCCACCCTTAACATCTTATAGCTGTAGCACTGCTACCAGTAGCTTGGCTCCCTTGTGCCATTGGTGGGTTGGCCTAGCCTCTGCCAACTACTCTCTGCCAGACTCCCAAGGCCAGGTCTGTCCCAGGCAATAAACATTTGTAGAACATCCCTGACTCCATCTGCCTGTCTGGCTGGCCATTTGCCTATTGCCCGTGGCCACATCATTAGACACCCAGCCTACAGGTCCCCTGATGTTGGCCCCTTTCCTGCTGCAGCCTGTTTGTCAAGTGTCCTTGACCTGGCCTGCCCCTACCAAGCCCAGATTTTGACACTATCCCAAGGGCAGCTGTAACTCTTCAGCTGTGCTTCATGGTGGCCTTGGAGTGCTTCCACCTCCCACCCAGTTGAGAGAGTTTTTACCTAGACTGGCTCACCTCATACCATAATGAACCAGTTTATTATAGCATGCAATAAACCTCAAACCAGTTCGACTCAGATTCTTAAAGGGCCAGTTCCAACCACCCCATGTCACCCCACCAGAAGCATAGTGCTAATTATACCAAAGAACCTCTTTCTAGCATTGAAGTGGGCAAAATGTGTCTTCAGCATCCCATAGCATCCACTTTAGGTCTTTCGAGGCATGTGATATTCATTTAAATACCTGAATTAATATGCCATAATTATAATTCCTATGTTCTTCTTTTGCACTTGCTTTTAAAATTTTTTGTTTATTTTTGAGAGTGAGAGAGAGACAGACAGATGACAGACAGACACAGAATTCAAAGCAGGCTACAGGCTCCATGCTGACAGCACAGAGCCCAACACGGGGCTTGAACCCGCAAACCGCAAGATCATGACCTGAGCCAAAGTTGGACAGTCAACCAACTGAGCCAACCAGGTGCCCCTCTTTTGCACTTGTTTTAATGAGCCTAAGAACAACATTGGGCCAGAAATACTGACCACTCCTGCGATAGCAAGTTGGATGATGATGATGATGCTAACACTAATCAGCATTTATTGAGCACCTATTATATATACCAGGGTTATTTAAAAATAAATTATATACACTATCTTATTGAATCCCCATGATCTCCTTACCCTCTGGTGTAGATATTATTATTCTCCCATTTTTAGATGAGACTAAATAATTTGCCCAGAAAATACAATCAGGTAGCCAGGCTTGGAATCTGGGTCATGGCACTATAGTCTTTGCTATTAACTCTGTGTTATCCTGTATCTCTATGTGTGGCAGACATACCCTGCATGGATGGTTTTTCCCTCCTACTTAAGTCTGGAAGCAGTGAAGGTGGGATTTTTCTTCTGTAATTGAAAGAATAATTGGGAGTTTTTCACCACCCTGACAGAACCACTGTTAACACTTGAATATTTTATTCAGGATTTTTATTTTCAACGTTTTCTAATATATTAAAATGCAACTAATTTTAGAAGGTGCAGAGAATTGAAAAGAAATACAAGTCATCTCAAGTTCTATATTATTAACTTCCTAGATTGTGTGTGTGTGTGTGTGTGTGTGTGTGTGTGTGTTGGATCATATTGCTTTATACTCTGAGCTTATAATTGAATAATATTTTGTTGATGTCTTTCATGTAAAAGAATATTCTTCCACAACACCTCTATTAGTTTCTATTTCAGCGTAACAAATTACCATGTATCCAGTAACTTAACACCATTTATTATCTCACAGTTTCCATCAGTCAAGAGTCCAGGCCTGGCTTAGCTTGAGCCTTTGCTCAAGGTTTCATGAGTCTACAAACATGATGTAGGCCAGGCTGCTTTCTCAACTGGAGGCTCGATTAGGGAAGAGTCCACATTTGAGCTCATTTAGGTTGTTGGTTGAATTCATTGTGTTGAGGCTGTTTGCCTGAGGGCTCAGCTTCTTCCTGGTTGTTGGCTAGAGGCTGCCCTTAGGTTTTAGAGGCCACCAGCAATTTCCTGCCATGTGACTGTCTCCATAGGCAGTTTTCAATATGGCAGTTGTTGAAAGCCAGCAAGTGAATCTTTCTACTGTGCACTAGCAAGATAAGTATTGTATCTGTGCTGATATATATCTATCTATTATCTATTTATATCTACATTGTAATGGAACCATAACATCTCATCACCTTTGCCATATTCTATTGGTTAGAAGCAAGTTGTGGGTCCTGCCCACACTCAAGGGGAGGGGATTATGCCAGGTGTGGACCACCCTGGGATATGTTTGCCACATACCATTTATTTATTTCATTTCATTTTACACTTGTTAAAGATTTTATTTAACTAAGTAAAAATGAGAAAACCAAACAGATGGTATAGCCAGTTCAAAAGAAAATCCAAAGAATGGACACATTTGTAGATCAAGAATATTGAAATGAATGTGCAAATGGAGGCAAAACTAGTCTCTTCCACAGCGGGGGAGGGCAGTCCCTTGAGCTTCTACAGGACAGGGCAGGAGAAGAGAAACTACATTGCTGTTATACAGTTTACAGAATTGTAAAATAGCTCCCGTGGAATTAGAGTCAGATAACATGGAAGGGTGTGCCACACACCATTTAAAACTGAACCCATGCTAGTTCAGCTCTTTGCTGTGCTATAATTTATTTAATGAATCCCTTATATTTGAAAATTAGTGTTTCCATTTTTTTGTCATTATAAAAACTGCAGCGATCACCCTTGTGGTTACATTTTTTCATGCACCCTTAATTATTTCCTTTCATGACTTTTAAGATTTTGCTGGGTCAAAAAGTTCACACATTTTAAAGGCAATTGCTCATGTTGCTAAATCACTCCCCAGAGCAATTCACCACCCCCCTCACTGGTGTAAGAGGGCACAGGAGGCTATTTTAGTGAACTAAGCTGAGTTAATATTGGTAAAGTGCTTGAAGAGTGCTGGACACATTGGAAGGCTATGTGTAGATATTAAGCAAAATAGATTAAATGATAAAATGGAGTTGTTTCATCCTTACAACCACACTGTGAGGTAGGTTAATGGGATTCTCATATTATAGAAGAGGAAGATGAGGCCAGGAGGGTTAAGGAGAAAGATTACTGAATTAAATACCAAAAGGCTGGGGCGACATCCTAGCTCCGTCACTTATTAAGCATAGGAATTGAGGGAAATTATTTTTCCTGTCTGAGTTTATTGTCTTCTCTCTCAAATGGGGCCAACAGTCCTACATCACTGGAGCTAATGTTAGGATGAGTGCTTGGAATCTGTAACCCAGGGATTCTCCCCCTTAGCTGCATGGTGGACTCACCTGGGGGAAGCTTTAAAATGCCCAGATTCCTGGGTCCCAGACCCAGAAATTCTGGTAGCATTGGTCTGGGTAATGGCCTGGGCATCAGGAATTTTTAAGCTTCCAAGTGATTCCTGTGTGCAGCCAGATCCGAGGCCCACTGTTAGAGCCTCCCACACTTGCAAGGGATTATTTCTGTATCCAGCTGAGGAAGCAACATTCAGTTCTTGGTTTCTGCTCTGAGATGTCAGGAAATGGCCCACTAGGGTCCGGCTGGAATCAAACCTCTGTCTCAAAATCCAGAGTCAACTCAGTCTGCTAAGTTAGTTTGGGAAGCCATCAATTACCTGCTGTTTTACCCTCCGGTGTGGGTCCCTGGGCAGTGGGGTGTCAGCATCAGCTGTGCTGGCAGGGGCTGCTTTCCAGTGGAGCCTGCTGCTGCTGTTGCTATTTTTCTAGAAGCCAAAGCAGATCTTCACATCAGAGCTTCAGCTCCCTGCTGCCTGTCAGTCACAGCTGCATGACTGAGGCTGAGGGGCCAGACGCCTGGCTGCCCGCCACTGGAGCTGGGTAGCAGATTTGCTGAGGTATCTTTGGGGCCAGGCCAGCCTTCCTGCTCACTGAGAGGGCTGCGGACGAATTTTTCTGAGCAGCCAAATGTAGCTCAAAATGAACATGATCAATCAGTGGAATGAAAGCCTTGGTCAAGTTGCCCCAGCGTGACAGAGCAGGCCAGCACCATCTCCTGTACCTGATGAGTTATGAGACGTATATGTGTCTGCCATTTTCCTGAGGTCAGACACTACCCTGTGATTATGGGGAAAAAATGGCAGTGCGGAGAAGTTTCTGAAGGAAGACAAGGAAGAAAATGGAAAACTCAAACTTAGTGTGGGTCTGCTCTGCATCAGGCATTGTGTGGACACTAGATATGTAATCTCATTGAATCTGAGCATTATAGCAGCCACAGAAAGTAGACATGGCTGTATCTATTTTAAAGGTAAGGCAATTGAGCCTTAGAGGAGAAGCATCCTTGTGAGATAACTAGTTTCTTGCTGGTTTGTTTCTCACTAGGGTTATTGTCAGCAGTGTCCATTCTTGGCTCAGCTGTGAAACACTGAAGGTTGCTTTTGTCATGGTTCGGCTTCCCTGCTGAATGAACTTAGGTAATATTAGCTGCTACAACAGATAAGCCCCTAAATCTCAGGGGCTTCACACAATGCACATTTGCTTCTTGCCCATCCAAAGTCCAGCTGGCCATGTGGAGATGGGGATTTTGCTCTACACAGTCATGTCGGGGCCCAGATTCCTTCCACCTGCACCTCTGTTCTCCTCTAGGACTTGAGTGTTGTCTACTACATCCTCTGCTTCTGGAAGACAGGTAGGGGAAGGGAGTGGGAGGTATCCTGTAGGAGGTTCTATGGCTCAAGGGAGGGCAAGTACACCACATTTCTGTCCACGTTCCATTAGCCAAACCTCAGTCACATGGCAATGCCTAATGCAAGGGAAGCTGAGAAATGTATCTAGCTGTGTGCCAGTGAAGACAGGAAATGCATTTTATTGAATATATAGCAATCCTGGCCACAGCTATAGATGCCCCCAAAGTCTCTTCATTCCCGAAGCCTCTCCCTCTTGACCCTACCCACACCCTCTCCAGAACCTCATCTTGTCCTTCATGTCAGCCGTCCTCTGATTGACAAGTACCTTCTACCAAATTACTGCCCAGAGTACCTAGATCAGGGCTGTACCTGGTCATGCCTTTGTTGAAGATCTTCATGAGGCCATCCCACACCCAAGTGCCACAAACCCTGGGCCTCTCAAAAACTGTCTGGTCTACCTTCTGTCAGCCCTTCAGAGGAGGGAGCCCATAATGAAGGGGTTGCTGGCCTTTGGCTTAACTCTTCATTTGGTTAATGATGACGAATGTCACTGTCTCTGAATCTGAAAGCCCTGGCTGTTTCTCCTGCAGTGTCTCCTCCTTGATGTGTTTTCTTTTTCCTCAGCTCTGCTAGCTTCAGACCCCAGGGAGAAGATGAGTTTACAGTGATGGACGGTAGGGATTTTTCACACCTGCCAATTCTGACATCCCAAGTCAGCAGGATCTGTGCTGCCAAGATACATGATTTAGAGGCGCTACATTAAGCCTAAGAATGTTCCCTTAGTATTTTCATGATCTTTTGTGGTCAAGGACAGTTATAATGGAATTTCCTTCAGAACAAACTGGCAAGGAAAAGCCCAGTCAGTGTCAAGTGAGAATTCTTTTGTTTTCTTCCTTTTCCAGGTAAAAGCGATTCCATAGCCTTCCTCATTATAACCCCAGGATGAATGGTCAGAACTCAAACCTATGTGCCTTCTTCATGACATTTTGCAGAAGTGTTAGCTTGGGCTAACCCAAGCAAAGTTTACGTAGGAAGGTACTTTCAGTGGCTTGTAGGAGACCCCTTAGCATTTTAGCAGAGAAGGCCTTGGTCCAGAAGGTTTGGTGGGCTCCCAGTGCCTCGCCCGGATTATGGAGAAACAGGGCAGTTACTGAGGGGAGACAGGTCCCGTCACACTGTGGCTTATAACCTGGAGAAGTTGCTGGGGTGGCCCAGGTGCCTTCCACCAAGTAAACAAAAATCCTGAGGCTCACCTACGTCAAGCCAGTGGGGGAGCATAGACCACCCCCTCCCCCCCCCCCATTCCTGAGGCTGTCTTTCCTGGAAGCATATTCTGGCTGTGGCTTCATGGGACATTGCTGTGTTAAAGACCAGGATGGAAGTGGAAAGTGGGCTGGGGAGGGAAGGAGGCACAGCAGAGCCTGCAGAGATGACCAACTCAGCCCTGCAGTGGTGCGCTGGGATTTGTGTCTGCACAAGGGCCAGGTGGTGTTCACACCCTTTCCCTATCAGTATGTCACCAATGCACTGTCCCTGGGCCAGCTCATGGGCCATGCCCAGCAACACAGTGGACTCCAGCAGCCTAGGGCAGCCCACTAACAGAAATGCGGGTACTGGTGGCTAGGCAGGAAAGCCCACCAGGCATCACATGTCACAACGGGGAATGGTTCTGAAGGGGTCTGGTGGATTATTGATGGTTCCCAACTTTGCGCCCACTTGGAGGCTTCTCTTTCCTTTTAGAATAGCTCTTAATATCAGTTTTGTCTCAAGAGCTCAAAGTGAGTTTGGCGTGAACCCGATAATTCCCAGAGATGGCCTGAGTAGGGGAGATGCTGTGTTTTAGGTGTGGGCCTTCCAAACCTCTTTCTTTTTTTCATTTTTTAAAATGTTTTTATTTCTGAGAGAGAGAGAGAGAGAGAGAGAGAGAGAGAGAGAGAGAGAGAGAGAGAGAGAGAGAGACAGCATGAGCAGGGGAAGGTCAGAGAGGGAGACACAGAATCTGAAGCAGGCTCCAGGCTCTGAGCTGTCAGCACCGAGCCCAATGCAGGACTCAAACCCACGAACTGTGAGATCATGACCTGAGTCAAAGTCAGACGCTTAACCGACTGAGCCACCCAGGCGCCCCCAAATCTCTTTCTATAGGACAGTGGTCACCACTGCAGAAGGTGAATGCAGAGGAGGACCATGGCTTGGCTTGTGGAGCCAGGCTATTAGAAGAATTTTCAAAGAAAACTTTAACTTAATTCCCATTCTTTTCATTCTGGGAAAAGGACTGGGATCTCAGATCTGACATGTCATAGTCTGTTTTAAGCTTACCTGGCACCCTGGGGGTGGGAATCTATGTGCACATGTGTGTGCATGTATCATTCACATGGATGATGTCTGAGCTGGCACCCCTCTCTGTGGCACTCCTCTCCACCCAAACCCATGTGCAAACCCATTGGTCTCTTGGACGCAAGCCCAGCAGTGTCCCTCCTTAGCAGTCCTGTAATGCCTTCTGTGTGTTTCTGTTGTTGCTGGGACCATATTACAATGATTGGTTCACCTGTCTGTCTTAATCAGTAGGCTGAGATCTTTGTGGGCGGAGCTCATGTCTTCTATTTGTCCAAGCTCTGGTGTTCAACTCAATGTCGGGGCATACAGTAGGTACTTAGTAAATACTTGCTGAATGAGTGAATCACGTGGGAGAGCTGAAGAGTTACCACAAAAAGAGATCAAGGGCATGAAGCTTAGACCCATGACTAAAGAAGAGACAAAAGGGTTGTGGGAATGTTCAGTGTCTTCAATGTGACAGGCCCTGGGAACGCAGGGCTGAGACTGAGGCTGCGCCCGAGATTGGGAACTTTAGTTGAACAGGTGGAGCGCAAGCACTCGTTACCACATTCATTCTGTATTGGAAGCAAGGACATTTTATATAGCCCAGTGGAGGGAGCCAGATCTTCCTGAAGTCAGCAGGAATTTCTTCCTTGAGGAGGTTTCACTCAAGTGGGGCTTGAAGGAGAAACCATGTGCTTGAAGAAAAAGAGCTGAGGTGAAAGCAAAAGCAAGTGAAGCCATGGTCATGCAGAAAGAGCTATCATGTTCTGAGAATGCTGAGTTCAGGGAGGCTCTGGTGGGCCAGTAGGGCTCACCTGGCATCTCCAAGCCTCATGGTAACCTAGCAGGATTCTTCCCCTTCTCTCCACTGAGCCTTTCCTGAGCACTGCCAAAGAGGCCGGTTTCCTCTCCTGTGCCCTCTCTCTGATGACAGAGGCACTAATGAGCCCTGGAAAGGCCAAAGCCCCTGATGTGGGAGGGTGATAGAAGAGCAGATAGAGCCGTGCTAGAGGACCCAGCTATGAGGGTGCAGCATGGAAGTGGGGCCTTTCGCGTGGCACTGAGTCAAGTCCCACAAGCTGGGGCAGGGACCTGGCATGAGGGCTTGTTTCACCTGGGGGCTGCCCTGTGGTGACACAGGGCAATCCTCTTCTCCTTTGGGGCTCAGATTGTCCTCAGCTCTGGTGACCTCCTGCTGTATCAGATCTAAAAAAAGCACAAAATTCTAAAGTTACTCATTTGGCTAAGCCCCTTCATTGTACACATGGCAGAATTAAACTCACCTGCACATGGGGTGTATCAAAAAATTACTTTTAGTATTAAAAAAATGTTTATTTGGTTTGGTGAGGGAAGGGCAGAGAGAGAGAGAAAGGGAGGGAGGGAGGGAGATAGAGAATCCCAACCAGGCTCTGCATTGTCAGCACAGGGCCCAACACAGGGCTCGATCTCATGATCTCGTGAACTGTGAGATCATGATCTGAGCCAAAATCAAGAGTCAGATGCTTAACCAACTGAGCCACCAAGGTGTCCCCGTTCCCCTCAAATTATTTTTATTTGATCTTTAATGAGTCTACTGAGTCCCCACCTGCATGTTAGCTGGATAAAATTAAATGAAATGCCAATCTGGTTTCAGCGTCGTCATCTATGATGCTATAAATGGGCCTATCAGGAGATCTTCAGACACTCATTTGGTGAGAGAGCACTTTCCCTGCTCCATGGGGAGAGGGACTTGGACAGGTTCCTTAGCCTCTTTTGGACACCAGGCTGATGTTTACTTGCCAGTGCAACTTGGGATCTGACCATTCTCTTGGTGTGGGCAAGGCCTGTGGCCCCCCAGGATGACCAGGCCTCCCCTAGGCTCCTGCTGACTGCAGACCACTCGGTACTTGTTGAGCCCTCCATGCAGCCCCCAGAAGGGTGACATTGTCCTGCTATAGTGACCTTGTGGTGGGACTTTTGGCTCCTAACCTGGGTGTCAAACCCTACAGGGACCGAAGGCAGCTTGGGAAGATCAGGGACACCCATACTTGATTCCACTCTGCCAGTGCCATACAGTTGACTCTAGGTGACTGTTTCAGGTTTGTCAGAGGCTCTCTTGTCTCTCAGTGCGGCTACTGTACATTCCAGAAATGGGAGCTCAGGACACACTTCTATGACTGCTTCCTCACCTCACACTTGTACTTTTCACAAGCTCTTAGGCTGGAAAATGGGTGGACTTCTTTTATTCCCTTTGTCATATTTCCTTTTTCCTGACTCTAGTTATGCCTTCATGGCACTCAAAGGTCTCCCTGCTTTCACTACAGTAAAAACCTAGGACCAGAGTCTTCCATTTGCTGATTGGCTATAAGAAGAGACAAAGGATTTGGAAAATCCTTCCTGAAGACAATCTCTTGGCTTGTAAGGCCCTTGCCTGCTGTATATTTCAGTTTTGAATCTTAAAAGCCAAATATTACTTTGGTCTTTGTGTCTTCACACCCTCTGCAGCAAAATCTCCATCTTCCCCCAACCTTGCCGCCCCACCCCACCTCCCAGCAAAGAGATGCCTTGGCTCACCATGGCAAAGTCATGTCCTTCACGGGGCACAAGAGAAATGCATTCTAAAATTGTGAACCAATATTGTCCTCATAGAATCTGCACGAGGCTCCTGAAGGTCCTAAGATTAGATTTAGATGGCTCTGCCCTGGGCTATCTGTAGGATCTCCATTTCCCAGCCACTATGAGTGTTGGCTGATGACTCATAGCTGTTCCTGTCTCTGCAAGCTCTGCCTGCCCCCCTCGCCCGCTTGCTTCCACCTCGCCCTAACCCCTATGGTCCTTGATCAATCACTGACTGGCATGGAGGTTTAAAAGCCTTGCAGAAATTTGATTAATGTTGTGCTCTTTATGCTTCAGCGCATCCCATGGGATCAAATGGAAGCTAGTCTCCAGTAAAGATCCCATCCTTGCTTACCTGTCTCCCCGCCAGCAAATCATTTGCACAAAATCCCTGTCTCAGGCTCTGCTTCTAGGGAATACAACCTAACATCTGGTTAGGTTTAATCTCAGATGTATTCATTTTTGTCTCTGTTTGAAAAATGACCACAAATTCAGGGGCTTAAACAGTATAATTTTAGTATCTTAAAATTTTTTTTTAACATTTTTCTTTATTATTGAGAGACAGAGTGACAGAGCATGAGCATGGGAGGGGCAGAGAGAGGGGGAGACACAGAATCTGAAGGAGGCTTCAGGTTCTGAGCTGTCAGCACGGAGCCTGATGCGGGCTCAAACTCACAAACCGTTAGATCATGACCTGAGCTGAAGTCAGACGCTTAACCGACTGAGCCACCAAGGCGCCCCTCTTATAGTTTTATAGGCTAGAAGTCTGGACATGGGTCTTCTTGTGCTAAAATCAAGGTGTTGACAGGGCTGCATTCTTTTCTTTGTTTTTAAATATTTTTAAAGTTTATATTGAGAGAGAGAGTGTGTGAGCATGGGAGAGGCACAGAGAAACACAGAGAGAGATAATCTCAATCAGTCTCTGCACCCAGCACAGAGCCTGACTCGGGGCTCAAACTCACAAACCATGAGATCATGACCTGAGCCGAAACCAAGAGTCACACTTAACCGACTGAGCCACCCAGGTGCCCCAGGGCTGCATTCTTTTCTGAAAGCTTTAGGAAATAATCCATTTCCTTGCTTTTTTCAGCTTCTAGAGGCCACCACATTCCTTGGCTTGTGGCCCCCTAATGTCATCCTCAGTGTTGCATCTCTCTGAGCACTCTTTTATCATCACACATCCCTTTCTTTACAGTGGGAAAAGTGTTTCCACTTTTAAGGACTTGTGATTACATTGGGCTCACTTGGATAATCCAGAATAATCTATCTCAAAGTCCTTTGAGTGACCTTAATCGCATCTGCAAAAGTCCCTTTTGCCTTATAAGGCAAGATATTGACAGGTTTCAGGGATTAGTGTGTAGACCTCTGTTCTGGGTTGAATTGTGTCTTCCCGAAAGGTTTTGAAGTCTTAACCCGCAGTGCCTGTGAATTTGACCTTATTTGGAAATAGGGTTTTCACACATGATCAAATTAAGATGAGGTCATTAGGGTGGACAGTTATCTGATATGACTGTGTCCTTATAAAAAGCAAACATTTGGACACAGAGACATGCACACACACATGGAGAGTCCCATGTGAACATGAAGGCAGAGGTCAGGGTGATACATCTACAAGCCAAGGAGCACCAAAGATTGCTAAAAAAACCATCAGAAGCTAGGAGAAGTCTGGAACAGATTTTTCTTCACAGGCCTAGAAACAAATACAACATCTTTGGGGGAGGCATTATTCCTGTGCCACCAGGCCTGTGAATTTGGGAAACAAGCAAGAACACCCTGGAATCAAGTAGTGTCCTACCTATAGCTCATATGACTCTAAAGGATGTAAGGAGAAGTTGCCCAAGAGCTTGGCCATAAATGTGTCTGCAGTCAGGGTCTGGTCTTAGTTCTACAGGCCTGGTCCTCCTGAATGAAGGAGGAACAGATATTTTGAACTTTATGAAGGGGTTAACCACCAAGCTGTGTGGGTAGGGTGGGGGTAGGGTAGGAGCATGGAAGGTAGGGATGGGGATTATTCTTTGGAGACAAATTATTCTTGGTTTAAGCACTAACTCCCTCCCCACCCTAAATAGTTGTAGCTGCAGAGGAAGGCCATAGTTTATATTCTGGGTAAATAAGTGAGGCGTCTAAGTGGAAGAAATAAAGAAGGTCAAAGACCCAAATACAATTTTAAAATATAATTTAATATTCTAAAATGGACTCATGGCCTCACTTCACACAATAACACACTTACCTTGGGGCTTTGTCTGACCATGTAACCTTGTCCATTTATGCGGTAGGTAGCTTTCCTGGCCCAGTTCTCCCAGTCCCCTGCTCTAGTCTGTCAAAGCAAAAATGTAAAAAGAAGACAAACATAGAACAAAAAGCAGAACTATGGTGTGTTTCCTTTTTTTGCTGATGACAGTATGAATGTATTGAGGTTGAATGAGAACTCTTTTCAGGGATAGGTGGTAAATGACGAATGGGAGTGGCAGTGCTAGGCATCTTCTGGAAGGGGCTTGCCCTTTGCTCTTCTCCCATTCAATTCTCCCTTGTCTCAAAGTATGCTGCCTTCATTCCAGGCTGGATATGATCCCTGCTCACAGACCACCTCGCGCTGCTCTCATGTGACCAGAAGTCCTGGAGACTCTACTCCTGGTCCTTCCTTGCTCTCCTAGGGGGAAGCATAATGAGTCTCCAGTAGAGACTTCTGTCACCATGACTCTTTTCTGTGAGAAATTGTTATGGAGAAGTTGGTGAACAAAATTTTCATCTCATGCTGTAGTAAGGTATGAAATGGCCATGAATGTCCCCCTTCCCTGTGTCTACACTCTTGCAGTGTTTGCGGATCTTGTCTGGCCATGTGACTTGAGTGGATCAATGGGACAACAGCAATTATGACATGGAAGAGACTTCAAAAGTGCAGGTGTAATGGGGCTGGCTGCTGTAGGACCTTTCCACTGTATGGACAAGCCTGGGCTAGTCAGCTAGAGGATGAGGGATCATGCTGGGAAGAGCCAAGGTGCCTCAGTTGACAGTAAACCAGCCTCCAACTGACCTGGAGCTGGCTGATGATGATGCACAAGCAAGCCCAGCAATCAGCTTAGAGCAAAAAAAACCTGGCCAGCTAAATGCATTTCAGATTGCCATCCTGCAGAATCATGAGCTGAATGGTTGTTGATTGGCAGTTGTCAATGTATGAAGATTCAGGGTATGATTGGTGCTCAGTAAACATGAATTTCCTTCTTCTCCTTCCCCTTATCCCCATTACTTCTCTCTCTCTCTTAACCTGATACAGGTAGGGCCATTCAGGTAAAGCTACACATTTAGCCAGCTCAAGTGGACCTGTGGCTTTTTGTTCCTTGTGGGTATCATCTCCTTGGCCAGCACAAGTCATGCTTTGACTGATGCTCTTTCCATCTGTGGCAGAGCATATTTCCAAAAATTGCTATAATATTTCCAGTCCCACATGCTCTTCCAGAACCTTGCCACCCTACCCTCATCCCCTGTCAAGAGGTGGAGTCTGTTTTGCTTCCCCCTTGGACATCAGCAGGCATTCATCCCTTTTGGACAGCCTTGACTAATAGACTACAATATTAATTGTGATTAATATGTGACTTCCAAGGCTAGGTCATAAGAGGCAATACAGCTTCTGCCTGGCTCTTGCTTGCTCTCTCCCCTCTCCCCCTTCCCTCCCCTCATGGGCACTGTTGGAATCCTAAGCCACGGTGTAAGAATCTGATTACCCTGTGGCTACCATGTTGGAGAAGCCACAGAGACCATACAGAGATAGAGATGCCCAAGGAGCCCCAGCTGTTCAGCCCCCAGATATTTGAGCCTTCCTGGCCCAGGTACTAGGCATTTGACTGAATTAGCCTATAAGATGACCTTAACCCCCATCCCCCTCTAACCGCAAACTCATGAACAACTTGACCACTACCTCTCTTGGAGCAGCGGGCAACTTTCCCACAAAAGTGTCTCGTGTAGTCACCATGTAGTGTGCTGTTGGTGTATTTTTTCTTACATACACAGTCCACAGTTAGTAAGTCTGGTGCTGGCCAAGAGTACAGTGAACATGAGGACCAGTCATTAGAAGACAACATATCCACTGGGTGTTGTATGGAAACCAATTTAACAATAAATGATACTTAAAAAAAGAAGATAACGTATAGTCTGATGGAGATAGAAAATTAGGAAGGAAATGCTGGATTAGTAAAATCTGAAAGATGTTTTTTGTTAATTTTTAAGTGAAACGTTATTCTGCACCTTTCAAATAGTCAAACTAACAAAGATATGTGGTCCAGTGACTGGACTCCTAAAGGCATTCAGTGTTAAATGTTAACGCTGAGCCTCTACTATGAACCAGGGTCTCTTCTAAGTGCTTTCCATGTATTATGTAATTTAATCATCACAACATCACCATATAGGAAGTACTGTTATCACCTCATTTTTAAAAGACATGCCAAAGATCACACAAGTAATAAATGGCAGAGTTGGAATTTGAATCTGGCATACTGGCTCCAGAGTCCATGATTTTAATCACCAAACTGCACTATATTTCTCAGTAATTGTTAAACAAACAAATGTTTTCAAATTAACCTCTAAGAAAAATATTTTCAGTAAATGGTTTATAAGCAAAAGTTGATATCCTGGGGGACTACAAGGGGAATTCTGATTAAAAATGTTCAAAATAATTTCTGAATAAAAATTTTAGTCCTTTTCGCAAAATTAGGAGTATAAGAATTATGAACCAAATACTCTATTCTGTATATAACCAGATGTTGGATTTATGTTTTATCCATTTTTTTAAGTATGAGGAAAACCACCTGTACCTATTAATAATTAACAATAAAAACTTGTATAAAATATGAGTAAATTATACTTATTAAAAACTCCTCAGTAGAAATTTTGGAATAGGCATATGAAAAGGAAAGCAATATGACCTGAACTTTATTAGACATATGGATCAAATAACAAACTTTGGTTTTAAGCCAGCTTATATGCTGCAAGGAAGCTTTCCCTCCAAAATAGTTCCAGAATGTGACCCCTTGTCACTACCGCTACTGATAACTCCCTAGGTTAAGCCAACGTCTTCGCTCTCCTGGATTTTGCAATAACCTCCTGACCAGGCTTCCTGCCTTTGGTCTTGGCACCCTACTATCCATCCTCCACACTGCGATTGGAGTGACCTTTAAAAGATGGAAATCAGATGTTGTCACTCTTCTTTTTAAACCCCTCCAAGTGGTTTCTTGAGGAACTTTGCCCACTTCTCTGACTACCTCTGGCCACATTCTCCCTTTCTCACCAGGCTCCAGCCTTGCTGGGTTTTGTTACGTTTCTTGAAAACACACCTGGAGGCTTTGAATTGCAATTTCCTGTGCTTCAGGTCTTCACCCAGCTGGTTCCTTCCCCTCATTTGGGTCTTAGCAAAAAGGTCGCCTCTTTAGGGAGGTCTTCCCTTGACTATCTTTTCCAGATTTGTCACCCAAAGTCCTCCATCGCCTGACCCTGTTTATTTTCTTTATTGTGCATGTCATGATTTGTATTGTATTGGTCTGTTATTTGCTTTCTTCTTTACTTTGTCTCCCCCTGTATTTCCCCCATACCCATTTTAGTATAGAAGTGACTACCCCAAAGCTCAGTGACATAACTCATCCCCTAGTTAATTACTCATGATTTCGTACAATGCCAGTGTGGTCTAGGCTCTGCTGGGCCTCTGCTTGGGCAAGGCTTGGCTGATTTTAGCTGGACCTATTCATGTATCTGCTGCCGGCTGATGGCTCAGTGGGACTGACTGGTTCATTATGGCTTTTCTTGGGAAGGCTGGGGCACTGGGGCCTCTCTCCTCATATTCTCTCCTCTAGCAGCTTAGCCCAGCCTTGTTCATATGGCAGTTGTGGCTTTCCAAGAGGTTGAGAGCATGTGTCAAGTCTTCTCTCAGTCTAAGCAAGGGATTGACACACTGTTACTTCTGTTGCGTTCCATTGGCCAAACAAGCAAGTCACAAGGCTTGTGGCAGATTCAAGGGGTGTGGAAATAGACTCCGCCTCCTGATGAGAGGAGCTGCAAAGTATGGTGGCCTTTATTGTATTTCAGCACACACCCATTGGCTTGTAGCTCTGTGGGAGTGGGACCTTGGCCCTGCTCCATGGACTGGTGTTTGGAAACTACTGCTCAAAAGCCCAGGACTTGCTACATTCTGGTCAATCCCGTATTCAGTCGTCACTTTGGTTTAAGTTATTCAAGATGTGGCAATTCTGCCTTTCAGATTAACCCACTCTGGAATGTAACCACCAACTGAGAAACTGTCGCTTTAGAGAAAAATTACCCGAGCTGGAATGACAGGAGGGGAGGGGGTAATATGAGCAACTTCAAATTAAAGAGTGAGGCTGAAAATCTGTCAAGTTCTGTAAGATAAAAATCTTCTCGAAAGGGCACGTCTGCCAAGACCACATTTTCACAGGCAGAAACGAGGTCAGCATGAAGCTAGTGGCCTCCCTCCCAGCCAGGCCTGGGGAGAGAGAGGAGGGCTTTTGACAAGGACTCAGTTGGATCCCCAAAGCCAGGCTCTGTATCTCATCTTAAAGAAAAAGTACCCTGGTAAGTGGACAAGGACGCTGGCAAGGGTGGCCTCAGCTTTGCTGTGGACTCGGCTTAGGTGATGCAGAGTTTCTTCGCTCTCACCTCAGATGTCTCCGAGGGGACTCAATCGAAATGTATTCTGTGTTTCACAGGATGTCATCAAATTAGCCTATCAATAAGTATTTTGAGTTGACCCGGCCTCCCATATTTGCAGTGCGGTGCTGAATATTTTGGGGACATCAGAGAAGTGGACTCCTGCCTTCAGAGAACTTACCAAGGACACGCAGGCCCTGAAGGCCCTGACAGTGGCCCTGTCCGCTGACGGCAGTTCCCCACAGCTGGGGCCATGAGGCTTTCCTCAAGGGAGGACTCGGAGGAGGGGGGGCAGCTCTGTGTCTCTCATGACTATAATTTATTGAACAATTCAGATGTGTGGGCATTCTGCTAAATGCTTCCTGCTATCCTGCCGTTGAATCTTTACAATAACCCTCTGTTGCTGTGTTGGTGAGTACTAATAGTATCAGTATTTTATCAGTGGAAACTACAGCCCGAAGTTATAGGACTACTTCACGGGCAGGCCAGGATTTCTATCCAAGTTTGTCTAATTCCAAGCTAGAACACTATCCTAGCCTAGTGTAAGATTGTCAGTAGTAAATATGAACGTGAACATTTATGTTTTATCAAATGCCATGCTTCACATATATTATTTTACTTAATTGCCACCATAACCTTAGGAAATAGTTATTATGCCCATTTCACAGATAGGGAAACTGAGACACAGGGAGATTAAGTTCTTGCCCAGTGTCTCAAAGCAGATCAGGTGGCCATGGGTTTCCTCATAATTTCATGAGCTGATGGTGACCCTCCTGTACTTTCTTGTTTTGGGTACTGATCTGGCTCAGTGGTAGGAGAACTGTACCCAGCCACAAGTACCTTCAAGATATATCCAGTGGGAATCCTGGCTCTTTCTAAAAACCCTTCCCACTGACCCTGATGCCATTCAGGTTGGGCCTGTCCCAAATTCCATTCCCCCAGCTGTGCTAGGTCCACACCCTGCTGGAATCCTTACAAGTTTCCCTTTCACTCCTTCACTGTTGGAGGATGGCTCTGTGGAAACCACTTCCTTCCTGCTTCATCTGTCAAGGTCTCTCCTCTTAAGGAGGCTGTGGGGCCCAGGGCACACAGCCAAGGAGAATCCAGGCTGCTGAAGGGGTCCTCCTTAGAAGCTCCCGAGGAAAGATCTGGAGCAGCTGACACAGAGGAATGTGGTCTGGATCCTGGAGGCTCCTGTCAGCTTTATTTGAGGCAAATGAAAGCTGACTGAAGAAGAGGGCCAAAGAAACCCAGCCCTACACACATCTTGGACGTAACACCAGCTTCTATCTTAGAAGATTCCAGCTGGAGAGGCTCCAGGAATGATTGCTACTAACCCCCTCATTGTGCATAAGATAGGACTAAAGCTCAAGGAGGTCATGGCTAGTACAAGGTCACATAGCCCATTAGTGACAGAGCCTGGCCTGCAGCACTCACGCCCAAGTCAGATTTCTCACAGCAAACTTTCCAGCCTTTGTTCTTTTGCACACCCTCTTCCCAAGTTTTGCCACATCCACATGCCATCTGCATTGCTCATGGCTTAAGATTTCCTTTAAATGGACTAATGTTTGAAACAAATAAAATTTCTTGAAAAAGGAAGGTTCAAATTACTAGTTTGTTCTGGTTTTACACTTTGCTAATAAGTATATCCTATGGAAAATTAAATCATTTGCACCCCACTAAGCAGTACGCCTCCCACCTTTTTGCAAACAGGTTTTGCAAACAGCCCTCGAGGCAGCCATGAGAAGGAGCTCTGAGTTCAGGTTTCTTCTCCGTTACTTACCAGCTGCAACATCAATGGCAAGTGACTTCACCTTTCTGAGCCTCCATTTTCTCATCTGCAGAGCGAGAGTACTAAACACCTGCTCTGCCCCCCATATAGATCAGTTGTGAGAACCGAACATGGGAAAATACTTGAAAGAGCTTTGTTCATTCCAACAAGCTAAACCAGTGGAAGTTTTCATTCTCACTCTCCTCAAGAGATTGATTATTTTCCCATTTACAGTAGAAATCGTTCTTTATTTTCTCATCTTCAAAGAGATGTGGTCTCTTGAGTGCTGGTTCTATCCCTTTCCTGGAAGAGTGTCTCTGAGCAAATTCCTTTCTGTGGCATGCCTATCTGTCCTGTGGTGTGCTTACTCCTTGTAGCACATCCCCAGGCAGGTGATGAGTGGAGGTTTATTTCCACATAGCTTGCTCTGACTTTGGAGAATCTAGGAAAGAAAGCCTCAGCTAGTAGGGCTTTGGACAGGAAAGGAAAATGGCTGAGACATCTGATGTGAATTTCTAGTTGTAAAGTGAAAAGAGTAGCCCCACTCAGTGCTTCTGGATTACACACATAGTGGGTGGATGGCTTTGTCAGTGTGCAGCCCTTGCTTGCTGGGATCAGGGTAAATTTCACTGTAGATAACAAATTTTCCAATTTCTTCTCTTATCCAGTCTCAGCATTGAAAAATCAGAAGGACTTGGGCCCTGGGTGGCTCCAGTCGGTTTAGTGTTCAACTCTCGATTTTGGCTCAGGTCATGATCACAGAATCATGGGATCAAGCCTTGCATTGGGCTCTTCAATGACTATGGAGCCTACCTAACTCTTTCTCTCTCTCTCTCTCTCCCCCCCCCCTTTGCCCTTCCCGCACTCACATGAATGCTCTCTCTCTAAAATAAAAAAAACCTCAAGGATTTAAAATTGGTTGAAGACAAGGATGTTTGTGGGAGGGAACACGTATGCACTTACCATTTATAGCACTTATGTGCCAGGCATTATTTCTAGAGTTTTACAAATATTCATTTAATCCTCTCAACAATTAATGAAGTAGGTACTATTAATAGCCTCACTTTATAGATAAAGAAACTTAGGCACAGAGAAGTTAAGTGGCTTGTGCAAGGTCACAGAGCTAGTATGAGGTAGATCTGACTTGAACCCAGGCAATCTGGCTCCCTAACCCCTGCTCTTTACTACATTGTGTTGTGAAATATAAACGTATTGAACTTCCAATTTCTAACATCTTTCTAACATCATTCAAGGATTAGTTTCAAATCTACAACATCTCTTGTTGCTGGGAGCCTCCCCTGAACTCATACAAGAGAAACCTTCTCTGAACTCCAATCGTACTTTCCCTATAGTTCTCTAAAGACCCGTACCACTTTCTAGCTTGCATTTGAATGATTTTTAAAAAATCCATTCATTTATTTTGAGAGAGAGAGAGAGTGCAAGCTGGAGATGGGCAGAGAGAGAGAATCCCAAGCAGGCCCAGTACCATCAGCGCATAGCCTGACTTGGGGCTTGAACCCACAAACTGTGAGATCATGACCTGAGCTGAAACCAAGAGTCAATGCTTAACTGACTGAGCCACCCAGGTGCCTCACAACTGAATGGTTTTTATGTCTTATCTTCCTTTGTGTGTGTGTGTGTGTGTGTGTGCCTGTGTCTGTGTCTGTGTGCATGTGTGTGCCTTAACAGTGCTCAGTGCTCTTCACCAAATATTTCTGGCCCTCCACTTCCAAGCGTATGGTAGGATTGCATTTCTTAGCCCCCTCCTGGTGGAGCAGTGATATGTGACTTGTTCTGTACAACAGTTGTGAGCAGAATGTATGTGAGTCACTTCTGGGCTGATCAATGAATCTCCTGTGAAAAATTGTCTGATTTCTCCTTTGTTCTGGCACAGTCACAGGCAACATGTAAGACAGTGCCTGGTCTATCTGCCTGGGTTTCTGGGAGGCCACAAAGGGCAGAGTCCTTTTGTCAACTAATAATGGGCATAAACTATGAGCAAGATTTTATAACTGTGTTGTAAGAGATATTTGTTGGTAAGATATTAGGGTTATTTGTTACTCCAGCAAAACCTCATGTGTCCTGACTGTTGTAGTTTAGTTGATCCCCAGTTTTAGTTATCAGTGTGCAATATGAGATGGGTAACATCTTAAGAGCTTTAGGGTTTGGCTTTTTAAGGGAACATTTTTAACCAGGGATGGGATTGACCTTAAAATACATAGGAAGTCTTAAAAGACTTCCAGACTGGAAACGAAGAAATAAACTTTCTATTTACAGAAGACATCATTGTATGTGTAGAAAATCACAAAGAATCTACCAAAAAAAGGTCCTAGAACTCATAAGCAAGTTTAGCAAGGTCACAGGATATGAGGCAGATATTCAATATTTCATTGTATTTCTACATATTAACAATAAACAATTGGAATTCAAATTTTAAAAACAGTACTATTTATATCAGCACCCAAAAAAGAGAAACATTTAGGTATAAGTCTAAAAAATTAAGTGCAGGCGTATAGGAGGATTAGGAGGAACTTGGGGACCATGGGGGAGAAGAAGGGGGGAAATGGTGGGGGAAAGGGAGAGAGGCAAACCATGAGAGACTCTTGAATGCTGAGAACAAACTGAGGACTGATGGATGTGGGGGGAAGGGGGGAGATGGGCATGGAGGAGGACACTTCTGGTGATGAGCACTGGGTGTTATATGGAAACCAACTTGACAATAAACTATTTGTAAAAAAATAAAAGAAGTCATAAAAAAATTAAGTGCAGGATCTGTATGCTGAAAACTACAACACACTTAAGAAATAAATCAAAGAAGATCTAGATAAACAAGGAATATCATGTTCATGGATTGGGAAGCTCAATATTGTTTAGATGTGAATTCTCATGAAGTTGATCTATAGACTCAATGCAATCCTATTAAAAATCCCAGCATGATTTTGGGGGGCAGATATTGATAAGCTGATTCTAAAATTTATGTGGAAAAGCAAATGGATTGAAATAACCAACATAATTTTGTAAAAGAACAAATTCAGTGGACTTGCACAGTGATTTCAAGGTTTACTGTGACGCCACGTAATCAAGACAGTGTGGTATTGGTGAAAGGAAAGAAGCGCAGACAGATGGAACAAAAGACCTATAAAAGAAAAAATCAATAAATTAGACCTCATCACAATAAAAACATCTGTTCCTGGAAAGACACTCTTGAGAATGAAAAGACAAGCCAGAGACCTCTAGAGAAGATATTTGCAAATCACATTTCTGACAAAGTACTCATATCCATAAGGTACAAAGAACCATCTAAATTCAGCAATAAGAAAACAAACATCCCCTTTAAAAAAATGGGCAAAAGACTTGAACAGATACATCACCAGAGAAGATATGTGGATGACAAATAAGCATGCACAGAAGTGTTCACCTTGATTAGTCATTAGGGAAATGCAAGTTAAAACAATGTGATATTTCTTCACATTAATTACAAGGGCTAAAACTTCTTAGAAGTGAAAATATCAAATGCTGGCAAGGATGTGGGACAATGGGAACTCTTTTTTAAAAAAATTTATCTATTTTGATAGAGCAAGACAGAGAGTGTGTGTGCAAGCGGGGTAGGGACAGAGAGAGAGAGAGAGAGAGAGAGAGAGAGAGAGAGAATCCCAAGCAGGCTCTATGCTGACAGTGCAGACACGGGGCTCCATCCCATGAATTATAAGATCATGACCTGAACTGAAATCAGGAGTTGGATACTTAACCAACTGAGCCACCCTCAGTCGGAGCTGAGGTGCCTCTCAATTGGAACTCTTTTTTAAATATTTTTTATTTCTTTCTAGGAGAGAAAGAGAGAGAGAGAGAGAGAGAGAGACAGCGTGAGCAGGGGAGGGTCAGAGAGAGAGGGAGATACAGACTCCGAAACAGGCTCCAGGCTCTGAGCTGGCAGTCAGCACAGAGCTCGACGCGGGGCTCGAACCCACCAACCGCGAGATCATGACCTAAACGAAAGTCGGACGCTTAACCGAGTAAGCCACCCAGGCGCCCCTCAACTGGAACTATTATACATTGCTAATGGGAAAGAAAAATCATACAAGCACTTTGGAAAACGATCTGTTGGTGTCTTATAAGGTTAAATCTACACTTACTGGCAATCCCACTTACAGGTTTTTGCCCGAGAAATGACCACATATGTTCACACAAAAACCTATACATGAATATTTGTATCAGCTTTATTCGTAATTGTCAGAAACTAGGAATAGCCCAAATGCCCTTCAACTGGTAAATGGTTTAAACAAACTGTGCTGCATCCATCCTCTGGAATTCTACTTAGCAAGAAAAAGGAATGAACTATTGATACATGCAACAATATCGAAGATTCTGAAAGGCATCCTACTAAGTGAAAGAAGTTAGACCCAATGGACTACATATTGTGTGATTCCACTTATGTGACATTATGGCAAAGGTAAAACTATAGGGATGTTAGGGATGGAGCACAAATCGGCAGTTGTCAGGGTTAAGTGAGACAAGGGGATCGATTACAAAAGAGCCCATCAAGGGAAAGTGTTGGTGTGATAGAACTGTTCAGTGTTTTAATAGTAGTGGTGATTGCATAGCCGTATGCATTTGTTTTAGGTTATACAAATGTATACCACGAAGAGGGAATTTTACTATGTACAAATTAGAAGTCAAGTTTGGCACACCCCACTAATTTTTTAAAAGTCTCTCTCATTTTTAGAGAAATCCCTCTGCAATCAGTGCCTGTCAGAAGTAGATGTGTGTGTGTGTGTTTCTGTCTCCCAGCTCAAGTTTCCAAGGGAGTGGGAATCATCCATGCTCATATAATTCCTCCATCTCTGCCTCAGCATGAGTCACCCTTTTGTTAACAGGAGACAGGAAAAGTCTCTGGAGGCATTTTAGCATGAAGTGCTTAGCCTGCCTCAGACTGCAGTGCCAATCTCTCATCTGGTTTCCCGCTAATTATGCCTACTATTGTATCAGTTTGGCTCCCCCAAATAATCCATTGGGTGTAGTAGTCAACTGGCTTTGTCATACATCCTGGTGTCCACAGATCCATAAATGGGGAGGAGGAGGGCAGGAGAGAAGAGTGGCCTGTCCAGTGTTTCATGAGGTCAATGGGGGAGCAACTCTCCCTTGTATTTGTTTTTAACTTTCATATTTTTGGTATAACATTTATATAGTAAAAGGCATAAAGTATACAACTCTTAATTGTTCTGCTCCATGGATGTCTACCTAACCACAAACGAGATCAAGACATAGAACCATTTCCGGCACCTTATATGGCTCCTCACGCCCCTTTTCAGTCAGTAACCATCTCCCATTTGCTCCAGAGGTAACCACTATTCCGACTTCTATCACCATAGCTTAATTTTGCCCATTCTTGAACTTTATATACATAGTATCACTCAGTCTGTACTCTTGTGTTCAGCTTCTGTAAGAGTCTTCCGTGTGAGTGTGTGTGTGTGTGTGTATGTGTGTGTGTGTATCAGTTCTTTTTCTTTTTCTTTTTTTTTTTTGCTGGTTAGTATTCTATTGAATATTCAACAATTGTTTATCCATTGTCCCATTGACAAACATTTGGGTTTTCACAGTTTGGGGCTATCGTGAGTAAATCTGCTATGAGCATTTTCATACATGTCTTTTGGTGAACATAATCATTCATTTTCTTGAGTTTATGCCTAGGAGTGGATTGCTGAGTGATAGGAGATGCATGTCTTTAGCTTTGATAGACATTGCCAAACAGTCTTCTAGAGCAATTATATCATTTTGTGGCACCATCAGCAGTGTGTGGGAGCCCTTGTTGCTCAGCACCTCGTCAGCATTCGGTATCGCTCATGTTTTTAGTGTTGGCCATTGTGGTGGGTGTGTGGTGGTATCTCACTGTGGTTTCAATTTCAATACATGTGCTCCCTTACTGTTGCCACAACCTCTGATTGAAACTGTTCCATAGTTTTAGTATTTTTGATCGGTTCAGGGGTGTGGAGAGAGACTGGCACCTGGGAATTGTCCTAGCATTGAAGTCCAGAATGGGATAGTATCTATGTGCCTATTTTCTTGAAGGCTATCCCCTCAGAGAGTTGCTTATTACTGACAGGCAAACTCATTCCTCCAGGAGATTGTGCTTGAGTTATGACAGGAAGAATGTGTCCCTCCCCTGAGCAGATGGGCTGCTCTGAACCTTTTTCTGGAACTGTATGAGTTGGCATGGCATTTACAGTCATTTATTTTCAGAATGACAATGTGTCAGTTTAACTACCACTCCCGTGATAGGCTTGTCAATTGGAAGAGAAAGTGGGAAAAGAGCCCAAGAAACAACTGAATGTTTATCAAGATGGGGGAAACCAAATCACACCTTTCCCTTTTCATTTGACGATCCTCTAAGCACAAGAACTTCTAAAAGACAAATCTATTGTGCAGGTGAGCTACCAGGCATCTTACTGCCCAGTTCCTCAGGCCAGTCCTGAGTTATGGTGGGAAAATAATGGAGAAATCTGGGGATATGTAAACAGCCTTAAGTGCTCTCTGGGCCTGTTTTGGCCAGCCTAGCCCTCATACCTGTGCTAGCCCAAGGGAAAGCCCATCAAATTAACTAGCAAATGGCACTCATGGGCTTGGGAATCAACAATCTGAGCATGAATGTGGACTGTGCCACTTAAGAATTGTGTGACCTTTGCATGTTATTTGGCGTCAGGGAACATCAGTTAAAGCACAGATACTAATACTTATCTGACAGGACTTTTTGGGTAAACATTAGTTGGGACAATTGATGTAAAAGTGCCTAACATACACAGTTGGCGTGCAGTAAAATATTATTGATCTCATAGCCAAAAACTGGCAATAGCTCTGTCCTTGAACAGGTGAATGGTGAAACAAACCATGGTGCATATGGCCCGTGGAAAACTACTCACCAATGGGAAGACAGGAGCTACTACTACATACAGAACTTAGATGAGTCTTCAGAGTGCTTTGATGAGAGAAAAAATATTCTACAAGACTACATCGTATATGATTCCATTTATATAACAGTTTTGAAATGACAAAACTGTAGAAATGGTGAACAAATTCGTGGTTGCCAGGGGTCAGGGATGGCATGGAAATGTGAGAGAGACGTGGCTGTGGTTATAACAGGGCATCATGAAGGAGTTTTGTGGTAATGAAACCATTCAGTATCTTGACTGTGTTGGTGGATACACAAACCTACACATGTGATAAAATTGCTTAGAACTACACACACACACACACACGTACACACACACGTACAAGTAAAACTGGAGAAATGCAATTAAGTTCTGTGGATTATATCAATATAAATGTCCTGGTTGTGGTATATAGTATTACAGTTTTGTAAAATGTTACCATGGAGGGAAACTTGATAAAGAGTTGACAGGGTATCTCTCTATTACACCTGACAACTTCAAGTAAATCTGTGATGATCTCAATACAAATTTCAATAAAAAATATTACCAATCTGTAAGTATTACATTGGAGTACAGGAAGCACTACTTAATAATAAGCTCAATTTAATAACTTAGGAGAAAAGAAGAAAAAGAAGAAAAAAAAATAAAAAACTGCCTCATTAATAGATTGCAGGGTAGATCCTAATTTGAGAAATATTCCACTGTGTGTGAGTGTGTGTGTATGTGGAGGGGGAGAAATTACAACTAAAATCAAGGAAGTATGATAGTTTCTAACAGCTTCTCCACCCTCCCCCAGGTTCCATCTTCTATTTATCTTCCTTCTTTCTGCTTTCTCTTTAAGTACCCATGGCTCTCATTAAGCTTAGTTCCCAAAGAAAGGAAAAACCAAGTCACACCAATGTGTTGTTGACTTGATTAGTTAATTAATTTACCGCTTCTCCTTCAACTCTGCTCACCCCACCCCACAAATCATCTTTGAGCCATTGTATAGTGACTTGTATGTCATTATTAAATATTTGGTGAAGATAATGAAAGGACTTTAAAGGAGAATCACTGCTTAGGGTAATTTGTAAGTTAGAAGAATAACTCCGTCATGGTAAATTGTTCAGCACTTTGGCACCTGGTTGAGGAAGGTAGTTAGGGATGAGACCTTTTCTGGCTCTGTTCAAATAGAGCAACAGAACTTCCTGCCCAGTCTAACCTCATCTACACACAAAGCTCATCTTTTGCCAAATATATGTTCCAAGTTTTTAAAAAATCAGCCTAAACTTGCAAGGCATGTACATGTTGGGAAATCAAATTATCATTAACAGAAATGTGACTTTTGCTGGGTGTTCTAGATCCATCATATGATGATTGATAATGAGAATTTTGTCTTCTAATTCTAAACTTATGATCTTGCTTATTCTGTCCTGGGAAAACATTTTTAAAATGTTGTATATGGTGTATTTGAGGTAATATTTAAAGATTTCTCTCCCTAGCTTCAAAATTCCCCCCTGCATAATGCTAATTAGCTTGAATTCAGATTTATGCAAAATGCAATAAAAATAACTCAATATTTTAATTATTGGCAAACCAATTTTTATTTTAGTTGAGTAGATACAATTAAAAGCAGAAGCCACAGCTTCTGATGACTATTTTTCAACTTAGCTTAGATATTAGGATAGTATTTTAAAATATTGTCCAAATATGTTTTCCCTCTTTTGTAGGTAGTTTTTATTTAAAAAAAAAAAAAAAACCAGAATCACTTGCTGTTCTTTTTTCATTAAGATTATGCCATAAGATGTAGACATGCTGTCCTGGGAGGAGGTAGATACAGTACAGGACAAATTAATCATTGCTTGGCTTTAAATTGCAACTAGATTTTTAAAGACCCTTACTGGGCCAATAGTCTTCAAAGCCAGACTAATAAGGGAAAGAAAGGGATATTCTCAGGATTCCCAAAATTGGACTTTTATAAGACAGAAACCAAAGCTCAGAAGGTTGACCATGAAAAAGCCATAGAGTAGGAAGGATAAGGACACAGTGCAGGTGAGGGATGCTCCTCCCACAGGAGAGGGAATGCTCTTCCAGTTCTAGGAGGGGGAACTTGCCACAGAAAGGAAGAAGCAGATGTCCCTCTATCTCCCGGCCCTTCCCACTCTCCAAATAGGGCATTGGGGCAGGAGTAAGGTCAGGTAGAAACACTCACATTGGCTTGGGAGAATCTGAAAGCATCAGGGTAAGGGGCCACCTCATCAGGCACATCCTGAATTAGTATTAGCATTTCAGGGAAACACACGATAGCATTGTGTTTCATCCTTCTTGATAAGGGAGAAGTGAAGGAAGAGCAGTGTCATAGCCTTGTATACTCTTGAAGGCAGGAAAGAGTTCCTGGGCCCTTGACTTGGGCATGGAAGCACTGGGAGGGCAGCTGTACTCAAGAAAGCCTGAGGGAAACTTGCAGAATTTGGGGACCTTGAAATGGAGGTGATGGCAAAGGCCACAATGACCAAAAGACCAGCCACTCCTCAGAAGACCCCAGGGCAGGATACCAAGTGGCCAGGTGGGCCAGGCCATCCTCAGAGAATACCAAGAGGATGAGGCCATCTTCCCCCAACCATAAAAATGCACCTAGTCACCATATTGGGACAAAAAAGAGGAGGAGTAATCCTCCATAGGGAAGCAGAACTCTGAAAAACTATGTGACTTTCTGAAAGAAATAATTAAAGCAAGAAGAAACTGAGATGTATATAATTAGCATCATCAATGAAGATAGGAGCTCCAGAGCAAGAAATTAAGAAAGTTGTACTTCTGTACACCCCAGTTTGTAATATGTAAATATTGACCCTGGTATGCTTTTTAAAAAGTATAACTTATTCAAAGAAGGGGTAAAGGAGTTGTGGCAAAAGTATGGGAGTGAAGGAGAGGGGTTCTGTTTCATAGAGTCATTCCTCACTTTCCTGCTTGGGTGGTTGGGCATTGCTGCTGACTTTCCTAACATAGAAAATAAGGATTAAGGATGCAGACTGTCAGGAGAAGAGGGTGTGGGAGTTAGTCTGTGGTTACACTTGGAGATGCTGCTGGAATAATGAGTTGGAGATGCTGAAGAGGTAGGGGCCTTCTTTTGCTCTGCTTGCCTGACACATCCATCTCCTGCTTCTGGGGTCTGTGCTTGGCTCAAGGATGTTGACACACTGAGCCTATTGCCTACACAAAGCTGTAATTCACATTCCTCAGGTAGGCTCCTCTCCACTGAAAACTTTTCATTTCTCTCTGAAAGACGTCATCTGTAGAGAGTCTCTTCTTAGAGTGTCTATTTAAGAAGGCTTTCCCACTCCCCAGCCTGGTTGTTGTGGTCATCTATTGAGGCCCCAAAACTCAGGGACATAAAACAACCACTTATTATGCTCATAGATTCTGTGGTTCAGGAATTTGGACAGGGCACAGCAGAAATAGGGGGGCCTCAGAGGCTGATGGTGACTTGACAGCTGGGATCTAGAATCGTCTGCAGGCTTGTCCACTAAACATACCTGGGATTATAGCTGGGTTGTTGGCTGAAAGTCCTGTGCGTGACCTGTCTGTGTAGCCTGCGCTTCCTTGCAATATGGTGGCTCAGTTTCAAGGATGAGCATCCCAAGAAAGGGCCAGGTGGAAGATATATCGTCTTTTCTAATCAGGTCTTGGAAGTCACACATCACTTCTCCTGCATTCTTTTGGTTGAGGCAGTTACAAAGGCCCACCCAGGTTCAAGGGGAGGGAAAATGGACTCCACCTCTTGACGGGAGAGTGAGAAGGATCTGGAAAAGCACATGGAACTGGAAATATGGTTAAGGCCACTTTTGGAAAATATCTACTTCACAGATCTATTCCCTTTCTCAGTAGAAGATTAGAAGCCATTGGATACATTTGAACCCATTTCTTCTTCACTCCATCATTTTACCAAGTCTTATTCCACATTCTTCCTGTTTTCCATCCTCTTCCAAAAAGAGTATTCTTTTGTGTCTCTCAGGGCCTCCCCTCCATACATCCCCTTGATCCATGACTCCCCATCCAACCTGCCCCAGTTCTTCTCCTATAATAAAACCCATTTGCCTATGGAGGTCTCACACGGCCCTTTTACATCCTCCTGTGAGAACTGGGGCTTGGGAAACTGATGCAAAAAAATGCTGATAATCTGGCTACTATTACTGCTGTAAAAAAAAACTGCCCTTCATCTCTGCCAGGAGTCTTGTGTCTTCTGCCAGCATCCATAAAACTGTGACAGTCTAGCTTGCTAGTTAGCAAGGAGGGTAAAACCTTAGACCTTTTGCATTTCTTGATGCCTACTTTGTGCCAGGTGCTTTCACATACAATATAGCTAATCTTCACCATAACTCTGTGGTGTACATGTGAATAACCCCATCTTCTTGATGAGCAAACAGATTCCTAGAGTTTTAGAAACTTTCTCAACTTAGTAGGAAGGTTTGGATTTGAACTCAGGACAGTCTGTTTTCAAAGCTGTGTTTTTCCACAGTTCCGTAGCACTCCTGTGGCTATAGCCACGCTGCTTCAGGGAAAGAATGAACCTTTGTTACTTAATCACTGTACTATGTCCCAATGATTGTTCACCTGCTGTAGAGGACAAAATCATTCCAAGAATAGCCTTCTACTTGACTTGTGAAGTCTTTGGAATTTCAGGGCTATTTGAAACAAAAAATCTGACTCCTTACTGTATCTCATTTCTTTGTGGCTTTTTACATATATTTTCTCTGTTATTGCAAAGTTCCACTTGGAATTTGAGAATCTGGCATTTGGTAATTTTTCTCAAGGAAAAGAAACATTAAGACATTTGTTCTTGGAAAAATAAATCTGTGTATGTGACATGTGTACCAACAGATATATACAATGGAGCAATCTATTCAGGGTTTATTTTATAAAGAGGAATGCTGTTATGCATACACTCATTCTATGCTTTAAAGACATTTTCTCTATGGAGATCTGGGATGGCAGGAGGGAGAAAGGACAGAAAGAAAGAGACAGGGTTGCACAGACACACAGAATAGATCTACCTTCCCTAGGCTCTTTTAAATGTCTTTGACAATTCGAAAGCATATTTGACATTCTAACTCCACCTTTAGAAGTAGAGCTCCAAATGCTAGTGAATATCTGTTGTGACTTCTTGACATCCACATTACTGGAATTCCCCTTTACTGAAGAAACAGAATAAAATAAGCAACAACATCTGAAGTCCCCTAGACCCCCAAAACACTTTTAAAACCATCCTAGAGAGGCGCCTGAGTGGCTCAATTGGTTAAGCCTCCAACTCTTGATCTTGACTCAGGTCATGATCTCACATTGAGCTCTGCATTGTCAGTGCAGAACCTGCTTGGGATTCTCTCCTTTTCTCTTTGCCCCTCCCCGGTTCACACATGCAGGCTCTCTCTCTCTCTCTCTCTCTCTCTCTCTCAATAAATAAACATTAAAAAACATCCTAGAATGATTTCCCTCCTGTCATTGGTGATGACAGATCATATTAATAGTGATGGTATGTCTTGCTGTCTGCTACTCCACACTTTGAACTATGGCAGCTTCCAAGGCCCAGGTGTCAGGAAAATACAAGGAAGATCAGGGGTCACTTGGCCTCATACCTAATCCTTGAACGCAAAGCAACTGCTGAAGCCTCCGCATGCTTTCCCATCCCCTTCCATCCCACAGGCTCAAGTCTGATTTCACCATGTTCACCAGAGCCCCCTGGTTTAATTAGCATAACTGTGGCTGTGAGAGCACATGGCAAAGATTATGGTTTCCATGACCTCACTGATTCTGGAAAACACTGATATTTCAGAAAATATATATATTCTTTCCTTCTGGGATTAGGAACAAATCTAATAACATATACAGGACACTTCTGAGTTTTCTTTTCCATCCCCCAACCCCCAAGCACTGATCCTCTTTTTCCCCTTACCACAACCAAATTCAAGAATCCATTTAAGTGAATTCAGGGTTTAAGAGGCACAGACATGGGCTACTTACCAGCACGCTACCCGATAGATGTGATCCATTTTCTCCTGCATCCCCCTTTTTGGAAATGACTGTGCAATGCCTAGCCTATAATGTATAGGACCTACCTTTCCCCAACAACCCCAGTTGGACAAGTATGTAACTTTTCCCCCATGTAATTCCCCTCTCGATGAGCTGCTATAGTGTGAAGGAGCAAAAGGAGATCCTTTTTAGCAGAGTCTTTTGGTTCCCTGTACACATCTCTTGGACTCTACCGTTTCAGAGTGCTCCCACTGACTTCCAAATGGCAGCATCTACATCTCTGTGCCTGATGATCTTTTCTTGGATGGTGGGACCACTATGCTCCTGTATGTGGCAGGCTTATAGTGACAAGGAATTAACACCCCTGAGAACAGCCTTCAACCAGTGTCTCTTGGCTGTAGGGATAGGAGCACCTCAGCTCCCTTTCCCCTCGCATGGAGTAAATTTGAGACTTGTGTTTTACACCATTTCCCAGAGCTGCCTTATGGGATTCATTTCCAATTTGATAATTCATTTCCAATGATTTGATAATGTACTCCTTACTGGATGCCTTCCCTTTTCTGAGTCATTTTCCCACTCTCCTATTCATCATGTTCCCCAAATCTCCCAAGTAAACTAACTGCAGTGAACTCTCGGGAGAACCCAAACTAAGGTACCCTCTAAGAGTTATATAATACCATTAAGGAAGCCATTCACTGAAAGTACAAGGAATCATGGGTTAATGATTTTGATACCCTTCATAGACTCCAACAGAGAGAAGAAATTCTGGCAAAGTTTCATATGAGGAAATGCATTAATTTTAGCTTTTCATTGATCACTTATCCTCAAAACAAGCCAAGCAGTCCTGGTTGACTTGGGTAGTTTTTGAGTGCTTGCTCACCATTTGGCCTCTTTTCTTTACCCACTTTCATCTCTCCCAGTAGATAAAATCAAAAGTATTTCTGTGATGAGAATAGTCCAATGCCTTTATATAAGGGGTCTGAGTTAGAATCACAACTCTCCGATTTATGGTGTAACTAGACATGTTTTAAAATTCTTAGTTCAGTTGTCTCTAAATTCGGGGCCAAATGTCTATTAGGTTCTTCATTCATCACATATTTTTGAACACCTAGTACATAGTGGTTTTGTTCTAGCTCCCTGCGGTACAGTCATGAATAGAGTTTTTTCCCTCATGCCACTCACAGCATAGATGCTGTGGGTTCTGAAATAAGACAGGTGGGCTTCAAATTCTGCTTCCACTAGCTCCATGACCTCACTAAACTTCTATTTTTCTTTGTCTAGTGGGACCAATTTCCTCACAGGGTATGAGAATTAATATCTATGGTCAAGGTAAAGCATACAGTACATTGTTCCCAGTATATAGGAGATGTTCAAGTAGTGGGTAAGACACAAGAGGATTATAGTAGTTAATATTTATTTAGTGTTTACTACATTCCAATCACTACTTAAACATTTTAAATGCATAAACTCATTTAGGTCACCCAAGAACCTTTAGTGGTAGACACTATTTGCTATTTTTATCATCCCCATGTTACAAGTAAAGAAGTACTGAAAGGCCAGGTAACTAGTCCAAGGTCACATAGATATATATACAGAGCTAGGATTTGAAGCTAGCTGGTCTGGATGCAGAACCCACACTCTTAACCTTCAACTTCCACCACTCAAGGTGTGGTTCTTGGAGTATCTTGTTAGAAATGCAGGATCCTGGGTCCATTCCAGATCTACTGAGTCAGAATCTGCATTTTAACAAAATGCCCAGATAATTCATATGCATATTACAGTTGGAGAAGGACTGCTGTACCCTATGTCAATTGGACTCGGATGACTTAAGAGCTTCCGGGGAACTATGTCTTACATGCTTTTAGAGCAAAAGTCTAGGAAGGCCTGAATAATAATTAAGGTAAGGAAAATATAATGTACCTTATCTGAAAGTCATTAGTGTATAGGTACTCAGTAAACACACACACACGCACACACACACTACCCACAAACATGTCACCATGGTAACATGAGCATATAGCAGTGACTTCTGTTCCTCCCCTACCACAGCTACCCCACAGGTATCCCCAGCCCTAACTTACTCTGCATTGGTCATTGGCCATTAGGCATTATTGCTGACAGCCATGTTCCCTCTCACCTTGACGGTTCAGGAAGGAATTTTCATAGACATAATTGGCTTGTTTTGTTTTCTTCCTTTCTATGTTGTCATGGTTACTCAGTTCATTTGCATCTTCAAACTTCTTTCATATTAACCTGAAAACCACCCAGAGGGTCTCCTTCAGAGGCAGAGTCCTAATTCCCAGGGGTCTGGGTGATGGTTTTAGACGAAGGTACCTCCAAAGTAGAAACAAATTTTAAGATTCAACCTGAAACCACAATTCATCTGGAGATTTCCTCTTCAGATCTGGTTGGAGCTCTGTCTCTTGCATACATGCATGTCTTAGTGGCAGAGACTGTGTCCGAAAGCAGAAAAGAAGTCATTATTGTAATGACTCACTGAAGAGACTATAGGGAGAAGGCATACTTCCAGAGGCAATTCCATTTTTACAACGTGGAAGAAAGAAATTTGATTCATTAAGCCCTTATCTCTGATGATGTCAGTCATAAAAGAAACTCAAGGTTCCATGGCCATTCCTTATTTACTTACCCTAGTCCCTGGATTCCTATTTCAGTCATCTGCTCTAACCAAGCCACTCAAAAACTTAATAGCTTAAAACCATTTTATTATTTTATTTTTTCACATTTTATTATTCACATGATTCATGTGAATTTTATTATTTCACATGATTCAATGGGTTGAACAGGCTAACCTGGATTGTTCTTTTGCTCATGATGTCAGCTGGGGCAGCAGTTATCAAGGAGCTTGATTGGACTAGAACATCCACATGGCTTGCTGATATGGCTGGCAGTTAATGCAGGCTTTTGGAATAAAATTCTAGTGGGCAATTGCCTAGAGTTCCTTCGTTGCCTTCCATGTATCCTCTCCATATGGCTTGAACTTCTCACAGAATGGTAGCTGAGTCCCAGAAGGGAGGAAGTAGTCCAAAGAAGGACGTACTCTTGGTCAAGGGGCAGCACTGATTCAGGGGGAGGAGAAATAGGCTCTCTACCTCTTGATGAGCATGCACGGAAGGCAGGAGTTGGGGAATCCTTGGAGACAAGCTTATACACTCCCCTTCCAGACATTTTGATCTACCTTCTCCCAATTCCTTAAACTTTCCTACTGTGTACTCTGGAATTCTTGTTCAGTCATCAGCAAAATTCCTTCTATTGTAAATGTCTTCTCTGAATATTTCTTTTACCTTCTTGCTCTATATGAAATCTGACTTTTCCTTGACAGCTTTTCCTGCCACCTTCTCAGATGGTGGCTGTGTTCTCTCCCGTGTTCCTAATATCTCTAACCTGGAAGGTGGGATAGGTACCTTTCCTTGTTATTTATTTCTGGTTTCCTAAATCATTCTCTATTGTTTCTCACTCATACCACCCCATCTCCATCTTTGGATGTTAGGTCATCTGACCCTATCATCCACCACTCTTCCTGGTTACAGTCATCAGCCAACCCTGTGTCATTCTCTCTCTTTCCTCTAAAATTTTATTCTAATACTGCACTCATCTTGATTCTTGGGGATTTCCATATCATGTCAGTAGCCTTTCCAGTGTTCTACTCTCTGTACTATGACTTTCTTTCTTCCAGTGATTTTGTCTCTCCCCTCCTCAACCACAAATTCTCATAGCCATACAGCAGAATTTTTTAAAATTCCTTCATCTTCTTCATAATCTCTGTTCTTCCAAGGCACCAAGTCCAAGCATTTGTTTTGATTCTATGAAAAGTAGAGTTGGGGCACTACAAAATTACCCACAATACCCTTAATGCAGAATGGCTTTAGCCAATTTAGTTTAGAGCTGCTTAACAGAGTTGAACAATACCCACCAATAGTGTGCTCGATACTGGAATGAAGAAACCTGTTAAATCCACTGGGACATAGTGTAGGGCACAATGCAATGGAAATCATTCAGAGGCAAAACAGCTGGGCTTGAGATCTACCTTTGTTTCTTGGGTGTTGTGGTGTGTTGGGCAAGTCATTTAATTTCTATGAGCATCAGTTTTCTTGTATAAAACTATGTAAGACATTCAGTTGAATCTACCTGATAGGATAGCTTTGAGGATTAAGTAAAATATATATGTGATCTTCATTTGTAAATTGTAAAGGACCTTACATTGTGATTACTTATGTTAACTTGTGCCAGAATTTGGTCTGAAGGATGGTGTGATAGCCAGAGTTTCAGCAAGAATACCTCCTTTTTCAGAAAAAATACAGGTATACTTGAAAGCTTTCCCAGGGAGAGAGTGTGTTGTAAACTGGTTCTGAAAGATTTTGATACCTGTTCTTATGTCCAGTACTTTCACTTCTGTTCATTTCTGGGAAGCTCATTTTATGACGACTATTCTTAGAGCTTTATTATATTTCTTTCAACAAACATTTATTAAGGGTTATTGTATCCCAGGCACTGTGCTAGGTGCTGGAGATAAGCTAGATGGGCAAAAATTGACATGGCACCTACCCTCATGGAGCCTTTAGCAGGGGTAATCAGTAGTCTCACAACTGCAAGAAAAGCTGAAAAGAAGATGTACTCACTCCAGAAGGGCCTATATTAGGTTGATCTGATTTAGTCAGAATGTTGAGGTTTCCCTGAGGAGCTAAGATCTGATGGGAAGTAGGAATCAATTAGATGAAGAGGAGAGGAATATCAATTTCCTATGGCTCCTATAACACATCACCACAAACTTAGTGGCTTAAGACAACACAAATCTATTATCTATGGTTTGGAGTTCAGAAGTTCTAAAATCAAGCTTTCAGCTAGACTACATTCCTTCTGGAGGCTCTAGGGGAGTCCATTTTCTTGCCTTTTCCACTTTCTAGAGGCTACCTACATTACATCCTTTGGCCCTTAGCCCTTCCTTCATCTCCAAAGCCAGCAGCATAGCATCTTCCAATCTCTCTCCTCTATGACCTGCCTCTTTCCTTTATAAGGCCAGTTGTGATTACATCGAGCTCACTCAGATAATCCAGGATATTCTCCCCATCTGAAAATACTTAGCTTAATTACATCTACAAAGTCCTTTTGCCATATAAGGTAACATATTCATGGACTCTGGAGGTAGGACATGAACATCTTTGGAGGGCTGATACTCTGTCTACCACAGGAACATTCTAGGTGAGAGGAACAACATGTGAAAAAGCCTAGGGATTTGACAGAGCATCTCAAATAGAAGGGACTGAAATCAAGTCAGTGTGGCTGGAGCCTAGAAGTTAGAGAGAGGGTGGGCCATGAAGAGACTGGAGAGATAGACAGAGACTATATAGGACCCTTTAGACCATGTTAAATAATTTTGCCTTGAGCCCTGAAGCCATGGGAAGACATTGATAGGCTTTAAGCAGGGAAGTTACCAGGCTCATATTTATACTGAAAAGATTTTTTTTTTGAGAGAGAGAGAGGGCACAAGTGAGCAAGGGGCAGACAGAGAGAGAGGGAAGGAGGGAGGGAGAGAGAGAGAGAATCCTAGGGGGAATGGGGGAGGAGAGCAAGAGAGAGAAACGAAGCTCACCCAGGTCTCTTACCCAAAGTGGGGCTTGTGCTCACCCAAAGCAGGGCTTGAGCTCACCCAATATGGGACTCGAACTCATGAACTGTGAAATCATGACCTGAGCCAAAGTCAGATGCTTAATGACTGAGCCACCAGATGCCCTGACACTGAGAAGATAATTCTGCTGCAGAGTATGGAGAATGGACTGGAAAGGCTAGCGATTGAGGTGAAGAATGATAATGGTTTGTACTAGCTTCAAATGGAGAGAAGTAGAAGAATGGGAGATATATATGAGGAAACTCAACAGAACTTGGTTGCTTGGTCATGAGGCTTCAATAGAGGGACGAGTGAAGGAAGCTACGAATAACTAACTGGCTTCAGCTCTGCATCCCCTGGATAGTGATGGCGTAACTCCTCAAGATAGGGAATATATCATGAACAAGAGCTAGGTTTGTTTTAGACTTATGAATCTGGTTTGGAATTGCTTGGTTTGGGGTGCCCGTGAGACATCCACGAGAAGGTAGAGGTCTGGAGCTCAGAGGAAAGCTCTAAGATAGAGAAGAAGTTTGTGTGCTATCGTTATATAAATGTCTGAGATACAGGTATAGATGAAATTGTTTTAGAGAGATTTTGAAAGGGAGATGGTCAGGGGCCAAGTATTGAGGATCTCCAAAATCTGATAGCTTGGTGGAAGAGAATAAACCTACTCCAGAGACAGAGAACCCAGAAAAGTAGGAAGAAAAACAGCAAGGTTTTGTTTCATGAAGCCAAGAGAAGTGAAGATTTTAATAAGTAGTGAGTGGCTCACAATGATTAAATCTTTTATGAAGTCAAGTCAGAGAAGAATGGAAAATGTCATTTGGATTTAATGACATTATCCAGTAAATTTCTCAAAAGTGTAGGACTGCCTAAGCCCATATATATATTCAGTTCTTGAGATGAAGATAGAAGAAAATAACTTAACCAAGGCAAAATCTCAGAAACCTGAACTGGGTGTGACCAGTTTCTGAATTTTGGGTATCTATAACACCAGACTGAGCTCATGGCCCTCCTCTTTTCTTCCTCAAGGTCCAAAGGAATTAAAAGAAGTGCAGCCCTCTATACACAGTGGGCACTCAATAAATATTTGTCGATTGGTTACATGAGCAACCCATACATTTCTTCCTAACATATATTCATCTTGCCCACAGGAATTAGCAGTTCTTACCCATGTATTGCCTCAAGGTCCTGATTAATAAGCAAACAAAACTTCTGTCCTATTCGTTGAAGTGGCTTTTTTCTAAACCACAGTAGCTCTTACATTCTCACATACCTGAGAGATTATTTTCTTATTGTGTACCCTTGGTCATTTCCTTCCTATGTGCAAAATGTTTGGGAACAGTTCTTTGGGTAGCTAAAATGAAAGGTATTTTTTTTTTTAATTAAAGAAGGTAGTTTCATTTTGAGAGAGATGAAGATAGGGCATCAGGAGTTTGAGCTCCGAGACTGGCTTGGAAAATCATCATGAACTAGCTTCCTGCCAATTGCCTTTTCTTTTTTGAAAAAATGGGCTCATGGCAGTTGCTGCAGCTGAAGGCAACAGAGATATTTTATGAAAAGAAAATGAAGCTGTGTGTGTGTGTGTACATGTGTGTGCACGCATGAATAATTTGGTACTTTAAGAGTAAAGCAAATCTACCAGCATTTTCACTCCTTTTAAAAAAATTTTTTTACCATTTATTTATTTTTGAGAGACAGAGAGGGACAGAGCATGAGCGGGGGAGGAGCAGAGAGAGAGAGGAAGTCTCAGAATCCAAAGGAGTCTTCAGGCTCCAAGCTGCCAGCACAGAGCCCGATGTGGGGCTCCAACTCATGAACCATGAGATCATGACCTGAACTGAAGTTGGATGCTTAACTGACTGAGCCACCCAGGTGGCCCTTTAAAAACTTTTTTTAAACGTTTATTTATTTAGCATTTTCACTCCTACACTCAACAGAGCTGCATGCACATATGGGCAAATTGTGTACAAAAATGTTTATAGAAGCAGTATTGCCAAAAGACCCAAACTGACTTAAAAGCCCCCAAAGCTCATTGTATCTGTTAGCTTCTGCTGCATAACAAACAAATGAAAAACATAGCAGTTTCCAAAACAGGAACCTACAAGGATTCTGCAGGTGAGCAATTTAGACTGGGCCCATTTGAGAGGTTTTTCTTCTCTGAGCTAAGTAAGATCAGCAGAGTCTCATGCAAATCAGAGAACTTCCCAGCAGAATATCAACTATACTGGTTGTTGTCATAGGTTACTACGTTTTGGGATGTTTGCTATAAAGCAGTAGATAAGTGATACAAATCTACCCTAGTTTGTAATATTAAAGGGCATAGGCAAGTTTCTCAAGTTCCTGGAGTAAACAATGTAGTAATTATTTCCCCCCAGTTTTCTATTCCCATTTGCTTAAAGGTAGACTCATGTTCTTAAACGTAGAACAGTGGTGGAAACTGCTGAATTTTTCCTTGTTGAACTTATTTATAGGCTACTCTGAAATCAAATTATTTCTCAAATACAATATCCTGCCAATTTATACAAATATGCTGCCCTTGAGCTTTATAAAAACCTTTAAAACAGAGTTTCTCTGCCTCAGTACTATTGGGATCTTGGACTAGATCATTCTTTGTTGTCCTGTGCTTTGAAGGATGTTGAGCAGCATTTCTGGTCTTAACTCACAGATGCCAGTGGTGGCCCTCCTCCCATTGTGACAACAAAATGTCTCTAGACACTGCCAAATGTCCCCTAGAGGCACAGTTGCTTCTGGTTAAAAACCACTGTTCTAGAAAAACTGTTCAGGAAATACCAACTTGGATGCTACTCTGAAAACAGAGGAGGGTAACAATGAATGGATGACATTGAAGCAAGTGAACAGGTAAGGAGAAGAGGGATGCATGTTTATTTGGCCCCAACTGTGCATGTTGCTAATGTCATTAATGTCTCACAGCAACCTTGTGAAGAAGTAGCCATCACCTCATCGTGTAGACAAGGAACTAGAGGCTTAGGGAACATAAGTTAACATTTGACCATTACGAGGTGGATCTGGTGATGCAGCCCAGGTCTGTCTGACTCCAATACCCATGCCTTTGCCATCATAAATCCAGGGCTACTTCTCACTTAGGCCAAGAAGAGTCAGAGATATCCAGGAGCAATTGTGCAATGATGGCTGCTGGTCCCAAGAAGGGAACACAGGCTCTTCTCTAATGAGCTCAAAAGTCAGTACCCAAGGCCCGATGAGCATTCACGGGAAGGGTGAGATCCAGGCAGGGTTCCAAAGCAGGATTTCACTCATCATCACAGCTTTAGGTCACGGAATCTTCTCTAGGCCCAGGTAGGACATAGAGGACTGTTACTAGTTTAGGATATGAAAAGTGTGGACATTTGAGGTACACCTGGGTGACTCAGTCGGTTAAACCTCCGACTTCAGCTCAGGTCAAGATCTCACGGTCCATGGGTTCAAGCCCCACATTGGGCTTTGTGCTGGCAGATCAGAGCCTGAAGCCTGTTTCAAATTCTGCGTGTGTGTGTCTCTCTCTCTGCCCCTACCCATCTCGTGCTCTGCTCTGTCTCAAAAAGTAAAAAATAATAACAATAATAAAAATAACAGTTAAAAAATAAAAAAAAAAGTGTGGACAATTGAAACCCAACAATAATGCCCACATCTCGCTTAACTCTGTAATTCTCTTTAAACAATTTTTAATCTTTATAAAATTGATTTAACATATTTTAACAGACAATGCTGCATGCACATAATACAAAGTTTAAAAGATGCCAAAAAAAAGACAATAAAGCATAAGTTTCCTTCCTATCTTTATCCCTCAGATTCTTATTTCCCATCCTAGAAGGCAAAAGCTATTATCATTTCTTTGTATATCCTTTTAGAAATACTCTATATATAGTCAAGCAAATATATATATTTTTAGAATTAGTGGCAGCATAGTATATACATTATTGAGCACCATAACACTCCTCCTGCTTGCTCACTCGCTCTCCATATATATATATATATATGTCTCCATATATATGAATGTCTATCTGTCTATCTTAGAGCACCTTTCATACCAGTACATGAAGATCTGTCTCATTCTTTTTAATGGTTTCCTAGTCTTCTATATTAGGAATATGGCATAATTTGGTAAAAACAATCTTCTAGTGATAGACATTTATCTTGTTTCCACTCTCTGGCTATTACAAATACAGCCACAATGAACAGCTCTGTACATACTTTTCCCACATGTGTAAGTTTATCTGTTCACTTAGTTGTATTTCATAACCTTCCATTTCCTCCTTCTGCTTGCAGTTGGTACTAAAGCCAATATAACATTGGAAGCAGGAGAAGATAGAGCATCTGAACAAACATCAAGTATACAATTAGCCTTGATAAATCAAGCCTTAGAAGTAAAAATTAAAAGGCGCCTGATCACACGTGGTAAGTTCAATTATTATGTCACCTGGCATCTGAGGCCCCAGATTCTGCATCTAGAAACTGCTAATGCAGGATGAGACCTCAGATATTCTTTAATGTGTCTCCCTCATGTTTTCACATTTAAGGCCATTGAAACCCCAAGATGCTTATAAATAGTAGAGCTCAGTTAAATTGAAATGTTGGTTTTCCAAGTTCCAATTGTATGCTCTTTAAAATACACAGGCACGGTGTCTTTCCAAGCCCTAATATTTTGAAACTGAAAAAAACCTGCCATTTAAACCCCAAACCAATTGTATCCACCTCTGCCTTCTAAAGTGGTAACATAATTCACAGCAGTGAAGAACTAAGTCTCTGATCTCTTCATGAGAGGGACTGTGGAGTGAAGGAGAAGGCAAGGTTGGATAGTTCAAAGCCTCTGCCAGTGGAGTATTTGGCCCATTTTGTAACAAAATCTACAATAACAATGTGCATTAGGAGCTGTCCACCTGGGTACAGGTGTAGAGTGCTGAAAGACTGCATAACATTGTGAGGGAATGACATTTTCAGGGGGGCCTTGAGATGATGATCCCCAAATCAGGTAAGCAAGGAGTTTTAGACGACAAGCAGCATGGCTAAAGAACATGGAGGGGTAGCCTAAATATTTTATGAAGATGAAAATGCCTGATAGTCAAATTTAGGTTTTTTGGCCTTGTTGCAGTATAAACTCAGACCTTTAGCAAAGTTAGCTTTATACACAAATGTCTTCAATGCATGGTTCTAGGATTGTGTCTTTAACTCTATCAGGTCAGAGTACTGGGTTGGTATTGTGTGATTCTGTTTTCTCCCTCAAGTTCACATGAAGGCTACCATAGCCCTATGTGAGCCACTCTTTAAAATACCTTCAAATTCAAGGTAGGAAGACAAGGAATGGAGAAAAGTGTTCTTGTAATGGGGAGAAGAATCTTTCCTTGGAGACTTTACCTCTCTTTGGCTGGAATTACTCTCTTTTGTATCCCTAGCTACAAGGTGAATTGAGAAGTGAGAACCCCAGTCCCTTACTGAACAGCTTTAACTCATTCTTGAAAGCCCTATCACTAAAATATAAAGCTGTTGATTTTTTAAAAAAAACTCCATTAATTTTAATGGGAGAATTTACTATATGTTTTGTCCCAATCCCAGATACCCAAATAATTTTCCCAGATAAGAAAATATATCAAGTAAAACATGAAAACAAGTTTAATAGGAAATGAAGAATAATTTGCAAGTGAATAAATACAGTTTGTACACAAAATGTAGGAAAAGTAGACTCAGTAAGAATTGTGGCGGAGAGGGTGAGAGAGTCATTCTTTGGAAGGTGAACTTTTTTGTCTACACCACTTGTTTCATCAGCTTTCCAACTTTGGAAAGAGGGTTCAAGGTTATTTTGTATTCTAACTGCATTTAAATATAAAGCTATAGCTTAGAGAGTACCTTTAGTACAAAATAAAAGATAAACATAAGAGTAATTTTGAATCATATAAAATTCTACATGCGACCAAAGGCTACAGAGATGTAGATGATGCCTCTTCATCACCCCCCCTTGGTGTCCATGTGCAAAACAGAACATTTTGGTCTCATTCAAGCATGATGCTCAATTCAAATGTGTTCCATATGATATGCTCTGACAAGTAAATGTATATTGAGTGAAATTGGTGAGTGTGACTTAGCCTGAAACTAAAATGATACCATATCGCCTCTCATAGCATATTTGTTTTTTATATTCTTTTTTTTTTTTTACAAATAGTTTATTGACAAATTAGTTTCCACATAACACCCAGTGCTCATCCCCACAAGCGTCCTCCTCCATGCCCATCCCCCCTTCCCCCCACATCCATCAGTCCTCAGTTTTTGTCAGCATTCAAGAGTCTCTCATGGTTTGCCTCTCTCCCTTTCCCCCACCATTTCCACCCTCCTTCTCCCCCTTGGTCCTCCGTTAAGTTCCTCCTAATCCTCCTATACGTGCACACATATGATATTTGTCCTTCTCTGCCTGACTTACTTCGCTCAGCATAACGCCCTCAAGGTCCATCCATGTTGCTACACATGGCCAGATTTCATTGTTTCTCATTGCCATGTAGTATTCCATGGTATAGATAAACCACATCTTCTTGATGCTTTCATCTGTTGATGGACACTTAGGTTCTTTCCATGTTTTAGCTATTGTGGAGAGTGCTGCTATGAACATTGGGGTACATGTGCTCCTATGCATAGCATATTTGTTTAGGATGTTTTGGGGGTGAAAAAAGTCAATGTATTGGGGGGGGAGAATCATTGTTCAAAAAGTGGTACAACTTTTCAAGAGCCATTATGACAAAAAGTCATTAACTGAGCAATAATCATGTGAGTTAAGTCTGTACCTGGAAAGGGGGAATGGAACTGTCTTAATTGGTTTCTCATTTATCATATTCATCCTCTAACCCTGGGCACCCAAACCAAATTAGAGTGAGTATCTTCTCATAGATAAGGGGGTGGCTGTTGGATAGGCCACCTAGTGTGTTTGCCACAAGATATCTATTCCGTTTCGAGTTGCTTGGAAAATGTGCAGTATGCAAAGAGGTAACTGAGGTTGGTAATATGACTTATATATAATTGTAATCACAGAGTTAATAGATCGTTGTGGTTCTTAAAAATATTTCACTGGCAAGCAACTGACGGCCAGTTGCTATGCAGAGTCCTCAGTATCTCAGAGACAAGCAATAATCACTGTCCACAGAAAAAGAAGCTTTTGACACTTGCTTTGAAATCTGAATGTCTATCTGCAGCATTGTTCCTCTAGCTACCCAAAGTAGCATGCGCACTCTGTTTATCAGGCTTGATGAGGCCTCTAGTGACCATTTCTTGATGGCATTCATCATGAGTATGAAGCATACTCCAAATCACCTTCTAGATGATCAAACTTGGAACTTTCTTTTCCTTGGACTTGGTGACTTTGAAACCGAGTTGTTGATTCAATGAGCCTTTACTGAGCATCTGTTGTGAGTTATGCATTCTTCTTGGCCCTGTGGAAAATTCAGAGACAAATCAGACATGACCCTTCCCTCAAAGATCTTATGGTCTAGTAGAGGTGATAAGACATAAATAACAATGGCAAAAGGTATAAAGTAGTATCTGTACCATAAGAGTGGGACACAAGATATTTTTGTAGAAGAATTAGGAATATTTCTCAGTATCCTTAAAATTTTTCATGTCTTTGAACTAATAATTCAAATATATTTAGCCTAGGGATCCCTGGCCCCCTAGGAAATCCACACATGAGCTTCAGGTATATATCCTTAAAGTGTATGCAAAAGTGTGGTTATATGTTTGATTGCATTATTCTTGGGAGAGGGTCCTTAATTTTTTCTAATTCTGAAATAAAATCATTTTTGAATTCACTGCAGTACTCCCACTTCTAGAAACCTATCTTAAGGAAATAGTCAAACATGTAGACAGAGATTTATTATTAGGGATGTTTATTATAGCATTATGTATAATAGCATAAAATTGGAAACAACCCAGATATTAAACAATTGAGAATTAGTTAATTATAGTATATCTGCACAATGAGATTTATGTTCATGTTGAAATGAGACATCAAAAAATTAACAACATGGAAATATACTCATGATAAAATGTTAAAAAAAAAAAAGACTGTATCCATGGTATGTTCTCAATTATGTTTCTTTTAAAAAATCATCAGAAAGGCTAACGGGATAACATGGGAAAATGTTAACAACGATTATCTCTCTGTGTTGCGGGATTGAGTGATATTTTCCTTTAATCTTTTCCACATTTCTCAACTTTTCTACAATGAGCACAGATCACTTCACACATGAGAAAAAAATTAAAGTTATGTAAAAACTAGTAGAAATGAAGTGTCCTGGCAGTTCTTCAGTGAGATCTCTTTTATTGGGGAAATCAAAGAAGCCTCTTAGAGGAGGTGGCCTTCAAGTATAGCTTTGAATCGTGGCTAGAGCCTTGACCTTCTGAGGAGCTAGGAGAGGGCAGACAAGCAGAGTGGTTGAAGATGTTAAGAGTTGAAGGAGAAAGAGTTCCACGTAGAAGCCGAGATGTGGTGGTGACCTTATCATTCCCCCAAGAAGTCCTGGAGCAGGGAGGGCTGGCCCACACTCAGGCAAAAGACCATTTTGGAGTGTGGGATGACTTCCAGGGCCTCTTAGGACCCCTGAGAAGTGGCCTACTGTCCAGAGACCCTCCACATTCTGTGATAGAAAGCTCAACATGGGGTTACGAAGGATAGGAAAAGTTTGCCAGGTGAACTTTTTTCAAGGGATTAGCCAGAAATTCAGAGAGTGGGATTATAAGAGTCAGGGAAAAATAGTGAGAAAGCAAAAAAAAAAAAAAAAAAAAAACCAAACCATATTTCTTGGTGATTTAAATTGTTTTGAAGCCAGATGTCTTAGTGTGAAGCTGTACTTTTTAATCCCTTATATACCCAGAAGTAAACAAAAGCTAGTAACACATTAATTGATGCCATATGGTATAAGATTACACTGCATAATGTTTGTTAGTACAATTTACTATTCTACATTAGTTGAACAAGACACTATTTTTTGAGGAACTGATTATACATTTTGACTCATTGATTCATTTGGGGAATAACACTTAAGAAATGAATGCAAGAAGGGAAAAATAGCTATTTATATAAAGTAGTTATTTTTTAATAGAAGAAAAATATTAGAAATATGCTTGTGCAAGAGTTCAAGGCTAAATTTATTCAAATGTATTAAATAAAAGAAATATATTATTGCCACAAAATCACCAGTTTATAGTTTGATAGTTATATGGATATGTCAGTAAATTCAGGTTAGGAAAAAAGATCACAAAACTAGTATGTGTAGACTGGTGGTGTTTTGTTAAAACATATTTGTAAAATACGGGGCCACAGTTTTAAGAATAGTAGATGCTGTAAGGTTAAAAGAAGTTGGAGCTCTATGCTGACTGGTTTAATTTTGACAAGGATCATCCCCTTTTCTTTTTATGATCTCCCCTCTACTGAGGGGTTAGAAGCCTTGAAGCTACATCTCCTAGAAACTCTTGCCAGCCAGCTCCCAGGATAGAGTCTTCTGATGAGAGGCTTCTTTGTGAGATTTGAAAAGCAGAAGAGAAGCAGAGGCCATTAGGTCAGCAGCAGGAAGGTGTGTGGGTTTTGCCAGACAGTAGATGTGAGGTGTTTCAGCAGCTTCCAGGCATTCTCGCGTACAGTGCCGAGTTCAGTGAGGTGGCAGCCGAGACAATTAATGGCAGCTTCCTACCAAGTTCCTCCCTTCTTTTTAAAAAAAATTTTAAGAAATATTTTAATTAAAAAAATTCTTTATTTAAATTCAAGTAAGTTAACGTACAGTGTAGTATTGGTTTCAGGAGTAGAACCCAGTGATTCATCACTTACTTATAACACCCAGTTCTCATCCCAACAAGTGCCTCCTTAATGCCCATCACCCATCTAGCCTATACCCTAGCCACCTCCCCTCCAGGAACCCTCAGTTTGTTCTCTGTATTCGTGAGTCTCTTATGGTTTGCCTTCCTCTCTGTTTGTATCTTATTTTTCCTTCCCTTCAGTTCCTCATTTCTTAAAAGCTGGGGGCAGCTTTTCCTGACCTTCATTCCCAAGCCCCTCCTGTGGTTTTGTAAGCATCTAATTTTCAGAATTAAATCTTTTTCTTCTTGGAATACCTAATTTCTGATTTCTACACCAAACCCTCATTGATATAGGGTCTTTATAATTGCTTTGTTTGCTTTCCATGATAAAATTAATTAGACAGTTGAAATATATGTTCAACCATTACCTTATTATGCTCCTCTAGGTTGAATATATTTTAGATATATATACTGTGTATAGTATTCCTACCTGGGTATATTATACAATACCTCTCCCACCCACATCACTATTTATGTAATCTCCAGCTTATGCTCTTTATACAAAATGACAGGAGTGGATCAACAGATGTCATAAAAGTAAGAAAATGAAAAGAAAATCTTATCACTTCTAAATACATATTGTTTAGTTTGAAAATATAATGACTGTGTATGTGTATTTTATAGGAGATTATATAGATCAGTTTACAAATTGATATGAAAATTTTCTATTTCTATCAAATGAGTAAGTCAAGATTGGGACTATTTATTTATTTGACTAAACATAATCAACATTACTTTGACAAAAAAAAGATGCTCAGACTCTGTTCTAGCATGCACAGTTACCAAAAGCACGTAGTATATATATGTATATACATAATTTGTGTGTATATATACACATATATCAAATATACATATGTGTGTGATTTTGTTCTTGTAGAGATACGGAAATGTAATTGAAACAATACCCTCTGGCAACTTTAAACTTCACATCTTTTCCTTTGTTTCCTCAAAGCCATTTCATTTCACCACAGGAAAAACATGAAACATGGAGTCTAACCAAGCCTGTAATGCTGCCCACCAGATGCAGGAGACTCCTTGCATGGGCTGCTGTCTCAAATGGCAACAGGGGTATGGTAGACTATTTATAAAAGTGGCCACAATAACTCCTGTCCTCTTGGCATGCACTCCCCTTTATAATGTGACTTTGTAATAATTCCCATCGTGATATGAAATCTTTTCCTCCATACCTTGAATCTGGGTTTGACCACGTGACTTGCTTTAACTAGTGGTGTATTAGAAAGCATGATGGAACCAGAAACCTAAGATGTGCTTCTACACTGGCCTTATCCTCTCTTACTACTCCTGGAACCCTGAGAACCCCATTATGTGAATAAGCTTCAGCTGGCCTGCTGAAGATGTGTGGCCCAATTACACACATTGTCCCAACCAATAGCCCGGCCCCAGACATGTGAGTGAGGCCACCCTAGACTGAATAGGCTCTAGTCAGTCCTCCAGCTAACTGCAGCTATATGCGTAAGTCCAGGTGAGACGACCATAAGAACTGTCCAGCTGATCCCAGGCCAAATTGCTGACCTACAGAATCATAAACTAATAAGTGATTGTTGTTTTAAGCTGGTAAGTTTTGGAATAGTAAGAATTAGGCCAAGTATAAAGTTGTGAGCCTGGGTCAGAACTGGAGTCCCCATTCCCTGCCCTCTCTCTACCAAGTAAAATAAAAACAAAACAAAAAACTAGGATAAATGTAGCCAACTACATAAATTTATGACCTCTGCTTTAGAGGAAGGCAGATAAGACAAACAATGTTGAAAACTCTGTTTTTCTGTTCTAATTAGAAAGTTCTGACAAACGAGTAGCTCATCACCCAGTTACCACCAAAACTCAATGAGGTGAAAATGATTTTGATTCATTGAGAAACTTAAGGAAATTGAAATGAACCAGAGCTTGCATTCTCTCTTCATCAAGACCTGCCACAGTTTTGCCTGAAATCAGTCCATCAGTCCGCCTTGCCCTAGACTTTTGGAACTCACCACCACCCACTCCTATTTTCCTCAGTTTAGCCATCCTTGGACCCATGATAGGCCAGGAACATGGTTTTGTTTTGTTCACTAAGTTCTTTTTCTCTGCCAGTTATAAGTAAAGTCGTAACAAAACAGAAACACACCTCATGGGAATATTCTTCCCCAAATAATCTCCCTCACCTATCACATAGCTTTTCCCAATGGTTCATCTTGATAATCATATAGCCAAAAATTCAAAAAAGTCTCTCTTCTACAACACAGTGGTCACTTTCTTGGAGTAAGTACAGTGGTCTTCCCAACTGGAATGAGTCATCTTGTTTCACTCAAAACGGGGAGGGGACCATGCCAGGTGCCAAGTGAGAGGAAGGAGGGCAGGGCTCCCTTCCACATTCACTGACTGTGCCCTATTTTCATGTGGTCACCAGTGCGAGATCCATAGTCAAGGTTGATACTGATATTCCATTTTTTTTCTTCTCATAAGACTCACATGTTTTCCTGGTCTTCTAGGAGGCAAGAATCTAAGGTTTTGTTCTGAATTCTGCAGAATTGTCTAGTACTGGCCCAACCCCAGAGGTGAGAGTGAAGACTCCTTCAGTAGTCCCTAAAGGCTGAGAGCTGATTTAGGGCCATGTTTCAAAGAAGACCAGCCATTTATGGTGCCTTCAGAGTAGCTATACTCAAAATCTATTTCCTCTCACTCTACAACTCTATTAGGTGAGTTGATAAGATCACCGCCATACCAGATTGTCTTTGGAGATATAGACCAAGGGATAAATGAAATGTAGACAGATATTGGGTGGATTTGCTTCAATATATTCACCACTTTGGAAGTATATAGCAACACAGGCTTACCTGAAGAAGCAAGAAAAATTTCAGATACACACCCTAACCTTATACTTAAAGGAGCTAGAAAAGAAACAGCAAATGGAGCCTAAAGCCAGCAGAAGATGGGAAGTAATAAAGATTACCGCAGAAATAAATAATGTAGAAACAAACAAACCCAGTAGAAGAGATCAATGAAACTAGGAGCTGGTTCTTTGAAAGAATTAATAAAATTGATAACCCCCTAGCCAAGACTTATCAAAAAGAAAATAAATAGGACCAAAATAAATAAAATCACAAATGAGAGAGGAGAGATCACAACTAACACACAGAAATACAAACAATTATAAGAGAATATTATGAAAAATTATATGCTACCAAATTGGACAATCTGGAAGAAATGGATAAATTCCTAGAAACATATAAACTAACAAAATGGAAACAGAAAGAAATAGAAAATTTGAGCAGATAACCAGCAAATAAATTGAATCAATAATCAAAAATCTCCCAGCAAACAAAAGTCCAGGGCCAGATGGCTTCCTAGGGGAATTTTACCAAACATTTAAAGAAGAGCTAATACCCATTTTTCTCAAACCATTCCAAAAAATAGAAATGGAAGGAAAACTTCCAAACTCATTCTATAAAGCCAGCATTACCTTGATTCCAAAACAAAGACTCCACTAAAAAGGAGAATTATAGGCCAAGATCCCTGATGAACATGGATGCAAAAATTCTCAACAAGATACTAGTAAAACAAATTCAACAGAACATTAAAAAACTATTCACTATTATCAAGTGGGATTTATTCCTGGGCTGCAAGGGTAGGTAGTTCAGTATTCTCCAATCAGTCAATGTGATGCACCACAGTAATAAAATAAAGGATAAGAACCACATGATCCTCTCAATAGATGCAGAAAAAGCGTTCGACAAAGTACAGCATCAATTCTTAATAAAAACCATCAACAAAGTAGGGATAAAGGGAACATACCTCAACATCATAATGGCCATATACAAAAGACCCACAGCCAAAGTCATCCTCACAGGGGCAGAACTAAGAGCTTTTCCTCCAAGGTCAGGAACAAAACAGGGATGTCCACTCTCACCATTGTTATTTAATGAAGTAATGGAACCCCAGCAATCAAGACAATAAAAAGAAATAAAAAGCATCCAAATCAGCAAAGAAGTAAAACTCTCACTATTCACAGATGACATGATATTCTATGTAGAAAACCTGAGAGACTCCACCAAAAAATTGCTAAAACTGATACACAAATTCAGTAAAGTCACAGGATATAAAATCAACATGCAGAATTCTGTTTCATTTCTGTACACCAATAATGAGGCAGCAGAAAGAGAAATCAAGGAATCGATCTTATTTACAATTGCACCAAAAACCATAATATACCTAGGAATAAACCTAACTAAAGAGGTAAAAGATCAGTACTCTGAAAACTATAGAGCACGTTTGAAAGAAATTGAAGAGGACACAAAGAAATGTAAAAACATTCTATGCTCATGGATTGGAAGAACAAATATTGTTAAAATGTCTATACTACCCAAGGCAGTCTACACATTTAATGCAATCCCTACCAAAATACCACCACCTTTCACAGAGCTAGAACGAACAGTCCTAAAATTTGTATGGAACCACAAAAGACCCCAAATAGCCAAAGCAATCTTGGGGGGAAAAAAGCAAAGCTGGAGGCATCACAGTTATGGACCTCAGGCTATATTACAAAGTTTTAGTCATCAAGACCATATGGTACTGGCATAAAAGCAGACACATACATCAATAGAACAGAATAGAAAACCCAGAAATGGACCCACAACTACATAGTCAACTAATCTATGACAAAGGAGGGAAGAATATCCAATGGAAGAAAGAATCTCTTCAACAAATGGTGCTGGGAAAACTGAACAGCAACATGTATAAGAATGAAACCAGACCACCTTCTTACACCATACACAAAAGTAAATTCAAAATGGATGAAAGACCTAAATGTGAGATAGGTAACCATCGAAATCCTGGAAGAGAACACAGACAACAAGCTCTTTGACATCAGCTGTAGCAACTTCTTACTAGACACATCTCTGGAGGCAAGCAAACATGAACTGTTGGGACTTCATCGAGATAAAAATGTTTCTGCACTGTGAAGGGAACACTCAACAAAACTAAACAGCAGCCTACAGAATGGGAGAAGATAACTGCAAGTGACATATCTGATGAAGGGTTAGTATCCAAACTCCATAAAGAATTTACCAAACTCAACACCCAAAAAACAAATAGTCCAGTTAAGAGATGGGCAGAAGACATGAATAGGCATTTTTCCGAAGAAGACATCCACATGAAAAGATGCTCAGCATCACTCAGCATCAGGGAAATACAAATCAAAACCACGATGAGATACCACCTCACACCTGTCAGATGGCTCAAATTAACAACTCAGGAAACAACAGATGTCGGTGAGGATGCAGAAGAAAAACCCTCTTACACTGTTGGTGGGAATGCAAACTGGTGCAGTCACTGTAGAAAACAGTATGGAGGTTCCTCAAAAAGTTAAAAATATAACTACCCTATGACCCAGCAACTGCTTTACTAGATATTTACCCAAAGGATACAAAAATACTGATTTGAAGGGTCACATGCACCCTGATGTTTATAGCAGCATTGTCACCAATAGCCAAACTATGGAAAGAGCCCAAATGTCCATCAATTGATGAATCAGTAAAGAAGATGTGGTATATATATAATGGAATACTGTTCAGCCATGAAAAAGAATGAAGTCTTTCCCTTTGCCATGACATGGGTGGAGCTAGAGTGTATTATGCTAAGCAAAATAAGTCAGTTAGAGAAAGACAAATACCATATGATTTCACTCATATGTGGAATTTAAGAAACAAAACAGATGAACATTGAGGAAGAAGAGAGAGAGAGAGAGAGAGGCAAACCATGAGAGACTCTTAACAATGGGGAACAAACTGAGGACTGCTGGAGGGGAGGTGGGTGAGGGGTGGGCTAGATGAGTGATTACTATTAAGAAGGACTCATATGATGAGAACTGAGTGTTATAAGTAAGAGACGTGTCACTAAATTCTACTCCTGAAATCAATATTACACTATATGTTAACTAAGTGGAATTTAAATAAAATTTGAAACATTAAAAAAAAGATCCTCACCTCTTTAAGGATTCTCCTCATAAAGGAACTTCACAATGTATTAAATAACTGGAGACAAGGTTAGGAATGAACTTGGGCAGTGATGAAACGGGAAAATGGAAATATATTGCCTGTGACATTGCTTGTATTCTTGCCTGGAATTCTGATCTAGCTCTTGTATAAATATTTAATTCTTCTATGCTTGTATTTTTTTTTTCTCCCAAGGAAACTGTGGGTTCCTTGAGGTTAGCAAACTCGGTTTTTGCTTCTCTGAATCCTTCATATCGCTGAGCACAGTGTAAGCTAGATGGTAAGCTCTATAAAGACAGGTAATGTATCTGTCTTGTTTACTGTAATATCCTTACTTAGTACCTAGTAGAGTATCTGGCACATAGTAGGTACTCAATAAATATCGAATGAATGGGTGAATAAAAGTGGCATCAGATATCTTCTAACAGCTGTTGAATGAAAGACTGAACTGATGAATAAATGTATGAGAATGAATAAAGTCTTGAAATCTGGGACTAGTACGCTTGAAAAGCCTAGGGTTATGCATACGATTGGAATACAGCCCACAGGAAGAAATGCTCCTAAAAGCATACCTCTGTTTTCATTTTTCATTTAAAGAAGCAGATGACTTCCGCTACCTTGATTTTCCCTGCTTACTGAGTGTGATTCACCTGGTTATTAAAAATTGCTTCATTCATTTTCAAATCATTTCACTCCTTTGCTCAGCTTCTCTGCTTTAGGGTTTCGTTTCCCACTAATGGGGCTTGCTGTCTCTTCGCTCAATGTGACACGACTCTGAAGACCTTGGAACGGTTTCCATGGTTACTTCTTCTGGAATTCTCCCTTTGGAAACCTTGCGTTCTTTCCTTACCTTTAACTTCCATCTCAGAAATTTAAATACACACCTTAGGGTTCTCAAGAGTGTTAACACTCTCCCTAGAAACACTTCAAACCACAGAGGAGAGAAATCAAAGACTTCACATTCCTTTTCTTCTGTTATGTTTGGAATGGGGGCGGATGGTTTGATGCTGAAACCCCTTGAAGCCCAGAGATCCAGAAATTTTCAGCAAAAAAGAGAGAAAGATTTCCCAGGTTGCCGAAGCCATGGTCTCATTCCAATTGGATCCATACCACAAAAATGAGCAATGCCACTATCGCCAAATCCTTTTCTTCCTTTTCTTTTTCTTGTTTTTTAAAAAGTCTCCATGATAAACTTATTGCTGATGTGTCTTGCCTTGCAGCGCCTTAAATGTATTAGTCACCAAGAAGAAAATGAGAAAGGAGTAAGGCTAGTGGAGATTGGGAGGTCTAGATGATTGATTTTCTTTTAGAGTAACTTCAAAAACTAAACAAATTTCTCAGTGAAATTTTACCTTCTAATATCTTTCACCCTTTCTTCTTCTGGGATTATTGTCTAAGATCTAAATAGCAAGAGACTTCTAGGGAATCAAGTTGTGAATGAGACTCATGTTGGGTACACCTGGGATACACCTGTGGATCCCAATGGACTTAAATTTATGAGCTATGCAGTCAGTAATACAGAAACACCCCCAGCGAGCACCTCCTCTTTTAAGGCTCCCTTCCCCTCTGCCTGTCTTTCCAATATTGTCTCTATGCCCTCATCTTCCCCTATGTAAGCCCTTATTCTTTCTTCCAATAGCTCCCAGCAGAGTCTCTTTCAAGCTTCCAAAGGCCCAGACATCAAAATGGGAAGCCATTCCTGGCTCTTTCCCATGCATTTCAGTGCACTCAGCTGTGCTTTAGATCCCGTGCTCCATGCGTTGGTATCCCGGAGGTGTGCTTGGCTCTGGGAAGAGCATAAGGCAGCCAGGCTTTGTTCCTGGACTTCAAGCTTCTATCTAAAGTGCAGGAGATTTCATTTGAGCTCCTTGTGAAGTTTTCTGCCTTCACAGATCCTCAAACTGTGATCAGTCCTCATCTGAGGCCTGTCTGGGTACCTCGAGCCCATCCCTGGGTCACTTGGGAGCCCTGAGAGTGTCAGCAGCAGCAGCAGTGGGGTTGGAATCTTGGTAGCGTTCTGATAGGCAGTACAGTGTAGTTGCTATAGATGCGGGGCCTGGAGCCAGGCTATGTGGGTTCCCATCCTTGTATCATCACTTTCTAAGTAAGTAATCTTGGACAAGTTGCTTAGTCTCTTCATGTCTTTGTTTCTTCCTCTGTGAAATGGGGATGGTGATCATCATGATGCCTAGCTGTTCTGAGTGTTCTGGTCAAACTAGTTAACCAGGTAAAGTACTTAGAATAGTGTGTGGACACATTGAGCACCCAAAAGAGTTGTCTATTATTATGTCCACATCAAGACTTCTTTTCTTAGTGGGGCGAGTACTGGCTCAACTCCTGGTTGTACCACTTCGGGTCAGTGTAATCTTACAGCAACTCACATAGCCTATATGAACCTCAGTTTCCCAGAATAGTTAGGAAGATTAAATGGCTTAATGGACACACAAGCACCTAAAAATAATAATGATATAACGATTTTCCATCTGGCTGTTAATGATCAGGTGTGGGAGATAGTGACATCTCTACTTTCTGTTTTTCTCTCTCATGTTTTTCTCTTTCATTTATTTTTTTATTCCCTTTTTCTTTCTCTGACACTCAGTTCCTGATGTTCTCATCTCCTCCCTAATCTCCTATAACTCTCATTTTGTCAGATCATGCCAAGCCTGGGAAAAAAACAAGGGCCTGAGTAACCCTTAAACACCTTTTTCTAATTTCCACCTTACAAGCCCTCCTTTGGTGGGAGATAGGATGGCTGAAGTAAGAACCTCAAGGATCCCAGTAGGTTTCTTCTTTCCAGGGCCCAGATAACTCCAGCTAGGCCAGGGTCAGTGAAGACCTAGTCTAGGTATCCTGTTTCCTCTCTGCTCACTGGCCCCCCATCCTGCTCAGACTGGCCTACTAACCACTGTCTTAGGGGCCTGCCTGTGTTCTGCAGCTCTTAGAGCAGCTCTATTCCCCTTCCCTGCCATTTCCACCATGCACATCTACAGCTGCTGCTGCTGCTGCTGCTTGGGAAGAACAGCTATTCCCTTACCTCCTGTATCAATTAGGTTTTGCTGCCTAACAAAACATCCTCAAATTTAGTGGCTTCAAACACTAAGCTATTTACTTAGCTTATATGGTTGGTAGTTCGGGCTGGGCTCAACTAGTGGTTCTATTTCTCTCTCAGTACTACTCGCTCATGGGCCTGTAGTCAGCTGCCACCCATATACATGGTTCTCCTTCTGAGGATTGACTTTCTATAGGCTGGAATGAGGTGGGCGACTCGATTATGTTTCTCATCATTGATCAGATTAGCCCAGGCTTCTTCATATGGAAGTGGTGGCAGGGACTCTAGTAACAGTAAAAGATGGAAATCCCCAATTTTGAATATTTTTCAAATCTCTGCTTCTTTCACAGTCACTATTGTTCCTTGGGCCGAAGCAAGTCACATGGCCAACCCTCAGAGTCAGGATGGGTGGCGACTATCCAAGAGCTGGATTCAGAGACAGGTAAAAAAAAAATTGGGTGTCATTACTATAGTAATCACCACATCTCCTTAGAATGTGGAGCATAGCAACTTATCCAAAGTTCTCTTTGCATATTTTTTCCCAAAGGGCCTAAGGGTCCTCATGAAAATAAGGACATCTGATGTGACATCTGAGAATTCATAAACTGGATATAAACACGGGTTCCTCAAAATATTATGTTAACCCTTTGTCAGATTGCCTTCAAATATAAGCATATACTTCTTTAAGAAAATTCAGACTTTGAAAACACCTACATTAGCAGTGGCTCTTAACTCTTTTTTTTTTTTTTTTTTGAGGTAGGAGGGTAGTTACAAACTCCTTTTAGAAGCCAGTAGGAGCTTTAAATCTTCTCCTCAGAGAAATTCACATTTACACGTAGATACAGAATGTTGCTTATGATTTCACGGGATTCATCTATTTCATGAAGTCAAACCCCAAGTTCAGGAACCTTTCATCACAGGGAGACTGTATACTTTTATAAAAGAATCCCTTTGAACCCAGAAGGATTTGCCACTTGTTTATTTAAAGGAAATCGTATTGTTTACAGTGATTTGCAAGTTACCACTACCTCAGGTTTATCCAGAATGCTTCCCAAAACATTATTCAATTTAGTTAGCTTGCTCTTCAATGTAGGAAAAATTCAATTTCCACCCAACTTTTAAAGAGTTGCATTAATTAAAGGCCAGATGGACTCATTTAGATGTGCTACTCTGTCCAGGTTGATTCTTATAGACATCATGTACATAATGGCACTATATTAGATAATGTGGCCAAGCCCAGTGCAAATATATGAGCCATTAAAAACATTTGTGAACAGATCATCTGTGCGTTAAAATCATTCTCTTGTAATGATTTTCTAAAAACCAAGTTCTAAAATCTAAAGACTTTATCATATTATTTCAGGGTGCTTTTGGTTTCAAGTGACATATGACTCAACTAAAATGGGCTTAAACAATCAAATAGGTTTGCTCTAGGGTTGGTGGAGCCAGTGGTTCAATGACATGGTGGCTCTAGTTTCACTTCTGTAATATTCTCTTGTATTTCCCTCATGGCTCCAAGAGGATTGTGGCAATTTGGGGTGTTACACACAGGTAACAATGGCCTGAAGCAGAAGCAAGAAAGATGTCTTTGTGTGAGCAGGTCACACCTTCCCAGAGACCTGCATCAGGTATTTGCTAGGTCTCATTGGCTAGCACCTAACCTGACAATGTCTGAACTGGTCACTTGCAAGGGAAAGGCTAGTGCCCTGATTGGCTTAGACCAAAAAATATTACTTCTTTGGTCTTGACCTTCTATGAAAGACATGGCTTCTTCTTGAATGGTAAAAAAAACAAAACAAAAAAACAAAACCAATGTGTTCTTTGTAAGAAGAAGACTACGAGAATCAAATGGCCATTGGCTGGTCAATACACAATGCCTTCTTCAGTGCTCTTTTCCCTTGAAAGGGTAACCTTGCTCCTTTTATGGAGCAAGAGAGAAGTAAATGTTTTTGCTAACATAAGTCATAGGAGAAGGAACTTCTGAGATATCACAAAGGCTGCCTGTGGAACATTTGGGAAAGAAGGTGGTGGTTGCCAGGAAGGGGGAACCAAAGAATAATGACTCAAACATGAGGGACTTGGGCAAAAGACAGTTTGTAGAAGAGGGTAGTAATACAGGCTGGGAGGAAGGGTGAAAGAGATTTAGCATGAAGCATAAGGATTAAATAAGAACATGATTACAGAGGAGAGGAATGACAAGTGTCCCACATGTTGTTGTGTTCAACAAGATGGCAGAAGAAAGACTTTGAAGGAGGGTGAGGATGGTGAAGAGGCAAGAGAGTGGGGCCTATATGTGGAGCAGATCCCCTGTGCCTAGCACGGGCTGGCTACTTAGAGCACATGCTGTCATGCCCTGCTTATGGCTCACGGTCCTTTCAGGATCCTCTGGCCTATTTCCAACTGCCAGTGTCTGCATGTACATGCCCAAGGGCTCCCTCTTCCCCCCTCCTGCCCCCACGACGGTGGGAAGATAGGGGAATCAACACACTCCTGGAGAAGGCCTCAACAAATGACTCTCAGGAGTTGCTATATAAATATCCCAGTTCCCTCAACTTTGTTTGGGATAATTCTGAGCTGAGGGCTTTACACTTGCCCAGAGTTTTTTTTTTTTTTTTTTTTTTAGAATGAGGTTCCAGTTGCCCACTGTGACAGCCAACTTAACAATGCACCCTTCCTTCCCTGCTTCACTTCTCCTACCTCCCTACCAGTCTTGTCTGCACCTCCCAAATAAACTAGTTGCACCCAAAGCCTAGTACCACGGTCTGCTCTATACACATTATCTTGTCCAATCACTACAACAACCCTCAGGGTTGTAGGTATTATGAGCCACAATTGATAGATGAGGTAACAGACTTAGGCACGCCAACTGATCTTCTCAAGTTTGTTCAGCTGTTAAATAGCACAGCTCAGATTGAAATCTGGGTCTGTCTGGTGAAAGCCCATGCTCTTTCCCTAGTAACAATTTGTATCTTAGTAATTTTGAACATGATGTTAATGCAAACACTGGAGGGCCTTGGTAAAGCCAAAAAAAAAAAAGTGGGGCTGCTGTACCATGTTCATGTTCTGCACATGCCCACAGCATGCCCTGGGTGGCAGCTGGTTGCTTTAAAAGGATTTCCAATGATCAGCCCTTTCCAGGCTAAAGCGTGAGAAGCTGATGCAACATACCTGCCTGTGAGCATGGTGAAATGAAGATCAAAGATCATGACCATCCATGGTGGATCAGGGGGTCCATGGAAAACATGGACACTGGCTTCATGTTACAGCCTAAACCAGAACTGATATGAGAACTCAAGGTCTGACTGACCATCGCCTATAGCTCTGACTACATGGAAAAACTTTTCAGGCAAGAACTTGACAAGTTATATACTTCATACATGACTGAGCTATTGAGCCAGTATGACGGACAGGTTAGGAGATGGATTTTAGAGTCAGACATGCCTGGACTAGAATCTTATTCTATGACTTTCTAAGTTTCCAGCATGCTAGTAGCTTCCCACCTCAAGAGCCTAATCTCCATTTCCTTCCTGTGGAGATTCTCTGCCACTAGTAGGTGTAAAGTCAGAATTGTGGGTGAGTTGAAATCCCTGGAGGAAGCCTCAACCAATGAGGAAGAGGAATCAATATAAACACTGCAACGTCTCCATCTTCTAGTGGGATGATTCTGAGGCATGTTCCACATAAGTTATCAAAGGATCCCCAGCACAGTTGAGCCTCAGTTGCTCAGAGCTGTAGCCCATTCATTAATGAGCTCATTTATTTGGTTTGTCCTTTCCCTGTGTCACTATTGCCAAGCTGCTTAATTTTCTTAAGCCTCTGATCACGTCTTCCTCACAGGGTCGTTATGAAGATTAAATGAGCTCCTATGGCACTGGGTGTTGCATGTAAGTGATGAATCACCAAACTCTACCGCTGAAAATATTACACTATATGTCAGCGAACTTGAATTTAAATAAAAACTTGGAACTACAAAAAGTACAATTGTAAATATACAAAATAAATGTGGCACACCTGGCTGGCTCAGTCAGTGGAGCATGTGACTCTTGATTTTAGGGTTGTGAGTTTGAGCCCCATGTTGGGCATGGAGCCTGCTTAATTAAAAACAATTTTTTAAATAAATAAGCTTGTATGTACAGAGTGGTCTGTACATAATAAGCATTCAATAAGAACATGGGGGGTGTTAAATGATTGATCCCTTCTTTTCAGACTTTAGGCTCCATCCCTGCCATTCCAGTTCCTCCACTAGGTGGCAGAAAATCAACATTCATCATCCATGGAAGGTGTGCCTTTAGAGTAAGTAAAATAAGAAGTTAGAGACCCCGAGGGACTAAGGTCGGTGTGACATGAGAAGGGCAAACCTATGATTAAAACCCAATCCAAATAAAGAAAGCAGTCCCTGAAATTCCAGCCTCAGTCAGATTGGTGTCTGATTCAAGGCTTTGAAAGGTAGAGACTGTTGGATGAATTCCCAAAGCAACTTGGGGAACCTGTATAAGAGAAGAAGGTGGAGTCTGTTTGCAAGAAATTACTGGGTGCTATTTTCCCATGCCTGGGGTAATCCTAAGTCATGGGAGATGACTGGGAGGTGGAGGAATGGCAAGGAGCCAGGGAAAAACCAAACAATCACCTGAGCAAAGTAGATCTTGATAAGAGTCAGAGTCAGCATGATCCTCTAGTCAGCTTTGGGACAAAATCTTTTAGAATTATTTGGTATTCTTTTTGATGAGATATTTGCATCATTAGACAAACCATACCAGCTGAGGATGAATTAACTCCCTGATTAAAAGATGGGGAGAAGAGGGCATTTATCCACTGGCTCCAGTCCCTCATTGGTCACGGGTTTACCCTGGGCCATTAACTCCACCATGCTTACAAGAAGTTAAAGTGCAGGCATTTGAAGTAAGACGCTATTGGCATGTTAGAAACTGTCTACCATATCTGTTGATGAATTCAGGTGGGTAGATGAGTTACAGCGTGGGGGCATCAGCAATGACTGCCACAGCAGTGCTTCTCAGACTTTAGTCTATATACACATCACTTGAGGGTCTTGTTAAAATGCAGATTCTGAGGGGCACCTGGGTGGCTCAGTTGGTTAAGCGTCCAACTTCAGCTCAGGTCATGATCTCACGGTTTGTGGGTTCGGGCCCCGCATCGGGCTCTGTGCTGACAGCCAGCTCGGAGCCTGGAGTCTGTTTCAGATTCTGTGTCTCCCTCTCTCTCTGACCCTCTCCTGCTCATGCTGTCTCTCTTTCTCATTCAGAAATAAATAAAGCATTTAAAAAAAATGCAGATTCTGATCCTGCAGGTCTTGGGTGGTGCCTGAGATTCTGCATTTTTAACAAGCTTTTCTAGATGATGTTGATGCTGCTGGTCCACAAATCACATTTTGAGAAGCAAAGACTATACTGTCTTTTAAACCAGTCCTGCTGTTTCTTTCATCATCCCACATCATCATTAACCCCAAGCCCCTAGTGGAGGCACCAGGGTCCGTGAGCTTTGATCTTCCCCTCTATGGATTTCAGTGTCTTCATCTTCAAAATAAGGGAGGGCATGGGGGTTGGATTACATGAGCTACCCGAGGTTGTGGATGAGGGGAGGTGAGAAGGGAGGAGTTTTTAAAACAGCATTTTTTTTTTAATTTGAGAGAAAGAGACAGAGCGAGCAGGGGAGAAGGGTAGAGGGGGGAGAGAGAGAGAGAGAGAGAGAGAGAGAGAGGGAGAGAATCTTAAGCAGGCTCCATGCTCAGTGCAAAAGTTGACCTGGAATGTGATCCCATAACCCTGGACTCATGACCTGAGCTGAAATCAAGAGTCAGATGTTCAACTGACTGAGCCACCTAGGCGCCCCTCACAGAATTTTAGTTTTTATATAAAACACTGAGTTTTTAAAAAATAAAACTACAAAAAAGGAAAGTAGGAAGAAATCTGGGCTGGCCAAGATCCACAGAAGACAACTCCATGTTCCTAAAAGATTCCCATCTTCTGAGAGTGAAAGGTAATATAGTTTCCTGAGGGATGGCCTGGAGATTTTTCTTTTTATATAAACAGGAATATTGGGACATATTGCTTCTAATAGGCTAAGAAAAGACTGCATTTGATGATCTGTGTGACCTCATTTCAGTCTATTATCTTTCCACTGAATTTTCTATAAATCTATTATAATATCATATTGCTGATTTATGTCTGTCTTCCCTACTGGTCTGGAGGCTTCTCTAGCCAGGGATTCATCTCTATCACCTGCTCTAGTGCCCGGCACACAGTAGATGCTTAGTAATCCTTGAATGAATTAGTGAATAAATGAATGAATGAATCTATGGCTTTCTTCCAGGTCTAAAACAAACTGTATCATCATGAAATTGAACCACATACTGGCTTTTTGGAAAGGATCTTTTAAGATATATATATATATACATCTTATGCATATATATATATATATATATATATATATATATATATATATATATACATATCTTACCTATGTGGTAACCACTCCTTTGAAGTTCTATTGTAACAGAATTCTAGCCACACACAACCCCACGTCCAGTATTTAATAACCCTGTGAGTTAGTGTGAGCTGCTTCAGAGCAAATACCATTTAGTGACTTGCCAATGACAATTTTTTTGGCTGGAGAATTGTTTGAAAATGGCGTTTTGGAGCAAGAAACATCTGCCTTGGTTTGCTGTGGAAGGGGAGTCTATGGAGTACATTTGGATGGGCTCTGCCTGATTGAGGTTGCAAGGAGAGGCAGAGGCACCACTAATTACAGGTCTTGCATTATGGGTTGGAAATAGATACACAGAGCAAATGCTGTGGCCCACAAGACCTCAAAAAGCAATGAAAGCAACACAGACTTCAAGTTCGTTTTCAAAATTCTCAGCATTGCAGAGCAGAGCCAGCCATACAATTTATCCTCTTTTTCACGTGGCACTTAGAATGAACCAACAGAAGATCTGGAAATTTCAGGGGAAAAAAGAACAACAAACCTATAGTGGCAAAAAGGATATCGCAAGTGACAGTGTTAACATGCGATTTTCACTGGAGGTATGAATTAGTAACTCCCTGGAGCCCGTGATATCCTTGAAACAAGTCAGCACCATTACTTGACTTATACAAACTTGACTGCACTCAGTTAAAAATTATTCTTCTCCAGGTAGGTGTTAGTTGTAAAGTACCCAAAGATAACTTCCTAAAAATGAGGAAAGTGCTAGAAATAGCAAGCAGAATGAGAGGCCCAGATGGGCAGTGAGTGGGAGCCATGAGGAGCCCTACCCCTGTATTCAAAAGATGAAGTCTGTGATTATAGGACAGTGAGACTATCTTAGCAGTAACTCATTAAGATAAAATCTGGTGGAGTTTGGGCAACAGCAAGCTCAGCAAGAACCATCGGTGGGAGGCGGGCTCTCAATGGCTAAATATTTGCGGCAGAAATAGTTGGATGACACTTTCTAGCTTCCCTTGGTAGGTGTGACCATGTGACTGAGTCCTAGTCAACAGAATGTGCGATGCTGTTTCCCGCTTGGCCCGCACATGATCTTTCATATTCTTTCCCCTTCTAGCTTGACAGACAGAGGCAGCAAGGGTGACTTTGGAAGCTGTGTGTTGACTATAGCAGAGAACTGCAAGATGGAGGAGGCGTGGGTCACTACTGCCTGCAGGAGAGCCATCTGCCAACTGGGACTATGCGTGAGTGAGAAATAAACCTTTATTGTGCAAAGGCAATATGACACTTGGGTTTATCTGTTCTAATAGCTTCCATTACCTTAATTAAATATTTAGTCATTGGCTACAATAATAGAGGGATTATAGGAAGAACAAAGGAGGGTACAGTTTTGCTGTTCTTTCCTGAACATGACCCTGTATATAAAGGAAAGGCAAGAGCGATGAGGATATGGGAAATGATATATTGAGGCGGATAAAAGCAAGGGGTTCAGTCTAAATAAAACTTTGGTATGGAGTAAGAATATACAATATCTGTCTTTAAAGTTTTGAAAGTTAAGGTTTAGACTTCTGCTGTGGAGTTCTGGAGAGCAAAGCTAGGAGCAGGGTTTGCGCTCAATATAAAGAACTTTCTAATAATTAACCCTGCCTCACAGTGGAATGGCCTCTCTTCTCAGGTTAAAGCCTTTTCTCCATCTTTAGTGGATGCTATTCATTGACCACTCATATCAGTTCTTCTTCCTCTCCTCCCCTGCTTTTGACCTCAGAACCCCGATTTTGTTGAAGTATTATCTTCATGTGATTATGGGAGAGGGACCCCAGCCCCAGGGATGGATCTTCATTAGTCGAAGCCATTTAGCACATGGCATTCTCTTGGTAGCTCTTTGTCGTCCAGAGGTTGGTACATAGCCTGAGCTGACCCGATCAGTATTAAAGGAAGCTCTTGTGTTACATGGTTGGGGAAGAGATTTTCCCTCTCTCCTGCTGGACATGCATCAGGACTTATTAGTCTCGATGCTCACTGGCACTCATCTTATGGCCATGAGGGAAACCTACCTTACGGTGAGATCGCCACTGAAGATTGCAGAGCAAAAGGAAAGAAGTTGTCCATTAAACTGATCACCCTATGCCTGATGACTCCTTTACCTCCGGATTTCACTTTGAATTAGGGTTTTTATTATGTTTAGCTTAAAACATCCTAGTCGATACACTACGCCTAAGGAGATTTGGGATTACAGGTTGAATGCCACCTTGTCATCAGGGACGCCAGAGGGCAATTCTAGACTGGGCAGCAGGTGGACCTTTCAGGGCAACGTTTGGCCTTGAGAGTTATAAACTCTGGTGAAGGAGGTATAGCCAACTTCATTAAAATTAAAATGGAGGTTTCCTTACAAGTGTCTGGAAATACATTTTGTAACAGACTTATGCTGGCTTTTGGCTATCACGTATCTTACCCTCTTACCTCTGTTGGTACCCATCTCTCTACGTAGGAGGAAATGTGGACTCCCTCTTGCAGAGTGTAGAATCATTGATTGGAAGCATCTGCCTACCAGGAACTACATTTCCCATGGCTCCTTGAATGTAGTTGGGACCTCAGGACTGGTTCTTGCTAATGGAACAGGAGCATTTCTCATGTACATCATGCCTGGGTCAGGAAGCTTAAGCAGTGGGTGTGCCTTTACTTCTTTATCCATCCTTTAGCTGAATGGAAAGGACTCCGAGGCCCAAGAGGAGGGTGGAGTCACAGTATGGAAGGAGCCTGAGTTGTGAATGATCAGGGGAAGGCTGACTGCCAAGTGCGAATATCTGTTTTGGTCAGTTACATGCCTGAGGAATACATTTCTTTAGTGTTAGGACATTAAACCTTGGGGTTGTTACCGCAATTAACGTTGCCTTAATTAATACATCCCCATTGTACATGCTCTTAGTAGAAGAGCAACAGCCATTGCAGCCTCCTGCTGATGTTCCCACTGTGGAAGGCAAAAGGGTCCAGTTGCCCCTTCTTTCTGCCCTTGGAATAGCCAAGGGTTAGATAGTCAATTACACTCTTGCTCCTAGGAGCCTGGATCTTAAATAAGGGGCACGAAAATGAAGGGAAAGTTCACAATCCAGTATATAGCAGGGTAGCAGAAACTTGTTAAGCCCTTGTTAGCTCGCTAGTTAATTTCCCCCATTTGCTTAAGATAATCAGTTTTTTTTCTCTTGCTCAGATTCATATGGTGTTGGGTTTCATTTTTTTCTTAGAAGAGGCTCATTTCAAAATCATGTATTTTGTTTTGCCTTGCCTTTTATAAGTGAAGTTATTCCCTTACCAAATTCTGTACTTATTCAGTATTTGACTCTGCTTTACCGTCTTAGATTCACGGTCTAACAGGAGCTGAGATGGGGGACCCATTCAGTGTTTTCCTTTTGTGGACTGCCTTTCCAGAAAATCAAGTCGTTTTTAATTTTTTCCTTTCGTCGCTGGTTTAATCTCTCTCCTAGCTTTTGAAAATTATTCCCCTCACTTGTCTTACAGACTGCCCTCACCTGTGCATTTTTGTGTCATTTCTACTTGTTAACCATTTCTAGTGTTACGTTGTACCATCCCATTAACAATGTGTAACATTCTGCTGACAGGGTCAGGGTCTGGTTGGTGAAGAAAGCAGTGGACTCATTGTCCCAGAGACCTGATTTCCGTTAACTTCCAAGATAATGTAACCTTGGGCAAATCACTGAACTTGTCTCTCCCTGGGACTTATTTTGCTAAGTGATTAGAATAAGAGAATACATGAAACTCTCAGGGTCAGTTGCAATGACAGCAGTTAATTGAAGGCCACCTAGCCAGACAAATACAGCTGGAGGGAAGGTAAGGAAGCGTGAAGGTAGGGGGTGCCTGGGTGGCTTAGTCAGTTGGGCGTCTGACTTTGGCTCAGGTCGCAATCTCACAGTTCGTGGGCTCGAGCCCCGCATCGGGCTCTGTGCTGACAGCCGGCTCAGAGCCTGGAGTCTGCTTCAGATTCTGTGCCTCCCTCTCTCTCTGCCCCTCCCCTGCTCACGCTCTCTCTCTCTCTCTCTCTCTCTCTCTTTCTCTCTCTCAAAATAAATCAAACATTAAAAAAAAGAAAGAAAGAAAGAAAGAAAGCCTGAAGGTAGGAAGTCCACAGCCTCCCCTGGAAGCCAGGCTGGGAGAGCTAAGAGTCAGGAAAGAACTACCATCAGCTGATAGGCACCACCCGATTACTGGTTGCTTTCCAGCTAGCTTTATACTTTTGGTTCATCCTCAAATACAGTCCTTGAAGGGAATCCAACTAGAGCAGTGGCCCTGCTTTTGTATTTAATCCAGTCCTCACACGCTGTGAGCACAAGACCAGTTTGACAACGCACAGCAGCCTTTTACAGTAGTTTAACTTCTCAATGAGCAGTTTTGCTACATTTGATCCATTTCTGATCAGCCATTTATGTTTGCAACAGAATTGCATTAGAAAGTCCACATCCACCTTCGAAAGGCAGTACTGTGGATCAGATCTGGCAACCTCCAACACTGAGCCTCAGTTTCCTCATCTGTAAAATGGGCTGGCTAACTAAAATCACATGGGCTCCCAGAGTCCCCCCTCCAGGCCCCTTCCATCTGTGATGCTGACTGGTGATCTTTTGACCCTTACACCAAGGGTCTGCTTAGATTCTAGATGGAGTTAGCTTTCCTTTTCAAAAGCTAAGGAACGCTTCTACCTCGCATTACTTTCTTGTTAAAAACCTCCTCCCTCTCCCATCACTGGGGTGGAGCTTGTGGTCATGGTAACCTGAAGCCCAAAGTTCTGATGACAACACCAAGTCCAGCCAAGTGGACCTACATACATGGCCACAGACGATCAGGACAGAGTATTTCTCTAAACCTGATTATTTGTTAAAAGGAAACAAAGTATTTTAGCAACTCCTATTTTTTCACTAACTCCCCCCTTTTTACTTAGAGATCGCTTGACAAAATAAGAGAGTACTGGGGCCAGTTTCGTTCAATTTGCTCATCTTTTTTACTATTCTTACAGATAGATGCATTTATCTTAGGCTATCTATTGATTGGGGGGAAAAAATGATCTTCTCTCCAAAAACATACTCTGTGCCTGCTTAAACTTGAAACAGGGGGAAAAAAGTCAGGGGACAAAGGTTTAAATAACTAATAATATTCAGATAAAAATAATCAAATATAACACTCAAATAAATATTCTGATCAGTATCCCCTCCTAGCACACTTATATACACACAGCTGCACACACACATACGTTTAGCTACTTTCCCATATAATCAGATTAACTTGAAGAAAAGAGTAACGTCCCCCTCAGAGTTGGAAAAATGCTGGGCTTAGTCTGCCTTTTTGATGACTCCACAGAGGTCCAGGCCAAATAGAGAAGCGGTTGGTTAAGGACAATGTGGTACCACAGGGGAGGCGGCGAGTTATTAGAGTGCCTGAGCCAGGCAGAGTCATTACGAGAGCAAGGGACTTTAGGATGTAGGCACTCTAGCCTGTTAGGTGCCAACATGAAACATTAAGAGCAGCCAGGGCCCCCAGGATGCAGACACGCTCTTCGTCTGAGACTTGGAATAACAGCCGTGTTGGTAACTGAGACAAAGTGGAAGACCCACACACACAAGAGACTGTGGCTGGGCTGTCGGGCTGCATTTGTGTCTGCCTGAGCTGTTCTGAAAAGCTCTTCCTTTCCTGAATTGCTGAGACCCCCCCAGACAATAGAGGGATGGAGTGGTGACGCTTGCTGTGCTGAGCATCTGATGGGAGACATAGGAGTGGGAGCTTTCATGTTGGCTCTTTTACTGGTAACGACCACTGATGCCAACCCCAGTGGCCTCAGTTTCCGTAGCTACTGGGATGGGATGATAAAGAGTCTGGGCCATCCCATGGAGATGGTCTGAGACAGGAAGTCACCCCCCCCCATCTAAGCGACCATCATCTCTCTCTGGGGTTTTAGCAGTTGTTTTCTTTCCCTTTTGCTCTTACCCCCTACAGCTTACTGTTCACCCCCACTGAAACCACAGTGATCGTCACAAAATACAAGTTAAATTGCGTCACTCTTTATGTTCAAAACCCTCTGATAGCTTCCTAATATTCCTAGTACTCCCCCACACTCCAATTACTTCAATAATTTCATCTCCTATTACTCTTCCTATCTCTTACTCTGTTGCAGGAGTATTGGCCTCCTTGCTTGAACATGTCATTTCTGTTCTGCCTCAGAGCTTTTATACTTGCTGTTCCCTCTGCCTGGAATGATTTTTCATGAGTTACCTGCATTATGACATGTTGCTGCACCTCCTTCAGTTCTTCTCTCAGATGCTCTCTTCCCAATGAGACCTTCCATACTTTGTTTAAAATTGTACCTACTCTGTGTTAGTTGGCTACTGCCAGAATTACGCTGCATAATGAACCACCCCCAGACTCAGTGGGGGTGTTTCCATACTCATGGGTGTGGCCGAGACCGTATTGCTCTAGGATAGGCTTAACTTGTCGGCTTTGCTTTAGGGTGTAGGCTGGGTTCAGGTCTGCTCTTTGTGTGCTTGTGTTGAGGCCGAGAATGAAGGGTCAGTGGCTACCCAGGGCATGCTTTTCTCATGACATATCATCAGAGCACAAGAGCCGAGCCAAACAACATAAGCAATTTAAGATCTCTGCTTGCATTATACTCCATAAACATTCTATTGGTCAAAGGAAATCACGTGACCAAACTCAACCTTAATGAGTCAGTGAAGTATACTCTGCTCACAGTGGGTGAGGGGAGGAGGAAGAGGGAGAATATTTGCTGAACAGTCATCCAAACTATCACACACACACACACACACACACACACACACACACACACACACACACACACACACACACACACCTGCTTATACCCCCTTATTTCATCTCCTGTGCCTTTTCTCTTTAGGGTTTATCTTTACCCTGCATAATGACATATTTTACTTATCTACTTTGTCTCATTGGATAAAATGGCTGCTCTTTGAGAGCACTGAATTTTGTTTTGTTTACTGCTATATCATCAGTTCCTTGAACAGTGACCGGAACATAGTGGATGCTAGGTAAATACTTTTTGAATGACAGAATAAATAAGTTCACCTATTGTTATGTAGACTCATTTAAGGAAGTTCAGAAATGAATCGTAGTTGGTGCTCCTGGGTGGCTCAGTCGGTTAAGTGGTTAAGTGTCTCACTTTCTTTCGGGTCATGATCTTGTGGTTTGTAAGTTCACGGCCGAGTCAGGCTCTGTGCTGACAGCTTAGAATTCAGAGCCCACTTTGGATTCTGTGTCTCCCTCTCTGTCTGCCCCTCCCCTGCTCACACCTTGTCTTTCTGTGCGTCTCAAATCATGAGTAAATGTTAAAAATAATTAATTCTGGTAAAAAAAACCAGAAATGAATTGTAGTAGAATTTTACAGCCTATCTTTCTCTCTCTCTTTTTTTTTCAAGTCGGCTTCACGCCTCATGTAGAGCCCAATGCAGGGCCTGCACTTACAACCCTGAGATCAAGACTTGAGCCAAGATCAAGAGTCAGATACTTAACTGACTGAGCCACCCAGGGGCCCCTGCAGCCTCTCAATAGGAACATAATCTCTGCAACAGACTGACTTTATCACTATATTGATTGTATCATTATGACAACTAGTATCATCAGCACTGTTACCAACACTACCCCATCCTCATGTTACCATTGCCATCATAATCTCTGTCACCATCATGACCACCACCACCATCATTGTCACCACTACCATCATCATATTCCCATTACTGTTACCACCTCTACCACATCAGCATCAGCATCATCTCCACCACATCATCACTGTCACCATTACTCTTATACCACCATCACCTCTGCCACATCACCATGATCACTACTGGCACCATCACTTCCTGTATCATGTACCACACAGCACCACCAACACCATGACCACTGTCATCACCTCCATTATCACGCCATGTCTACTACAACGTTCCCTTCATCAGTCTCCTCCCCATCATTATCATCACTATCACTATCACAGTTATCTCCATTCGATGGTGATGATTGACAGTAATACTGATTGCACACAGCTCTCAATAAACTAATCACAGTATGGGAAGCAGAAGAAATTACCATTTTCTCCTAGCTGCAATGGAAAAACCTCAATCTGAGGAAATTATTTCTCTTAAGAGCCCCAGAGAAAATCTATAGAAATTATACAATCAATATTTACTACAACTTTTGAAATGCTACCCAGTCTTTTGGAGGTCTGCAGAAACGATCAAACCTCGAATTTTACCTCCTGAGTAGCACTGAAATCGTCTCTAGTGCTTTTTCCTCTTATCCTCTTGGAGGGAAAGAAGGTTGTTTCCTAAGTCATTTCTTTCACCACTTCCTTACAAGTCCATTACTCCTTGTTGCATAATAATAGACCACGTGACCTCATGATTAATCTTTTCCATCCTGAAACAAAATCTTTTTCTGAATTGCTGCTGCTTCTCTAGTTCTTTGTAAACACTGCTTGACAAAAATGTGTGGGTGCTGGAAGGCCCCCAAATACCAGGGGTAAGATTAAAGTCCATCAAATCTCCACTTCAGATCAATTCTCTCTGCTTACAGAGCAAGGCAGTGTAGTCTTTCTTCTATCTCTACTTTTTTTTTTTTAAACGTTCCTCTTTAAAGCCCGATTTCACCTTCATTTTTTCTGGCCTGTGACTCTGAAATGATTTGCTAAAGCCTAAGCTTTATTTATTTATGTTTGTCAAAGGCATCAAAATGTATTGAATCGAAATACAGAAATATTCAAGAGACTTTGCAAAAAAGGTCTTCCTCATAAAATATTGTATCATGGGTACCAACAGGAGGATCTGTTGAGGATGGTGTGAAGAAAGAGAATTTTATTTAACTCTTAAAAGCAATTTTTCTCTGAAGGGAAGAAATTGCCACTGTTTGGCTTTAGTCCCAACCCTACTATTATGATGAAACACCGAGTACAGTTTATCCTATCCTGATGGCAACGCATCTGATTTTGATTCCATCAAATACAAAGAAAAAACTGTATTGCTGGGGAGGGGGATGGTTGAACGAGGAATGTTAGAGCCTCCTGAGATGCCTTTCTTTTTTGTGGGCATGAGAGAATGTTTCACAGGCAGAGGAAAAGTAGATGAAAAGGCCCCTATTGCCAATAAAGAGACATTTGCACAGCAATGTCCAGATAATTGTGTGACTGGGGTCCAGCATCTGCTGCGGGTATGTGATGCAACAAGATGGCAGCTAGCTCCAGGGCGGAAATGAAGGGACTTATTTGACTAGCTGTCAGCTCGAAACCAGTCAGGTCAAATCTGTGTTTGATTGTTCCCATCATTTTCTTATTCCTCTAAATGAGTCTCATCTCTGGTTGGCTTGGGACTCGTCTAGCCTGGGAAAACTCCAGGCTGAGCTATGCTAAGGGGCAATGGGAGCCTCTCCTTCATAGGAGTCCAAAAGCATCCCCAGCTGCGGGGAGTTCCAGGTGGGGAAAACCCGGGCTGCGGCATCGGCATCGCTGCACTTGAAGCTAGGAGAGCAGCTGGTCTGTGCCAGGGGTGCCTCTGCTGAGCTGAGGGTTGTGCCGTGTGAGGCAGGACAGCCTCCCAGCAGGGAGGCTAGGGTCTGAACTTGGGATGTGCTCAGCTGTTAAAAGATACTGGAAGCAGACACTTCATGTAAAGAGATTCGGTTTCAACTAAACAGTGTTCAGTTTACAGTTACTGTGGACCCAAAGAGGGAATTTTTGTCTGTTTGCATCATAACAGGATCTCTGAGTAGGGATGGATAGGCATTTGTAGAGGAGTGGGAAGGAAGGGGGTAGGGGAGCAGAGTGGTGTCTTGTGAGTGAGACGGTGGTCCTGTCTCCTTATCCTCCCGGCCTCTTCAGTGAAAATTCAGCACAGAAGTCGATGTGGGCTCCAGCAGGCAGTCAGTGTATTAAAGATAGGTGTGAGAAGGGCACGCGTGCAACAAAGGTTAGAGAGTGTTGGCTGCCGTGCTCCCTGGGAAGCAGACCGGCAGTCATTTCCAGAGTTTATTAGGGGTGCTCTTAGTATCACCACCTGTGAAAGAAGAGGGAGTAGCAGGATTAAGCAGGGCATAATTTGAGCTACAGCGTGCTCCCAACGAAGGCCTCCATTGACCTGTGGGGAGCTCTGGAGCTGGCATTGCTTTGCAGAGTTGTCTGGGTCAAGATGTGGGCTCAGGTCTTCATCTCTCTGCACCAATGAGTCATTAGACTTGGGTGCCCCCAATAAGGAGGCACACCTTTGCCGAGGCAGCTCTTTCCCATCGGGTGGAGAGCACTTGGCTGCCGACACTTCAGTCGGCCGGGAGAATGAATTTTGGGGTTTCCCAGGACATAGAAAAGTCACACTTACACTATACTTAGTCTATTAAGTATGCAATAGCATTATGTCTAAAAAAAACTATGTACCTTAATTTAAAAATACTCTATTGCTAAGAAACACTAACCACCATCTAAGCTTTTGGTGAGTTGTAATCACTGATTGTAGATCACCAAAACAAACACAATAATAGTGAAAAGCTTTGAAATATTGAGTGTTTTACCAAAATGTGACACAGATGTGAAGTGAGCAAATGTTGTTGGAAAAATGGCGTCAGTAGAATTGCTTGACACAGGATTGCGGCAAACTTTCAATTTGTAAAAAAAAAAAAAAAAGCTATCTGTGAAATGCAATAAAATGAGGAATGTCTGTATAGACAATTTTCCTGTGGGTTATAATCCATTACTATCCATTATTTGATTGATAAAATTTACCCTGATTTGATCATGGGGAGCTCCTTTGTGCTGGTTCTGCATCCTTTCAACATGCCCATCATTTTCTTTTATTGCTTCCTTACTTTCTGTCTCCACAAGATGTGCCAGGCTTATCTTATATTTTCCTTTACCAGTCCTGAGCTGGAAGTCACCATTTCTCTAAGGAGCCCTGGTCCCTCTTATTGGAGAAAAGTATTTAGAAATCAAGATGTGCGTGCTGGGTATGCTCATTGCTACCAGAGTGGCATTACTTTCTGGCCCTCTCAGTAAACAAGAGTGAGAGAATATATGTATGTATGCTCACTCATGGATAGCACACACCTGTATTTGTAGCTGTACCTCTCCATGTGCACATATGTTTAAAAACCATGAATTTGGTGGGTGGGGGGTGGGCAAGATGGGCGATGGGCATTAAGGAGGGCACTTTGATGAGCACTGGGTGTTCTATGTAAGTGATGCATCCCTGAATTCTACTCCTGAAACCAATCCTGCCCTGTATGTTAACTAAATAGAATTTGAGTAAAAATTTAAAAATAAAAACCATAGATTCATATTGATACTTCCTACAGCCCAACACTACAGGGTTCATTTTAGCCTCCCTCTTTTCCTTATTTGCAATCCTTTTCCCCAACAGTGAAAAACCTGGTTCTCATTATCCATGATAAATTTATGTATTTGCTCAGTCCTAGTACACACATAAAGTAGTTTCAGAATTGCTAAACTAAACGCCTGTGAAAAACAATTTACTAACTAGAGAACAATATATAGTTCTTTATGTCTCCAACTTTATGGTGTACAATCAAGCTCTTGTTCAATAAATTTACTGAGGTTAGTTATTTTCCCTTCAGTGTGGTTATACTGTCCACTTGTAATACAGTGAGACTCATTTGTTACGATTATTTATTATCCTGAGCTCTCTTCATATCCTGGTTTGGATCAGTATTATTTTTTTTAGAGTAATTGAAGCATTCACACAATTCTAAAATCCAGAACTAGACAAACATGTATACTTATAAAAAGTGTCACTTCCCACTCATCCCCTATAGTTACCCATTCTCCTCAGTTTCTAGTTTATCCTTTCTAGATTTCTTTTGCATAATTGAGCAGATACACGTATATTTTCTTATATCCCCTTCTTTCTCACATGAAGAGGAGCATATATGGGTAATCTTTTACATTGTTTTTTTTCCCCACTTGGCATGATGTCTTAGAATTCACTCCCTATCAGTTCATGGATATCTTCCTCATTGTTTCTTTACACTTGCGTATTCTACTGCATTGTATCAATGCTCCATTTGTTTACTGAACCACCCTTCCATTTTCAGCATTTAGGTTGTTTCCAGTATTTTACAATTATAAATGATGCCACAATAAATAATCTTGTGCATACGTATAATTATATTGTTGTATATATTTCCTAGAAGAGATATTGGTGGTTCAAAACCATGAGAGACTCTTGAATGTTGAGAACAAACTGAGGACTGATGGATGTGGGGGGGAGGAGGTGATGGGCATGGAGGAGGGCACTTGTGGGGATGAGCACTGGGTGTTATATGGAAACCAACTTGACAATAAACTATTTTTTAAAAAGATAACTTGCATATATCATTCTCTACGTGTTGTTAAACTTCCCTCCAGAAGGGTTGTACTAGTTTGCATTCCTACCAATAATGTATGAAAGTGCTTGTTTCCTCACAGCCTTCCCGACACAGTTTGCTGTCATACTTTTACAGTTTTACCAGCATGGTAGGCGAGAGATGATACCTTAATGTTGCTTTATTTTGTATTTCTCTAATTATGAATGATATTTCTTATGTTTAAGGGCCATTTAAAAATTTTTAATGTTTATTTATTTTTGAGAAAGAGAGCATGAGCGGGAGAGGCACAGAGAGAGGGAGACACAGAACCCCAAGCAGGCTTCAGACTCTGAGCTGTCAGCACAGAGCCCAGCACGGGGCTGGAACCCATGAACCTTGAGATCATGACCTGAGCCGAAGGAAGACGCTTAACCAGTTGAGCCACCCAGGAACCCGTAAGGGCCATTTGTATAACTTCTTTGTAAATTTTTTGTTCATGTATTTTTCTGATTTTTTCATCAGGTTTTTGATCCCTTGTCCTTAAGATTTTTTTCCACAGATTTAAAAAAGTTTATGATGGTAAAAGAATTATATATATATGTATATGTATACACACACATATTTATATATAAAACATTTGCTGTTTTATCAGTTTTTAAGTGTACAATTCAGTGGCATTATGTACATCCACAGTATTGTATGATTATCACCACTATTTCCAGAACTTTTCCATCACCCCGAATAGAAAGTCGGTAACTGTAAAGCAATTACTCTCTCTCTCTCTTCCCCCCAGCCCCTTGTCCTTTAAGAGTTATTTATATATTAGGAGTATTAGTGTCTTTTCTGTGGTGTATTTGAGAAGTGTTCTATCTGTCAGCTGTCTTTTGACTTTGTTTATAGTGTTTCTGATTGTGCAAAGTTTATTTTTAAGTAATCAAGTTTGTCAAACTTTTCTTTCATTGCCTCTGGATTTTAAAGCATAGTTAAAAAGCCTCTCCCACACCCGTATTATAGAGAAATTTGCTTGTGTTTTCTCCAAGCACTTGTATGGTTTCATCTTTTTTTTCTTGTACATTTAGATCCCTGATCCATTTGTAGTTTATGCTTGTGGATGATGGATGGATGGATGGATCTAAATTGATCTTTTGCCTTATGGCTAGCCAGTTGTCCCAACACTATTTATTAATAGTGTCTTCTTTCTCTACTGATTTAAAATACCACATCATTCACATACCAAGATCCTATAAATGTTTGATTGTGACTAAAACTGCATTGATTTTATATATGCTACCAATTTATAAAGTAATTTTAAAAGAAACAGTTGTCTAGACTCAGAAAAGTTTTTATTGAAAAGAGCTTCAGAAGTCATGTGTGTCAGGATGTCTGGGTGGCTCAGTCTCTTAAGCATTGGACTTTGGCTCAGGTCATGATCTCGCGGTTTTCGAGTTCGAGCCCTGTGTCATTCCAGCCCTGCATCAGGCTCTGTGCTGACAGCTCGGAGCCGGGAACCTGCTTCAGATTGTGTGTCTCCCTCTCTCTCTGCTCCTTCCCCATTCACACTCTGTCTGTCTCTGTCTCTCTCTCTCAAAAGCAAATAAACATTAAAACATTTTTTTAATTAAAAAGAAGAAGTCATGTGTGTCAGCCTCCAAGGGCTTCTTACCATTTTCAAGATAACCTCTCATCTCAGCCCAAGAAATTCCTCATGATCTGATCTGTGCCTGCCTCTCTAGCTTTTTGCCCTACCTCCTTCCTCCAGCACCCTGCACGGTATCCTAGTGAACTTTGGTCTTTTCTCCTTGCGTTAATGGTGTTTCCTGCCTCTGTGCCCTAACATATGCTGTTCCATCTGCCCAGAATGCCATTCTTTCTTCTTCTTTGAGTGGCTTAGTATTCACATCTCATGTCCCTTCATCCATGACACCTTCCCTGACCTTCCCATCTGAGCCATGACCTCCTATCTTAGGCTTTTGCAGTACTCGGGTAGAGTACTCATGCTAGAGTCATGCTGTCATTGGACCATATTACAATTGTGGGCTTATTTGTCTGCCTCCCCCACTTGAGTATGAGTTCAGAGAGGCCAAGGACTGTGTGTCTTAATCTTGGGCTTTGTATCACCAGATACAGAGAGAGTTTGGTAAATACACAGCAGCACATCTGGGCTTGGCTTGAATTCTTCAAATAACACAGTTTACAGCTTTAAAAGGCAGCCTATTCCATTTTTAAGTTATTCAGAAGTTCTTCCTCACAGCAAGCTGAACTCGAGCTTCCTGTAATTTCTACCCACGTGTCTTTGTTGTGTCCTCAGGAACCGAATCTCTTAGTAGAGGGCAGTAGATCTGCTTCCCTAGCTGGGCCTTGGCTAGGGACACAGCTATAACTGGCGCCTTTTCTTAAAACAATTCAGTGCTGCTTATTTTGGGTATGAATTCTTCCCTTCAATGAATATTTGATTTAAGGTAAGAAAAATCCGAGTTTCCCATAAAGTACTTCAGTCTCTTGTGCTATTTTAATGCGTTCCCACAAGCTGCTTCCCTGAAAGCCTTCTGCTAACTTAATTCAGGCAAAGTACTCACATTCAGCATGTTATTTGTCACTTTAGTGATGACAGTTGCCCTTTCTTTCTGTCTTTTCATGAGGACTCAGTGGATTTAATTGGATTCTTTGTTCTCTGTTCTTCTGGGCATTCTGTGGTGCTGACTTGCTAGCAGTTCGATGCACCGTCATATTGCTCCCCAGTGCACCCCAGACTTTGGCTTCAGAGGCCTTGCATAGATCTGCCCATGAGTTCTGGTATCACATATATGAAGTTCTACAGGAATGCCACACCTTACCATTGACTAGAGTTTCTCAAAGGACCATTTAGGGGCACCTGGGTGGCTCAGTTGTTTAAGCATCCAACTCTTGATTTCAGCTTGGGTCATGATCTCCAGGTTCATGAGTTCGAGCCTGCTTGGGATTCTGTCGCACTCTCACTCTGCTGCTCCCTTGCTCACAGTCTCTCTCTCTCTCTCAAAAAAAAAATTAAAACAATTTTTTAAAAAGGACCATCTGAATTAGAATCTCCCAGTGGGTTTGTTAAAAATGCAGATTCCTGGGGCAGCTCAGTCAGTTGAGTGTCCAACTTCAGATCGGGTCATGATCTCCCGGTTCGTGAGTTTGAGCCCTGAATTGGATTGTGTCCTGACAGCTCAGAGCCTGGAGCCTGCTTTGGATTCTCTCTCTCTCTCTCTCTCTCTCTCTCTCTCTCTCAATCTCTCTCTCTCTCTCTCTGCCCCTACACCGCTTGTACTCTGTCTCTCTGTCTCTGTCTCTCTCTCTTTGTCTCTCTCTCAGAAATAAATAAACATTAAAAAAAATTAAGTGCAGATTCTTGAATCCATGCTCCTGATCCTCTAGATCAAAATCTCTGAGGACAAGGCCCTATAGTGTGCTTTTTAAGATAAAGCACCTCTGGATGATTCTCATACAAGCTAAATTGAAGAACTGCCACCCTAGATGTTGGCAAAATAATCGCCATATACACCATCACTCATCGGTTCTGGATATTCATTTACATCTAAGCAGATTCACACCTCTGTCAACATGCTAACTACTCCTTTTCCTTTTTTGCTCAGATAGAAGCTTGGTGAAGGCAGAGAGTCTATCAGTTTTCCCTATCATTGTATTCCCAGTGCTCAGCACAGTACATGGCATATAATAGGTGTTCAGTAGTTGTTGGATGAACACACAAGGAGCAGATATTTCTTTGTCTCTTCCACTGCACTGACCCTCGTGATACTGAGGAGAGGCTGTGGTGTAAACAAGGTGAGAGGCATGAGGAACCAAGGGAGAAAGCTAAAATGCAGTGGAGTGTGTGTAGCTTGTGGTAGACCCACAACTCTGTGGTGGACCCACAACTCTGCAGAAAGCACTAGAGGAAGGCAGCTTCCTCATTAGTGAGAAGTCTTAGAGGTGCAAACACGTCCGGCCATTCTCTGTGACAGACAGGCTGGGCGGCTAGAGTCTGAAGAGACGGGGACAACCTCAAAGTCTATGCAGTTCAGGGAGTGAGAGAAGAGCAAGAAATGGCAAAGGCTTGTACTGTTGTGTCTCTGCGCGCTAACTCATCATCCAGATAGATTAAAACCTTCAGGAATATTAATAATAGTGACTATTACAACTACCTTAGGAAGATAAGATGTGGAGTTGCTATGAATCAGAGAGCCTGGGTTCATATGCCAATCCTTACTAACTTAATTTCTTTCTGCCTCAGTTTAGTCATCAGAAAATGGAAAGAATTTAATTATATAATCCCTGTATGCTAGTTAAGGTAATGCTAACTACCATAGAGACACATTCATACTTCAGTGGCTTAACACAATTGAAGTTTATTACTCGATCATGTAAAGTCCAAGTGGATGTTCTTCTTTCGTGTGTGACTGTCCTCCATGGGGTGGCGATTCAGGGACCCAGGTTCTTTCCATATTCTGGCTTAACATCCCCTAAGGCCTTGAAGCCCTCTGCTAGAAACCATGCATCCAGTCAACAGAGGAAGAAAAAGCACAAGGGCACACTGGCTCCTAAACCACTTTGAGGTGATAGTGACACAGGCCACTTTTCACTCACACTTAATTTGGAAGAACTGGTCACATGACCAATCTAGGAGCAAGGGGGTATGGGAAATAGAGTCTCTAGGTGTATGCTCAAGAAGAAAAGTATCTCACTTATTGCTATATTGCAAGCCATCACAAAATTTGGTGGTTTAAAACAACAATCCTTTATTTAGTTCACAGTTCTGTGGGGCTGCAACTTGGGATGGGATCAGCGAGGCAGTTGCTGATCTAGGGCTCCCCTGATCAGCTGACTGGGCTCACTCATTCAAATATGGCCAGCTGCTGTGTTGGCTAGGGACTGGTTGGTCTAGGATGGCTTTAGCTGGGAAAGCATGTCTTTGCTCCATTTGTCTCTCACCCTCCAGTAGAACAAGAGCAAAAGTCTGCAAAGTCTGTTGAGGCCCAGTCTCAGGCTGTAGCTTCTATTACATTCTGTTGGCCTATACCCAGAATCAAAGAGTGGAGATATAGAAGCTGCAAAGAATTGTGGCCATTTTTCCAACCTGTAACAAAAAGGAAATACATTTGGCTAGATGAGTTGTCTGTAATATGCCTAGTAGAGTACCTGACATTATAGTAAGCATCCAATAAGCTTATCCATTATCATTATTATCATTTATTGAACACTTATGGGCCAGGCTCTTTGCTAGGCAGTTTGTGTACGTCATCTTATTTAATCACCAAAACTGTCTCACTTTACAGATGAAGGAAATGAGACTTAACGAGATTAAGAAAACTACTGAAGGTCATTTAACTAGTAGGTGATGGTGCCCACGCTTGTACTCCATACTGCCTTGGGTCTTAGCTTTCTACCCTAAAATGCTAAAGAAGAAAATAAACTGGAATCTGAGATGATATTAAACATTTAGGAAAGTCTGGGAAATGATATGGAAAGGACAACCCTGGCCTTATGGCCTGAAATAAAAGGGTGAAGTCCAGAACCATTTTGGGCAGATGACCCTCAAGGTGGTCACAGCCCTTCTCAAGGACAAAGCAATGATGATTATTGTGACTCCTCTGCTAACCTCTACTGCCTGGTTCTTTCCCTTATCTGAGAGGATTGGAAAATTCCTTCCTGACCAGAGTTCATGCTGGCATTAGAAAACCTTGGGTAGGGGGAAGGAAGTAGAGGGGAAGTGGGTATAAGATAGAAAGAAGATCAGCCTCAGAATAGAAAACACCAGAGCAGAAGAAGAGTTTGGAAAGACCATGGCCAGATAGTCCCAGTCTCTTTTGGGAATGAATACACTGATAAGATAGCACTTTACTAAAACTACAGATTTGGCTTGGTAAACATGTGACTTAACAGACACTTTTCAGTAATCTCACAGCCTCCCAGGAGTCTGTAGCCCACAGGCTGGGAACCAGTGGGCTAGTTCAGAAAAGTAGATAGGTTTAACTTTGAGAGCCAGTGCTGTTAATTTGATAGTGGTTCTTGGAAGCATTGTGTTGAGTGGATTTTGGGAACATCTTTAGATATTATTGGAAAGATTGCTCTGACTGATTATCTCTCTCACTGGCCAGGACAGAGATGGTAGTATCATACATGCTAAGTTTTTGCCATCTGTGATGCAGTCATGTCTTCCTAAGAGGAAACTGTAGCACAGAGGGATGATGTGATTTTTCTCCATGTTACACAGTTAATAGCAGTATCAAGGTCTATGTCCTTGGTCTCCTGATCAGTACATTAAACACAGTGTATTTTTTAATTTTCTTTCAACATTTACCCCTTTTTTTGGTTAGAAGTCTGCTTCCATGCCAGATATGGTATAGTCTCCTTCCTTCATTGAAGAAAACAAAACTAAACAACGCTTATTTGGGAATTTGCCTGGTGAATTTAATTGATTGTTGAGACAAGGCTTTCAATTCTGGTCTATTTCCACATCCATTCTCCTGTTACAACAGATTCGTGCCCAAGCATTAGACTTTGAAATTAGAGGACTAGTTTATTGTTGAACTAAAATCTGGTGCAATTCAAGACGACCCAGTGAATGCCTTCACCCCACCCCCCACTTCTCTTTCCTTCTTCAGCCTCAAAGGTCCCTCACTCCCTTTCTATTTAATACTTTTCAGGCATCTGAGATTAATTAATTACTACTTACTCATATGCACACCCACACACGACCCCATGGAACTCATGGGTCCCATAAAACCTCATTACACCAGAGCTGGAAGGGACTTAGGCTTCATCCAGTCTATTTTCTGAGAAGACTAAAGCACAAAGAGAGAGGAGCTGGAAGTTTTCAGAGTTGCAAAGCTGGAAGCCAATTTTCAGGAATCCAGTTTGCCAAATGGCCAATTTGCTGAGTGGCCAACTCACACCACTGTCTTGCTTTTGTGAACCCTTTGTTTAGACAGTGGGTTTTGATTTTGTCTTCATGTTAAGGACTATTCCATTTGCCTCTGCCACAGCTCTCTCCTCCTGTAGCTGAGCCTAGGGAGAAGAGAAAGAGGAGAGTGAAAAGCAGGAGAAGACTGTATAAAGAATATGAATAAATTGTATTAGCATATTCTCTATGAATAATATACATAATAAAAATGCTGCATATTCAGAATATATTTTTGAGTAAGATTCTATTAATGAAGATACCAATAAAGAATGTATTCTTTTGACTCCTTTCCTTTTATGAGTCAGAAGATGCATAGATTTTCCCTGTGCCCTTCAATCTTCCCCCATCTCTCTCCTCCCCTCCCTCTCCTCTCTCTCTTTTTCTCTCTCTCTCTCTCTGTCTCTCATTTTCAGTCCTAGCTGCGTTTCTTCATCTTCTTTCAATTCCCTCAAAATGCCAATCTGTTTCCTGTCATGACCTTTGTTTGCATTTACTTTCCCCTGTGCCTTGAATGCCCTGCCCCCTAGCCCTTAGCATCATCATCTTCCTGACATCTTTTAAGTCTCAGCTTAAATGTCCCTTTCTCAGTGAGGCTTTAACTGATAAACTAATCTAACTTCACTCCTTTACCCCACTTATGAGTTAGCTTTCACCATGTAATCATCCCAAAATTTAGTGGCTTAAAATAACGATTCGTTTAACTCATGTCTATAGATAAGTGAGAAAACTGAGCAGAGATCAGCTGAGCTGTCCCAAATCAGAAGAATTATCTGGTCAACGCACAGATCTGTGGGCTAAATAAAATATGTATTGTCTTTAGCCACTATGGTTTGGGGTAGTTTGTTACACAGCAAAAGCCAGCCAGTACAAGGGGTCTGAATTGAGACACCAGACTCAATCATGGAATAATACTTGGTCCTGTATGTTTAGGTGTTATAGCAGGCAGTTATAATGCCCCACCCTTAACCCTTCAGGCCTTACAATTTCTATACATATCTATCTGACGTCCAGCTGCCAACTTACCCATTTCTTTGCCTGAGGGCTTTCTGTAGCTGCCAGATTCCAGCCTGCCTGTGCACACAGTAGACCGGTTCTGTCAAGTTTACACCTTCAACCGGTGACTGACAGGAGTTGGTGTGTAAATTTCCCAGCTTCCTCATCACTTGGGTGGGATCATTGCATACCATCTCCCAGAGTCCCCCAGTGAGATTGAGCTCTAGGATGTGGTAAAGAGCTTACATCACCTCCCTGCCCTTGTGATTTTCATTCACAGCCTGACATGAAAGCACAGAACCCAAGGAGGAGCCTAGGGTGGTCATTTAGGCTTGGTCCCAGGCTGAAGCTGTATGTTTGCATCCCACACATTTGGCATGATGGTTTTGATGGATATGGGGAGAACTTTTGATATGGTTATCAAGGATGCAGTGAGGGTCAAGAATAGACGAAGCCAAGAGATAAGAGTGAGGAATGGTACTGGGGAGAGATTTGCATCATATGGCAAAAAACAAAAGCTACAAGTTTAATGTATCCATTTCTCCTATGAGTCTTTTTTCTCCCAATAATGTGTGTGTGTGTGTGTGTGTGTGTGTGTGTGTGTGTGTGCGCTGGTACAATTTATATAGAATTAAATACACAGTTCTTCAATGTACTATTCAATGAGCTTGCCAAATGTATACATCCAACCCTAACCTTATAAATCGAGATATAGAGCATTTCAATCACCCCAGAATGTTCCCTTGTGCCCCTTTGCAGTCAATTCCCATCCCCCCACCAGATACAATCATTGCTCTGATTTCTATCATCATATGTCAGTCAAACTTGTTCTAGAACTTCACAAAAATAAAGTTATTCGGTATGTACTCTTTTATGTCTTCTTCTTTCACTCAATATAATGCTTTTCAGATTATCCATGTTGTTGCGTATCTCAGCAGCTCATTCCTTTTTAATTTCTGGATCACATTTCATGGTATGACTATACTATAACTTATTCATCAGTTCTCATCATGTTGGATATTTGCGTTATTTCCTGTTTTTATCTATTATAGATCAAGCTTCCACGAGCATTTAAGCACAGGTACTCTTATGCGCACGTATTTTCATTTCTCTTGAGTAAATATGTAGGAGTGAAATTGGTAGATCGCCAGGGTAGGTGTGAAGCTTTTGCTCTGGTTGCCTCTATAACTGGCTCCCCAGCTCTCTGACTGGCCTGCCCTCCTCCCCCTCTCATGGGTCTAGTTTACAGAAGTTCCAAAAAGCATCCTCTGGAGAAACCTAAGATACTTTTCCTCTAAGTTTCAGAGCAAGGAGTGAGGGTAGCATCAGGAAAGAGCATGGCACTGGAAGTTGAGCATGAATGGCTAAGAGACCAGACTCGAGTCTTAGTTCTTCCACTAGTAATTTCCAAGCAAGTAATTTTCTGCACTTCAGTTTTTCTCATTGGTTGCCCTTTAGGATTCCTTCCAGATGGTTCTATGTCTGTCTTGTGAGTTCATAGTAGATGCTCAATTAGAATTAGAATATTTACTATTTCACTGATTTTCCTGGCTCCTAATAAGAATGATAAGGATTATCTTTTGTTTTTTATGAACTGGATGGCTGTTAGGGCTACAAAGTGGGAAACCAAGAGAGCCAAGACTAGAACAAAGAGGAGGCTACAGAGGTAGAGCAAAGAGCTGAAGTGGGAGAGAGGCCCAAGAGGAGGAGCGCGTGCGTGTGTGCGTGTGAGTGTGTGTGTGTGTGTGTGTGTAGAGCATAAAAGCAAGGATGATAACTGCCATAGGGAATAAACTCTGCGGAGAAAAAAGATGTTCTGAAGCAGTTTTACTGAGGCACGTGCAACATCAACACCTCCTCTGCACCTTCTCCCAAAGAAAATTTCAGGGAGAGCATCCATCATTATACAGTCTTTTGAGAGTTGGACATATATTTGAATTTTTTAAAAATTTATTGGTGTTTAAGTCTGGCTTCATGGTGACCTCAAAGCACAGGAGACCCTCCAAAGGGGACCTACAACATTTAGGTTGAATGAGTGAAAGTATTAGGGTAAAAGGCTAAGTTGCTGTAACAAAGAGACTTAACACAGTAGCCTACAGAACCAAGAGGTTTCTTTGTCTTTCAGGCAACAATTCAGAGGTACAGGGGTCAGGTTGGTAAGGTAGTTCTGCTCCACAGTCTGTCAGAAACCCAGGTTCTTTTTATTGCACAGCTGCGCCATTCCCTACGCATGGTTGTTATCTGTATGGTTAAACTAGATTGTGATGGGTTCCCGGTGGTGGGAAAGAGAAGGATACCATGGAAGAGGCATGTCTACTATGTTAAATCCTGGTTATGGAAGTGCCACTTCCTCTTACATCCTACAGGCCAACATTCAATCACATAACCAAGCCTCGTTACAAGAGAGTCTGGGAACTATAGTCAAGCTGTGTGACCACTAAGAAGGGAGAAGTGGATTATAATGTGCGGCTGGCAGCCTTCGCCCCCAAGAGCAAGCCTTCAGATCCCCCCCCCCCCCAGGGCTGCTTAGGGAACTGTTCTCCCATGCTTTGAGGGAAAAGCAATATTCTTCAGGCCTCAATGAGAGTGTTTCCTGCTCTGGCCTATCCTGCATCTACCCCGTGTGTGTGAACGCTTGCACTGTGGTACTGTGGGCTTTGGGCAGGAGGGCTGTGTACTAGTTTTTAATCCCTTGCCTGGTTCCACGTTATGCTAGAGCTGATTGTGTCTGTTTCAGGAGCTGAGTAAAGCAGGAGGGAAGTGAGTTGAAGGGCCCCGTTCTTGCCCCTGCATGTTTATCTCACGGGGGGAGCTGAACCTGAAGTCCCAAATCTCTTTTCCTGGAAAGTCCTCCCAATCCAGATGTATCCTTCCTCCATTACCCAGCAATCTTTTCTCTCCCTTCGTCCTTCATAGACCCTGATAGTGTTGACTTGCTATGACAGTATGTAATTGAACACAGAGCATTTTCCCTCCACTGTGATTAGTCAAACTTTACCCCACATGCCCTTGAATTCCCCTTAAAAAGATACAGCTAGGTCTGCAGGCTACAAATTCCTCCTGAGGTGTTGAGTTTTGAGTTGTATGTGCCTGGGTGTTCCTCCACAGTGACACCAAGGCCAGTTCTATTAACTGAGCATTTTTCTCTCCTCTCACTTTCTTACTCCCTCTCCCCCCTCCTTCTTCATGACTTTGACACTGCCATTTTTCTTTACTTCGGGCCCACCGTGACTTGTGAGCCAAATCCACACTGTCAACTGGTTCCCTAGAATGGCATCCTATATTTAGCTTGTAACCAGACTCTGGGGGTATCTACATGGCAGTCAATAGCTGATTAGAGCAACAGAGAATTTTCTCTTCGAGAGAAAGAGCTAGAGTTTAATTAATCTCAGAGCAAAATAGTTCATCTCAAAATAAATTATATTTTCTAGCTGCTAGAACAGCTGTTGAACAAAACACATTCTCCAGCAAGTGAGAAGAATGACAACCTGCAGATCTTAAATGAGAAGAGAATTTTTAAAAAACAAAATGAACAGGTGTGATAGATTATATGAATGATGGTCCCAAATACTTCCCCTGCCTGTGGCATCACAGATCTTCCCATCAAGAGGTAGAATCTGTTTCTTCACCCCTTGAGTCTAGTCTGGCCCTGTGACCTGCTTTGTCCAATGGGATATTAGCAAACATGAAGCAAGCAGAGACTTGAAACATGCTTGCGTACTGGGGTTCGATCTTTTGTGGATCCTGGGACCCTGAGGCCCACGATTGCCTGCTGGATGATGAGAGACATGTAGTCGTCCCCATAGCCCCAGCCAGTAGCTTGCTAATAATAGACACACGAGTGTGGCCTAACATCCAGCCTCTAGATAGCTCACTGGCTGACTGTAGGCAAATGAGAAATCTGAGCTCAGACCAAAACAACTACCTGGACAAACCTCAGAATCATGATCTAAATAAAGGATGTTTGTTTTGAGCCACTAAGGTTTGGGGTGGTTTGCTATATAGCAAACGTTGACTGATACAACCAGGTAGCTGGTATGCATATGTGTGTGTAGGTATGTATGTATATGTGTATTACTGCCTGTGTGTGTCTATGTGTCCCCCATGTCAATTATAGATGTTCCCAATATACTCTGAAATCATTATAGGCCAGGTAAGTCCTTTCCTTGGATGCTCTGTAGAAACTCAAAGCTCCATAAGTAAATATGTAGAGGCATTCTTCCTTTCCCTCTCACCCCTCCCCTGTGCCAGACTCCTGAACTTGGATCTTGGCCAGGTAGAAACCTGACCAATCTGAAGGAAGGAGCTACCTAGAATGGACCATACCACTCATTTTTCTGGGAATATTGCTTGTTTCTGTCAGCCCCAGCAAGAAGGATGAAGGAAGACGTGTGTGCACCTAAGTTCTTCTCATTATAAAGAAATGGATAACCTTTGGCACTTTCCTACTTCTTGTCATGGCGTGGAGATGCCAGAATCTTCCAACCTCTCCCACCATACCTCACATCCCACAAGGGCTGGTTGTTGCTGACAATTTCCCTAGGAGTGGTCCTTATATATCACACATGGGTATTGGTTCCTAAAATTACAGCTGTGGCATTTCTAGGGGAATCTACTTTGGTTAGACAAAGCTTGCAGGAGATTCTGTATTTAATATTAGTTTTCCATATTTGAGTAGGCATAGTTGCCTAATTATTACTTGTTCTGTATCAAATATATTGGTTTTATTTTGGAAGAGACTGTAGCAAATCTAGCTCTTAGGGATCTAATGTGACGGTCGGTAGGTACCCTTTCCTTCACATTTTCCTCTGTCCCACTTCTTTATTTTTCTCTTATTTCTACACATCATAGCTATGAAAAAACAGTTTTCTTTTCAAACAAACGGTTTTATTGGAGCACAATTTATACACTATAAAAGTTACCTGCTTAAAGTGAATAATTCAACGATTTTCACTAAGTATATAGAATTATGCAGCTATCATTATGACCCAGTTTCAAGAAATTTTCATCACCCCCAAAAGGTCCCTCGTGTCCATTTGCAGTCAGTACGCACTCCCACCCTCAGTCCAAAGTAACCACTAATCTACATTCTGTCTCTATAGATTGGCTCGCCCTGGACATTTCAAGTCAATGGAATCATACAATATATGGTAGCTATTTTTGGTAAAGACTTAGGATGGGAGTTTTCTAAAGACATAAAAATGTTTACAAAAGCTAGTCTTCCTTTGAAAAGTTGATCCGTGCATACTAACAAGATGCCCTATCTTGGTCTGTGTTCCCTCAAAGCAGATGCCAAGGCAAGGACTTGGGGGAAGATAGTTTATTTGGGAGATGATCACAGGAAGCAGAAGTGAGGGATTGGGGAGAATGAGACACAAAGGGAGAAAAATACAAAATAAAAGAAAAAGCACCCAGTGAGAAGATTACCCTTGTGGACAACTGGGGCTCAATCCCACTGGAAATTGCCTGAGGAACCATGCAGAATATGCTTCTGGGGAAGCTGGTGCATTTATCTACCATATTAGTATCTAATACTGTATAACAATAAACGGTTAACATTTATTATCTCTCACAGTTTTAAGGATTAGGAATTTGAGATTGGTTTAGCTGGGTGGTCAGCTTGGGGTGTCTCATAAGGCTGCAGTAAAAAGATATTGGCTGGGCTGCAGGTATCTGAGGACTTAACTGGGGCTAGAGGGTCCGCTTCTAGGATGACTCCATCACCTGGCTGACAACTCAGGGCTGGTTGTTGGCAAGAGGCCTCAGTTCCTCCCCAGATGGCCCCCTCCATAAGGCTACTCGAGTGTCCTCACAACATGGCAGCTGGCTTCTCCCGGAGCAAGAGATCCAAATGAGAGCAAGATGGAAGCAGCAATGCCTTTTATGATCTAGCCTAAAAAGTCATGCCCTATCATTTCCACTATACTATGTTAGTTACAAACGTCAGCCATATTCACTGTGGCAGAGGACTATACAAGGGCGTGGATACCAGGAAGCAAGGATCATCGGGGCCATCTTGGAACCTGGCCACCCACCCGTTCATTGTCTCCTGTCCCTCTTTGACTGAAGGTTGCCTTGGTTGACTTGAACAAGCTCAAGGAGGGGCTTAGGCAGAGGGTTTGTATTTGTGGTGAGAAGCTACCAGCCTGCCAGAAACTGTGGCTGTAGGTGAACTCAGAGGTGGTCCTGGGGGCTACTGGACAGAGCTTCACTGACATCTGCCACATGCCCCAAGCCTATCATTACTGATACAGTTCTGCCAGTCCATCCTTGATAATGAAAAGAGAGCTCTTCAATAGCTCAGACCTAGGGGAGGAACAAGGTGATAGGTTGTTGGTAATATGCCCTCTGGGTGACTGCTATACCACAGAGCTTTGGGCTTTGGGAAGCTCATCACCCTTAGAGAAGGAGCTTCCAGAAAAACAAAGCCAGGCTTACTCCCAATATTGCTAAAGAATGTGCAATCACAGGGCAGTCTTGTGATTTTTGCAAATAACAATCAGAGGCCCAACTGCATTCTTGAAATATGGGAAGGGGGCTGGAATCAACGGCAGGGGTCAAGATTTAGAGCTTCTGTTTGGCGAAGGCTCTTATCAAGGTAACCCGGAGGAGGAGGAAATGATGGCAGAGCAACGCCTGGCCACACTGCCAAGGGCTAGATTGAAAGCACTACTGCCGATGGGCTCCATCACTCATGGCATCTAGGTCCGCTACCTTACAAAGGAGCAACAGTGAGAGGAGAGCAGACGAAGGTGAACAGAGAGAAAAGGGAAAGCTGGGAAGTAAACCTGAATCTGAGGTCCCTTGCTTCGTTGCCAAAGCTAGAGGAGCCATATGGCTCAGCTGGCCCAGGACAATCCTAGCTTGACCTGCTGTTTTGGAATAGTTATTAATAGTACCTTCATTTACTCTCAAAAGCACCCGGACTTGGATGACACATTCCCTGGTCATCTTACCCACAGCACTGTACCGTCTCCCATGTAACCTTCCTCACAATTAATTGAAAATGTCTGATGTCTGTCTTGTCTAATCGACTATAATTTCTGGGAGGTTAGGGGCTGTGCCTGACTTCTACACTGCTTCATCTTGAAGTACTGGCATTTGTGAAACGCTCCATAGATGTGGACTTCCTGAATGAATGAATGAGTAACTGAGGGACTGAGTCAATGGCTCACTACACCAGCTCAGTTTAAAAAGATAGGGAGCATTGGGAATGGCTTGAGGGGAAGGAAAGGAGAAGTCATTAAGTCTAGAATTCCAAAGGAAGCCATAGGAGGTGTGTGTCAAAGCCCGGGGTCAAAGCTCTATTCAAATGTATTCCCTTCATTTAGTTCCAGGGGCTCTGGGGCCAGATGGTGCCTGTGTTCACAGAGCTGCTGCCACTGCCTCAAGTACCAGCTTGTCAAGTGTCAGCAAAACCCCGAGTGTGAATCAACAGGCTTTGCATCTCCGCTCTCCGAGGGTCTACTCTGTCAGCAAGTGGTCTGAAAGCCAGGAAATTGTGTTATCAGCGGCATGGCGACCGTGCCATACGTTTTCTTTATAATTTCCTTTTTAGGGAGAGGGAGCCCAGCCTTTGTCACCAAACAAGGACCATTTATGGACTACTCAGTCACATTTGCAGGGAGCTGCTGCAGCTGCCACGTGATCCTAAGCATAAACCTTAGCCCATCTCGGCCAAGAGCACAGGCTCCGCATTCAGGAGAGCAGAGAAAAATGAGCGCCGGAAGCTGAAGCCCAAGTTCTGCACAGACCGCTATATGGTGGCTAATTTAGAAGGGAAATTTCAACATCTCCAGAGGCGGCGTTAGATTTATCATCCCCAGCTTGTCCAGAGACACTGAAAAGCTCCTTTGTACTTGGATCTTAAACTCCCCAACAGAAATTTCCATTATTTTTCTTTTAGATTTTAGAAATAGGGTAAAAACACTTCTTAAGGAACGAGACACTGAGTCATAGTACCTTGCTCTGTGTTGCTGGCCATTCGGTCACTTTAGAGCTGCCTCACTTTGGATTTTGTTTTTTGTTTTTTGGTGTGTCTTTTTCTTCTACGGTGGATACCACTAGGCCGAGCACATCATTATAAGGTTCACACCCTGTATACTATTTTTTTTTTTTTACATAAGTATGTTGTTGTTTTTTTACAACATGTTTATTTATGTTTATTTATTTTTAAATTTAATTTATTTAATTTGATGACAGTAGAATAACAGAAGGCTCACCCGAGAGATGATGGGTAGTGAAGCTCTACTTGAGAGACAGAGGATGAATAGAATCTAATAGGCAGGCAAGGAAAGAGGGCCTTCAGGGAAGGGGAACAGCACTGGCAAACTGTATGGCCCTTGGGCTAAATCTGGCCTGCCGCATTTTTGTGAATAAGGATTGATTAGAACGCAGCTGTGTTCATCCACTTAGGTATTATCGATGGCTGCTTTCATATTATAAGAATAGAAATGAGAAATTGTGAACAGAGACTATATGGCCCCCGAAGGCTAACATACTTACTATCTGGGTTTTTATATAAAAAGTTTGCAGAGTCCTGGCATAGACCAAGGTGGAAGTTGGCGGTGAGTTTTCCTTCCTCAGGTGGGCATTCAGAAAATGTGAGTTTGAACAAGAGTAGAACTCCAAAGCCGTTTGGCAGGAAATAGGGAGCAGGCTCATGGGGACTGGAAATACCTTTCCTCACTCTGCAGCAAACTCAGCCTCAGACCCAGATACTGAGAATCTAGAGGAATGGAAACTATTTAAATTTATTGAATACATCTATCTTTCCATCTGTCCATCCATCCATCCATCCATCCATGTATTTAGCCATATTCTCACTGAACATACATTTATTTTTACTGAATTATTTTGTTCCTCAAATAAAACATGACCATTGTATGGAAAAACATTTTAAAAATATAGATGAGCCCTCCCCCCAAAAAAGAAGAAAAACACCTGTAATTTCACCAACCATTGATAACCGCAGTTATGTTTTGCTGTGTATCCTTCATAATCCCTTTTCCTACATGAAAGTAAGTTTTTATTGAGTGCCTCCTACGTGCCAGTCAGTACGCTAAGCAATGAGGATACAAAATGGTGGAAGGTTGGTCTTGACCTCAAGGATAAAGAGCAATGTCCCAAATCATTGCACTATGGGGAGAGAAGTGCAATCATAGCTGCCTCCTGAAGAGATACAAGGAAGCAGGGCAGAAGGAGTGATCACCTCTTCTTGGTCTATTATGTACAAAGCCTTAGAAGGTGCCCGGGAGTCAGCGCAGTCAGCAAGAACATTACACACAGAGGGAAAAGTAAATGATGTTTCCCATGTGCCCATTACATACCTAGAAGTTTGATTGAGAACATGGCATACAAACATCAAAACAACTCTAGGACGTGGATATTATTATTTCCATTTTACAGATGAGGAAATTAAGACTCTGAGACTTGAAGGCATTTGCCCAAGGCCATTCAGAGAGCTTGAAGTGGAGGCAGGATTTAAACTCAGGTCTATTGCCCATGCTTCTCTCACTTTATCACATAACCTCCCCAAGATAAGCAAAGTTATGTTGACACCTTCACTGATTTAACTTAACAAATAATTATTGAGCATCCACTATGTACCAGATAAAGAATATATTGACTGTATCCTCAAGAAGTCCCAAAGGATCTCTCATTGTGTGTGTGTGTGTGTGTGTGTGTGTGTTTGTGAGAGAGAGAGAGCGAGAGCAAGAGAGAGCGAGATAGAGAGAAAGAAATGGAGGAGTCTATGTGCAAAGTCAGGCTGTACTTTGGCTTTAGAGAGAACTTGAAACTGATCTAGACCCCAAACATATATATTGAGTTTCTTCCCTCCTTGGTCGTAGGATTCTTGGCCTCTTCTTGGAGGATATGGACCAATCATGTTGCATTGTTTGTCTCCTAAAAAGCCCATACTAATCGAATTTCTTTTGTACACTGAAGAGAGAGGTTGCCAATCATTCATTAGTAAATCAACCAATTACCAGTGCTGCAGTGGGTTTGGGTTGTGTGTATGGAGCAGGGAGGGAGGCAGGAAAGTAACATCTCTTCCCTTGTTGCCACTCTTGAGAGAGATGGCTGTCTAATTGTGGACAGAAGGAGAGGCCTAGCTTGACAATTAGTGCTGTAGGATTGCTAGGGAAGGGGCCTCATGGTGGGCTGAAGGGATTAGAAAAAGCTTCCTGAAGCAACCACATCTCCAACATTTCTTGTCATGGCTGGCTGGATAGCAAACATCTCTGCAAGAATACCAGGAGAGGTTAAAATCTCCCTCTAAAAACCTGGGAAGTGCTTTAACTTCCAAATTCCACTGGGAGGGGTGTGTGAGGATCAGAGGGTGGGGATGCTTCTCACTCTCGCTTTCTCTGGAACACACACAAAGCCACCCACAGAGTTAGTGAGTTGCGCCATAAAATATGGCATGGCCATAAATGAAATTACAAAGGAATCGCTTCCAAAGGCTTCACCTTGAAACCTTAACTTCTACATTGTGAGCACACCATTTATTACCACTGCTGCTGGGAAAGGAAGCTCTTAGTGTAATGCAGAGAAGAGAAGCAAGGCAGTCTAAGGAGCAGAAAATGATAAGATTTATTGTGGGAATAAAACCTTGGGCAAATAGCCTCTTGTTAAATGTGTGTTGGGCCCAATGTCAAAGCAGTTCACTCCAGGCAATTACAGTGGTCTTGCTGGAAAATTTTCTCAACTACTCTGTGCCCCTGTTTCTCTTTGTAGAATGGCATGTTAAGCAAGGATTGGTTAAGTGGGAAGATACTTGATTCTCTTTTAGGTTCCTTGCTCCAACTTCCCCTTTACTTGTTTGCTTATGACTTCTTCACCCAGGTAATATCCAAAATGGTAATGGTGCTCATGGTTACCTCACAGCTGTTCCACAGCCCTCACCTGCTGATAACTCTATGACCACCACCCTAACGATGCCTTTTTTCTGGAGAGAGAGACAGAAAGAGAGCACACACACAAGCGGGGAAGGAGCAGAGGGAGAGGGAGAGAGAGAACCTTAAGCAGGCTCCATGCCCAACATAAAGCACAACACAGGGCTTGATCTAACGACTATGGGGTCATGTCCTGAGTCAAAACCATGAGTCTGTTGCTTAACTGATTGAGCTACCCAGGTGCTGCCGCCAAAGGATGCTTCTAATCAACATTGAACAGACCTCTCTTGGGGGCATCCTATGGGCCAAATCCTGGGCTAGAGACACAGTAATGAACTAGAGAGACCTGGCCCTTTGCCGCAGGAGGGCTGCCTAAGCAGGGTCTTCTTATATCTAGGAGGTTGAGCAAGCAGCCAAGTTAATCCTGGAACTACATAGCTTGAGGCCTCATAAAAAACTCCTTCCCTACTCCTAGTTTTTGGAAGATTTAAAACTTGGAGTTCCAGCCTACCCAGAGATCCTAGCATTCTCTTCTGGCTTCTTGTCAACTATCTCTCCTACCCACAAGCTGTCTAACTTGGGGCAAATGACACAAACTAATTAGACCAGCACTGTCCACTAGAACTTTCTGTAGTGATAGAAATGCACTGAATTTGTGCTGTCCAATATGGTAGACCCTAGCCACAAGTGGCACATGCTGTAAGTGGAAACATTTCAAAGCCATAGTACCAAAAAATGCAAAATATCACAGTAATAATTTGATGTTGACTCCATGTTAAAAATACAATAGTTTGAACAAAGAATAAAAAATACAATAGTTTGAACATATTGGATTAAACAAAATATGCAACTAAAATCAATTTCACCTGTTTCATGTTACTTTTCTATTGTGCTACTAACATTTTTTAAAATTACATATGTGGCTTGCATTATATTTTTATTAGTGCTATTCTAAACGTTGGTTTTATCTGGAAAATGAGGGAGATAAGCCAAAACTTGTTAAGGTACACTCATTCTCAAAGAAGCTATGATTCCCCCCTCCACACCTGGTGCATTATGAATTGGCTACCCAGCAATATGAACCACACGCAAGGTTAATGTAGCAGGCACAGTCAGCATGGAACTCACATCCCCTCAGCACTTACTCTTCCAGTACTGAAGGCGTCTCAGCTCTTCTAAGGCTTCTCTATCAACCTACAGGAAGGGAGGCCAACGATGCCTCCAGGAGCAGCCCTCGGCCGGCCACACAGATGGGAGTTGGACGGTAAACACCTCAGTTTCCATGCCCATCAGGTGGCATACTCAAGGCCACATTCTACACAGCTTCCCAGAGGTCCCCAGCGGAATCGAGCCTCAGCACCCACAGTGGTACCCTGCTCAATAATACCCCCTTTATTGGCTTCCTTCCCTTCCCTATCTCACTTCCCCATCCCCCTACAATGCTTTCTGGAATCAGCTCCTAAGTAAACTACTACACTTCTATCCGTTTCTCAGAGTCTGCATCTGGGCAAATACAGCCTAAAATAGTCAGCTCCGAGCTTAATACGGTAACGATGTTTAAGGGCACTCTCCCAGGCGCCCTTCAATAGCTTCTCCTGTTTTATCAGCTCATCAGAATCTCTGGCACATTAACCAGAGTCTGTCCCATTCCACAGGACTGCAGACGTGACTACTGGCATTCTCTCCTTGCCCTCCCAGACACACTCCCTCACATGAATTGGCACTTTGAGCTACGTTTCGTGTGCATTAATGATTTCTATTTTAATGCTAGTTTCCAACCTCCGTTTTCATCAGACTGAGCTCCTGGTTTCATTTTCTCCTAATTGCAATAAGATGCCCTAAGACATCTTAGGCATGATGGGTCCTGGGTGGGTGTAAATTGTTTGCTGCTGTTGAAGACACTCTGGGAGGGAACCTTCTGGGATCTGACAGGAAGTTGTTCCAGATGTCAGAAATCCAATGCCAAAAAATAGAAATAAGCTCCAGTTTCTAAACTGATCAGAGTCTGGCATTTCGGAAACAAGAGAGCCCCTTAGATGAGCAAAATCTGAACTCTGGAAATGGTCCAGAGATACAGCAAATATACGGCTTAGGAATGTTCTGGAAGCTAGAAGATGGGTTGTGGCCATTTAAGGAACCATTTTCTCATGTCACATCAGGAATTAGAGTCCTAGAAGAACAGGAAAGGATCTTAGGAATTCTCTTATCTACCCTACACTCTCTAATTTTATGAATGAGAAACATTGAGGCCCAGAAAGATGAAATGACGGGTCTATAGGCACATAGATAGTGAGTGAGCTGAATCTAGAAACAAGTTTATTGCCTCTCCCACAACCCCAGAGCACTACCCCCTGATTTTTGTATGGGAAAGCCAATCATTCCTGACCAACAACCTTTGCTCCCACCCGCATCACCAAGGAGGACTAGACGGTTAGGACAACCAAGGGGAAGACCAGAATCTTCAGAGCTGTCTCCAGACTGCACGAGATGATGAGAACCACATTGGGTAGCTCCCCAAGAGAGATTACCCAGGGTCTAGCTGGAGGGCTGGTGTGTGAAATGCACTGCATTACAAATTAATCCAACCCGCTGAAGCATCATGAGAACCAGAGGAATATTTTTGGCACACCTCATGCCCTTGGGCTCTGGGCTAGGCCCCCAGGGATCTGAGTCACTTGGGCACTGCTCTGAAGCTGTTTATAATCGAAATAGTGGAGACTAGGCAGACAATGAACCAATTCAAAATATATGAAAGTGATTACCAAGTTTCTTCATAAAATATTGTTTTTTCTTTCATGAAATATTTGGTTGAAATCTGGCATGTGTCCTACACCCCCTCCCATTCCTGGACTTCTCCAATAATTCCGTAACTATGAATGGTATCTTATCACAATGCTCGTTCTTTACGAATAGGGATAATATTTTTATTCATTCATTCATTCATTCATTCATTCATTCATTCATTCATTCATGCATTCATGCATTTATTCGACAAATTTCTTGAGTGCCTTCTAGGAGTCATTAGGGATGGGAGGGAGTGCTAGGTGAAGTAGAAGACAGAATAAAAGATGTGTCGAACCCCTCAGTGGCTTCCCATATTACTCAGAATATAAGCCCGAGTCCTTAGAACCGTCTGTTAAATATTCCCTGGTCCCCTAATCCTTTCCTAGACCTTTGGTATCTTGATATTCATAGTCTGGTTGGAGGTAGAGAAGGCTGCTCTGTGAGGTTAGAGGGGGTGACTAGTGTCATTCATTTTATTCATTTAATTTACTCATTCATGCATTCACTCATTCAACACCTCCATGTCAGGGCCTGTGCTGGATACTGGGTTACTGGCGGTAAATGATGTTTCAGTTCTCATGAACCTTATAGTCTATGGAGAGGAACTTTGGTGATAAAACAGGTTGGCAAATGTCTAAACATTCACACATGTTGATGAGCTCTCTGAAGACAAAACAAGACCTAGGGAAAAGAATAATAGGAGAAACCTAATTTATATTGAGGGTCAGATAAAGCATCTCTGGGAGAAGTAATCTTTAGATTGAGGCTCTAAAGAGGAAGATTAGTCAGGCAGGGGTAAAGGGGAGAAAGGAGATTTCTCAGGCAGAGGGAATGGGTTACCAGAGAGGTTCTGAAGTTGGCACACTGATAGTGCTCGATTTCACCCTTGAACCTTAGTCCCACTCTATGCGGGGCATGCTTATAGACCACTGTGCCCTTGGGAAGCCAGTGAAGGCAGGTTTGTAGAAGGGGTCGGGGTAGAAGCAGGGTCTCTCAAGGTACAACCAGCTCAACACGCAAGAGTTCTGGGAGAAGTCAGAGAGAGTGATCAGGGGAAGCTGTCTTCTCTAAACACACACACACACACACACACACACACACAAGCCCTCATACTGGGACACACTTTGTTGTCCAGAATTAATTAGAGTCCACTCCTCTTTCTATCAAGGACAAAATGCGCCAAACAAGAACATTTCTCTTTGCTTTCTTCCTCAGCTTCCCTGGAACTTCATGCCACGAAAGACTGGCCTCTGTTAAATCAGAAGTTTCTTCCACTTGTTAATTGAACATGAACTACTCAAAGCTTTACTTTTCTTGTCTATGGGGGTCCCATATTTGCCTTATCTCCTCATAACAACTTTTATGCAACGGCTTAAAAAATAGAAAGCATTAGAAAATATATATCTTTAATTTGAGACTTGATTTTAGAGCACTTGTGAGTTCCCTGCAAAACTGAATAGGAAGTACAGAGATTCCCCATAGAGCCCCTCCCCCACTATCAGCATCGTGCAACGCCCTGACGCTTTGATAACTACTTAGCCTAATTTTACTTTCCTTCTGAGTGTAAAACTCCTTGTGTCAGAGCCAGTGAGTTAAATCACAGCACCTCTGTACAAGGCAGGGCGGCAGCTGTACATGGATTGAGGACCTGAGCCAGAAACTGAAAATTATTTCGATTTTGTAGTGTTTTTCTTTTGAATGTTTGCTCTCGCTGAATGTGGCCAGCATCCCGGCCAGCCGTCTATACTAGGAGTTCACTTCGGTAGTTGCTTCCTTCAGCAGTCGACCCTCCTCCCCACTGATTACATTTTTCTTCTATTTTTAAAGCTGTGGAAAGTGCTAGTCTCTGAAAGGGATAAAAGTGGGTTAATTTGCATGAGAAAGCCCCTTTATTTAGAGGGTATTTAAAATCTCTAAGTACCACCACCACTATCCACCCCTCCCCCCAGATGGGAAAGCCGGAGAGAAAACTCCAGCTCTAAGAGTTCTGAGATGAAACCTAGCCCAGCCCATTCCTGGTCAGGTTTGGAAATCCGGGCTTCCTATCAGGTTGCACGTGAAATCTTTGTCAAATCTTTTTTTGTACACGCTCATAAATAAGACTACCCAGAGTATCACTAATATTCACAAAACACAGTGGGTGAATTTCAAGGACTGAACTGCTGTGGAGAAAATGAATGGACTGTTAATAGGATCGCTCTCGAATAATAGCTAAATTATTAAACTGTAGTGTGGGGGTGTCGCTTCCTCAGTGCGGCAAATTAGATTTGGAGGTGCCAGGGCGGACGTCTCAGGAATATTACATTGCGTAGTTCTCTGGAGGGATTTTAAGCTTTTCTATAGCCTTCTCTTTTACCAGAGCTCATGGTGATTTCTATTTTTTGTTGGCTTTTATTAGTAGAGGGTGTAGCAGACAGTATTGGTTTTCTGCCACGTCCCCTGGTATCCACCTCTATGCTGAAGGCTCTTTACTGCAAACACCTGCAAAGCTCCACCGGCCCCAGCGGGAATTTTTCTAGCCTGAGGAGCATCTAGGCCCACCCTCAGGGCAAACCCAAAGTAGGGGAGGGCTAATCCCTTCACAGCTGTGTCCCCATCTAATGATGGGTGTGACTTGGTGGATAAATACCCAGCTGCTTCTCCTCTCCATTGGAGCACCTCTGAGCTGGGGTAACTCTGGGGTGTGTGGTAACACTGGGCTCTGGGGGTTCCCCAGCACAACCAGGCTCCAGTGACCCCCCCCCCCACCGTGTTCAATAAGGTCCCCTTTATTGGCTGCCTTCCTTTCCGGTCTCACTTCCCCCACTGCTGTTTTCCCCAGTCGCCACCCAAAGAAATGACTGGTACTCAAAAATCCTTCTCTCGGGTTCTGCTTCTAGGGTAACTCACACCAAGACAGAAAGTGAACATAAAGCTTTTTTTCCTACCGATGATCATGAAGCGAAGGCAACACTCTGTTATTCATGTTCACAGAGCAACTTTGCCAAGTGCCTTGCTCTGACCAGATGACATCACGTTGCAGTGAGAAAGCCTTGAACTTCAGGATTACGTTCAATCTTAAATTCAGTCCCACCTTGGCCATTGACTGGCTGACTGACTTGCGGGACCTTGCTCATGTTTTTTTTGCCTCAGTGAACCTCAGTTTCCCTGCCTATAAAAGAGGGATAATAATTCACCCTCCAGAACTGTTAAGAAAATTAACTATGTCAACAGAACAGCACAGTGCCTGGCATATAGTAGCAGAACAATAAATGTCAGTTCTTTGACCTGCAGTCCGTTGTTCCACAGCCTCGACTAGTAGAATGGAATGTTCTTGTCCTGGTAGCTTTTGTCATGGGAGAACGAAACAGACACCCAGAGCAAGAATGTATTAGGATTTGAGCTTCCTGTGATTGTGAAACAATGGTCAAGATAACTATGAGGAAAATCTTATCTGGCTAATTTTTTTTCCAGTCCACTTTTTAACTATTCTTTTTAAAATTCTGACATTCTAGATTAAACAGAATCGTATTAACATTCTACTCTTGTGCTCTACTATGGCAAACAAACAAAAAAAATGTTCATGAGCAAAAAGCCCCAAATAAAACAAAACACAGAAAAGCTTATAAAACTAAATAGGGAACTAAGCTCTAACAGCTGAATGGAGAAAGGAATTAAAATAATTTAAAAATCACAAGTTTATGGTAAAGTGCAAAGAAACTGAAAATGTACAGACTGTTTAAAACCCGAAATTGCTGACTGTTTAGAAACTACCCAGATGGATTAAGAAGGGTGAACAGCCAAAAAAGATTATAGATGAATCTGCATTATTTTAGCTGCTTCCCATGTTACCCGTCTCTGAGGTGTGTCTGGCAGTTAGATACGGAAGCAGGCTACTGCTGGCAGCAGACTCCGTGGAGGTAGCCTGCCCCTTGTAGATCCTTTTACTGGGCTTGCAGTTTTGATTTATACCCAAGACATCTGGTGTACCTTATTGATTCTGGCGCCCTGACACCCCATTATGCAGCCAGTTAAAATTCCTGCAATGGGTAATTCATGAGTAGTCTTAGTAGATGCCTCCAAACCTGCCCGATAGCCTTTCGCCTCTGGAGTGTGGATTCAATGTCACCGAATCCAGGGTTACCATGCATCATAGGAGAATGAGACTGTTGCATTGACAACAGAGACACCTCGGTCAATGTGGCTGTGGGATGGCATGCTATCCTTGAGTAGTATAGGCCTCTAGAGGGAGGCCCCCCAGGTCAGGGTTGAGGCACATGGATGGGCACAGGTGAGAAAAGCTCACACGATTGCTGCCTGTGTTTTGCCTTTCCTGACTACCTGCAAGGGTGAACAGAGACTTGGATGACCTTCAGGGTTGGGGTGACTCTATTGTGAGCAGACAGGTCTGTCTGACACACTCAGTGAAGATTGCCAAATGCCAGCAGCTGTAATGGCTGAGTTGGGAAGCCTTTCACCTGTCACCCAGACCTGAGCCCCTGCACTCCGTCGTTGTATTTCCTTAATCCTGAAACCACCTTTCCTGATGAGAGGGCCACACTGATAGCAGGGACCATCAGGCTCAGGGCGACCAGCGTCTACTGTTGTGTGAGCAGCTGTGCTATTGTGCTGATGTCCTCTTCTCATTTGTCAGTCATCACAGATAAGGATTTAAAGGTAGCATTAGAGAGTCCAGCCAAAGTGGTAATTCTCAGCATGATTCTCTTCTGAGATGTTGATATATGCACCTCGCTCCCCACAAATCATGACAGATTTGCCTTTCTTTCTGAAAATACTGCCAACTTCCTTTACATGCATGAGAAGCTGGATAGTGAATGTGACATTGAATCCACTTTCAGTCATAGCCCCTCACCACCTGCTGGGCCCCGTTCACCTTCCTGCCAATTCCTAGCGTTCCTCCCTGGCCTTCTGCCCTTCCTCTTCCCACTCACCCCCCTTTCTTCATTGGGCCTGCAGTTTTGGGCTTTCTCCAGGGCCAATGACTAAATAAAAGAATTCAAAGTCCAGGTCCCCAGAACTCTGCTGGACATGAAGACATATATGATTAAAGGAGACACACCAAGCCCTAAGCATGAAAGGAAAACAAGTGATACATTTGATTACATTTGAATGAAGAAATTTTGTTCAACAAAAGACCCCATTACGAAAGAGAAAAAAACCATAGAGCAAGAGAATATATTAGCAACTCATATATCCAACAAAGGACTTTTATCTAGAGTAAAGAACTCCTATAAATTAAGAAAGAAATAGAAACCCAGTAAAGGGCGCAAGGCTTGAACACGAGCTGCACAAAGGAAGATATCCAAATGACCGATATACATAATAAAATGTGCTCAACCTTATTACTAATCAAAGAAATGCAAATTAAAATCACCACTATACATCAGATAGATTGGCCAAAATGAAAACATCTGACATTAACAAGTATAATTTAGGATGTGGAGTGACTGGAACTCTCATGCACTGTTGGTAGGAAGAGTATCAATTGGTGCCCTTGATTTGGGAAAGAGGTCGACATTATCTGTTGAAGTTGAAGACACTTATACCCTATGTCCCGCCAATGCATACTGTATAATTATTCGATTTATGTAGCTTTTAAAAACATACTAAGCAAGCGTATAGTTTTTGGTATCCACACTTAGGTGGCAAAACAATAGAACACTGCAAGGAAGTCATTACCATAAAGTCAGGAGGAGAAAGTCATGGAAACAGAGAGAGGAATTTGTAATGGGCCAGGAATACACAGGGGTCTAGTGGCGAGGTTGGCAATATTCTATTTCTTGACCTGGGTGGTAGTTACAGGAATGTTTGATCTACAATAATTTCTTATGCTACATGTTTGTGCTTCATGTACTTTTCCATGTGTTGTATTTCGTTTTAGGAAGGTTTAAGGAAAAAACTTTTCCCAAGTATGCTCTGAGAAACATTGGTTGATGATATGTTACTATGTTACTCACAAAAACATTCCATGGCTGATTACATTGCAGCACTGGGATAAATAAGGATGAACAGGTCTTTAACATGCCAAGATACATTGTGAAATTTCAAGAGGAATCAATGCAGTGATGTATGCGACTATGGAACCCTTTCCTTTTCTTTCTTTTTAAAATTATTTTAATGTTTTATTATTTTTGAGAGAGAGATAGAGACAGCATGAGCAGGGGAGGGTCAGAGAGAGAGAGAGAGAGAGACAGACATGGAATCCGAAGCAGTCTCCAGGCTCTGAGCTAGCTATCAGCACACAGCCAGACACGGGGCTTGAATCCCCGAACCGTGAGATCATGACCTGAGCCGAAGTCGGAAACTTACCCGACTGAGCCACCCAGGTGTCCCCGATCTCTTTTCTTAAGGGATACTTTACAGAGCATATACTTAGGAAAAGTAGATGGAGAACAACATAGCAAGTCCCAGTTTTATGCGCCTGTTGACTTGGTCCAACCAAGGACTTCAGGAGGTTTATGCAAAGCATAGAATGCAAAGTAGCGGGCAAGTGAAGTTTTAAGTTGTGCTGAACTGGAGGCGCTCACTGTTCGTAAGATCTTTATAATTTCATGTGTTTACTCAGTTGATCCCAAAGACTGAATAGTAGGGGGTCAGCTTTTATTCGTACCCGTACTTTCTGTCATGTTTCTTCCAGTTTTCTTAGTCATTACATTGATACTTGTCTGTGGGTAGATGGGACACCCGCATTTGCTTACGTCTTGTTTTATGTTTATGTCAATCAGCTGTTTATCAGCAAAATTATCCTCACGGGGTCCCACATCTGCTCTCACTGGGATAGTAGGTCTCTCAGCTTTCATTGTATAACCGTGCCCGATAGTGGCTTACATGTAACAACAACCATGATTCTGTGGTCTGGAAATTTGGGCTGGGCTCGGATGGAGGAGTCTTCTGCTGGTCGTACCTGGTGTCACCCGCGCCTGCGGGCCACTGCTGGATCAGCTGGGATATGAGCCGGTAGTTAACCGAGGCAGCCGTTTGAGTTCCAGCCATGGATTTCTCTCATCATCCATCAGGCAGCTTCTCTTCACGTGGCAGCTCTAATGAGAGTCCTAAGACGAGCAGGAGAGGGAAAGCCCCAATGTGCAAGTGCTTTTCAGATCTTTGCTTGTAGCACATTCGTGATTATCTTACTGGGCAAACAAACCACATGGCCAAATCTGGAGTCAGTGTAGAAGGAGACTGTATGAGAGTATGGATATAGGGAGATTGGACAAATCAGGAGCCCTTACCGCATCAATCTGCCAAAGGTCCTTCTGTCATTATAGCCATTCATTATCAAGACCATGTCTAAAACTGCGCTGACTTCTGGCACCTCTGATATCAGTGAAATTCGCTGCTGAGTTGTATTTTTAAAAACAAACCTGTTCATCAGTTTGGATCATTTTCAAGGAATGATCCAAATAGGAAAGGCGGATTAAAATAGAGATCCATTACATTTTCCGAGATAGGACGAAATGTAAACAGTTTCCCCTAGGGAAAGTGTGCAAGATGATTATTCAAGGAGAAATTTAATTATAACCTAAAAAAAAAAAACCCCGCGATTCTAGCAGATATGGATTATCGTTAGATTGCATTTGTTACAGAAATACAAACACTGTGACCTTTCTTTTAATTCCATTTGTTTTTATTTAACAAAAGCTGTTCCCTGTGTTTTTTCAACATGACTCTATCTTGCTTACAATTTAACTGTTGCAGACTTCGAATTATTATCTAAGACTGGATGTATTAACTCTGTCTGTTGGAAGAGCAAAAGCCTGTGATGTTTGTGATGTTGGGTAATAATGGCTGTGGGAGGCAGGGATGAAAAGGCAGAACAGTCCCAGGCCTGCTTTCTGTTGTTTTTAGGCACTGACAGTCTATGGCTGTGGGCATGTTGAGGTGGAAAGGGACTTATATATCCAAGTCCTTACAGTATTTGGAGGCAGTTTCTCTCAGTAAATGGCACGGATCCTCAGGTGACCCCAGACGGGAATACCGATCCTGATTCCGCTTGACCATTTAAGGCCACCACCTTCTGCTGATTTAATACCATCAACACCACAAGAAAGGATTGTCACTAAGAACTTGAGGCTCTCAGTTCTGTCATCCATGGTTAAGAGGTCCTACTTTTTGTTTTGGATAACATTGAAGTCTACAGATAGTTTGGAATTTGATCAAGTCATAGTTTTTTTCCTAAGCTTTTTATTTATAAGTTGAGATGATGATGATGATACAGAGTAGCGGATCTTGCCAATTTGTTGACAAGAATCATATCATTTGATCTTTACAGCCACCCTTCTATCTGTTTGACACAGGAAAACCCAGAGGCACCAAGAAATTAGCTAACTTGCCAAAGGACCAATGACTTGTAAATGATGGCATCAGGATTTGAACCCAGGTCTGAGCTAACATTCTGCTCTTAAATACTTAGCCCATCCCCACCCCCACCCCCGTTGAGAACTTGCTGGGTATGTCTGAGCATCATCTTCGTCATCATCATCATCATCTACACTTTTGTTGAGCACTCACTGTTTGCAGCGTGTGCAGAACTGTGCAGGAAGCGTGGCATAAAAATGCCTCTTGCACAGTGGAACGTGGGATAGACAACCTTATAAATAGCTCTCTCTACTTGGTGGCCTCAGTGGAGAGGGAAAGCATAAATTATAAATAAGAACTTTGTCAATTGACGAACCTGCCTGTGGTTGGAAGTTTAACACCCTCCACCTCCCTCAACACATCTCTGTAAGGGAGCCGATAACAAGCAGCAAAATGGAGCAACAGGAGTCCTAGCACATCTTCTCTACCATGTCCGCCCCGAAATTTTATTGTTGGATGCAGTCGTATGAAGTTACGGAACCCAAGAGAGACCAGGGAACATCCTGGATATCTCACAGCTATAACTGTCACATGCCAAATCCTTGAGAAATGACCTTTTACGTTTACATATAGTTTTATCTCTGTCTTAGGCCAATTAAAGGCACAGACTCAGGAAACAGACCGCTTGGAATCAACTCCAGAGCTGCCATTTTACTAGCTGTGTGACCCCGGGCAAGGTATTAAACCTTTCTCAGCCTTGATTTCCTCAACTGGAAAAAGGAAATTATGATAGTATTCTTTGCAAGTGGATTATTGTGTGCTAAACAGCTTAAATCCAGTAGAGGGTTTCAGGCTTTTTTAAACATTTTTTTAAAGTAAAAAACAATTTTTCCTGATTTTAAAAGTAATGCATATTCTTTGTAAAAGTTTAGAAAATGAAGAGTTATACAAAATTGCTTTTAAACTTTGAAGTATCCACTTTCTACTGTCCTGAGAAAATATATCAAACAATCCAGAACTTAGTGGCTAGAAGCAGTAATCATTACTTTATAATGCTGGGGTTGGCAGGTTGGGTTCAGTGTATCCGCAGTCTCCTGGAGGCTTGGCAGATGTTGACCAGGACACCTCAGTTTTCCTCCACATGAACTTCCCAGCAGGCTGTTCACTTGCTAGAGAACAGGTTATTTACCTGTTCACGTGGTCTCAGGGAGCCAAGTGCGGCAGCGAGAGACAGAGCACCGAAGCCCGAGCAGTTTTCATGCTGCTGCAGGCCACCTCTGCCAGTGCCTCACTGGCCAAGCCAGTTACATGGCTAAGCACAGATGTAAAGGGGTCAAGAGACCGATTTCACTGTTTGATCGGAGGAGAGCCAATGTCACAGTACAAAGCCACAAGCATACGGAGATAGAAATAATTTGTGCTGATTTTTTGGTAATTTGCCGCAAATAAATACTGTTAAAAATTACACATACATAAAATACGTGTGTGTGCATGTGTACATATACGTATATTCTTTTTACATGAAAAAATACACACTCAAAGAAAAGTGATCATATTTTTTAATGACTTCTATATATTTTTTTAAAGTGATGATATTAAACATGGTGTTTTGTGCCTTGTGTTTTTTTCTATTAATTACATTCTGGGGCATTTTATTGTATTTTAAGGTTTTATTTATTTATTTTGAGAGAGAGCATGAGCAGGGGAGGGGCAGAGAGAGAGAGGGAGAGAGAGAATCCCAAGCAGGCCCTATGCTGTCAGTGCAGAGCCAGATGCGGGGCTCAATCCCACAAACAGTGAGGTCATGACCTGAGCTGAAATCAAGAGTGGGATGCTTAACCGACTGAGCCACCCAGGCACCCCTATACTGGGGCATTTTAATGTCCTCATTTAAAGATGTGCATAATATTGCATTGTATGGACTTACCATGACAAATTTAAACAAAGTATCTTGTAGGACTTTCAGGATGTTTACAATTTTCTGAATACGTAGAGTTTTATACATTTTTCTAATTAGTTCCTTGGTGTACACATTTCAACCTCTGACATATTGCAAGAATACCCTACAGAAAGAGTCTATCCGGAGATGATATTCAAAATACTGAGCAATAGAATGGATAGGCTCAGTCAGCTAAGCGTCCTGGGTGGTTCAGTCAGTTAAGGTTTCAGTTCAGGTCATGATCTTCAGTTCAGGTCATGCATGATCTCACAGTTTCTAAGTTTAAGCCCCACATCGGGCCCCGTGCTGACAGCTTAGAGTCTGCTTGGGATCCCTTCTCTCTCTGTCCCTCCCATGCATGTGGGCTCTCCCTCCCTCTCTCAAAACTAAATAACTAAACTTAGAAAAAAATTTTTAGGGGCGCCTAGGTGGCTCAGTCAGTTAAGCGTCCGACTTCAGCCTAGGTCCTGATCTCGCCATTCCTGAGTTTGAGCCCCGCATCAGGCTCTGTGCTGATAGCTCAGAGCCTAGAGCCCGTTTCAGATTCTGTGTCTCCCTTTCTCTCTCTCTCTCTGCCCCTTTCCCGCTCACACTCTATCTGTATCTCTCAAAAATAAACATTAAAAATTTTTTTTAAAAAGTGTTTTTTAAAAAAAGAATGGATACTGACCTCAGTATAGAGTGGAGTCCACAAGTGATAATTGGTTTATCAAGAGGTCCAGGTTACAGGACAGAAGGCCAAGCAGCTGGGGGAGTGACTTACTCAAAGGTGGTGGTGGGTGTCTTATCTATCAGTACAAGCATACTAAATGTCTGCCATGGAGAAATGTGTGGAATCTGTTTTTCATCACCCTCTCCAACCGGAGGTGTTGTCTTTCATTTTAATCTTTGCTAATCTGATCCATGATAGCAACAAAAATAATACCATCTTGTACTTTGTGTTTTATTAAGCATAAGTGAGGGCACTGTTTTATGTTCCAACACCACTTCTATTGGGTTGTTATTGTTGATGTTACTGAATTGCCTGTTTATGTCCTCTGCCCATTTTGGTGGGCGGGTATTTTACTTCTTATTAGAAAACTAATATTTGGGACACCTGGGTGGCTCAGTTGGTTAAGCATCTGACTCTTGATCTCAGGTCAGATAATGAGGTCATGGGATCAAGCCCCTATTGGGCCACTTGGGATTCTCTCTCTCTCTCGCTCTCTCTCTCTCTCTCGCTCCTCCTCCCTTGCTTGTGCTCTGTCTCTCTCAAAATAAATAAAAGAAGGCTAATATTTATGGATGCCTTACAGTGTGTCACTTTTCTTTTTTTTTTATAATTTTTTAATGTTTTGTTATTTCTGGAGAGAGGTTCAGAGACCGTTGTGACAGGGGAGTCAGAGAGAGAGGAGTCACACAGACTGGGAAACAGGCTCCAGGCTCTGAGCTGGCAGTCAGCACAGAGCCCGACGCGGGGCTTGAACCCACGAACCGCGAGATCATGACCTAAGCGAAAGTCGAAAGTCGGACGCTTAACCGCTTAACCGACTAAGCCACCCAGGCGCCCCCAGTGTGTCACTTTTCTAATCCTTTTTCAATATCCACCATGGCCATATAAACGTATCATTCTACCTATTTTAGAAACATTAAAATGGAGGCGGAGATTCAGTAATGTGCCCATCAGGATTTTGGTTGTAAGTGCTGGGGCCAAGAATCAAATGCAGACAGCTAGGTCCTGTGACTTAGCTTCTTAATCATTCTGACCCATTCTCTTGCACTGCAGTACTTATAAGAGCTTTATACATATGGATATTAACTGAGTTTTTGTTTGTTTATTTATTTATTTTGAAAGATAGCATGTGAGCAGGGGAGGGCCAGAGAGAGAGGGAGACAGAGAATCCCAAGCAGGCTCCTCGCTGTCAGCACGGAGCCTGACCTGGGGCTTGAACCCATGAACCATGAGATCATGACCTGAGCCAAAGTCATGAGTCGGATGCTTAACTGACTGAGCCACGCAGGCATCCCTGGATATTAATTATTTTCATACATGTTGTACATTTTTCTTTGTCCTTCTACTTTTAACTTTCCTTAGGGCATTGCTTGCTGTACAGGTGTTTAAAAATCTCCGGATGCACTTTTCTGTATGAATTTCTCTCAGTCTGACTGAGGTTGATCTAGCAAATAAAACTGTCATATATTTTAAGTGTACATCATGATGATTTGATACACATGTACATTGTGAAAGGATTCACTCAGTTGAATAAATTAACACATTCATCACCCCACATGCTTTTTTTTTTTTTTTTTTGGTGGGAACACTTAAGCTCTACTCTCAGCCAATTTTAATTATATAATGCAGTATTATCAACCATAGTCATGATGTTATACATTAGGCCTTAGAACTTATCCATTTTATAACTGATAATTTTATACAGTTTAAAAATATTTGATATGGTCAAATATCAAGCACTTTTCTTAATGGGTTTTGTCTCTAAAAGCATTCTCAGATGTTCCCTATCTAAGGGATATAAAAATATTCATCTTTATTTTCTTCTATATAGAACTTCAGAGTTGCCTGTATTAGCAAAATATATGTGCTTAGCCCCCAACTCAGACCTGCTGAATCAAAATTTCTACCGTGAGAGCTAGATGTTGGTGCTTTCAAAGTGATACACAAACTTACAGTCTAGGAGGGCCCGTAAGTACACACATTTATCTCTTCTTCTCAAAGCACATGAAGTTAACTGAAGAAATAATAAATTATCAATATATCTACAAAATCAATTCCAGATGGGTTAGAAAAGTTAGCTGTGAAATCTCACCTTTTAGAAGACATGTAGTAAAATATCTGATATCTGTATTAGAGTTCTCTAAAGAAACAGAACCGATAATTCCATATTTATATGTGTGTATATATACACACACGGGAAGGGAGGGAGGGAGGGGGAGAGAGAGAGAGAGAGAGAGAGAGAGATTGGTTTTAAGGAGTTTCCTCATCTGACTGCAAGGGCTACAAAGTCCTCAATCTGGAGGGCAGGCTGACAGGCTGGAAATTCTAGCAAGAAGTTGATATCTTGAGTCCAAAGGCAGTCTGGTAGCCAAATTCCTTCCTCTTCTGGGGACCTCAGTCTTTTCTCTTAAGGCCTCCAACTAATTGGACGAGGCCCACATACACTGTGGCTGGTAATCTGCTTTAGCAAAGTCTACTGATGTAACTGCTAATCACACCTATAAAAAACCTTCACAGCAACATCTAGACTGGTGTTTGGTCAAACAACTGAGCACAATAGCCTAGCTGAGTTGACAAAGAAAATTAACCACCATAGTAGGTTTATGACCCTGTGGTAGGAAAGGATTTTTAAGCCACACACACACACACACACACACACACACACACACACACACACACACACACGGGATGTGAGGAGAGAGAGAGAGACAGAGAGAGAGAACTGGGGGGAACTGTTTTCATACCTTGTGAAGTTCTTCCTCCTCATTTGAGATGCCCCCCAGATAGACCAGAATCTGTACTAGATAATATACTTTGTGGGATCATTGCAACTTGCTTCCTTGCCAGAGAGCTATTTTCTTTTTTACACTTCTGTGATTCCTGATAAACACCAAGAAACACAGTATAAGAACATAAAAGAGACAAGCGTGTTTTAAAAAAATTTTTTTACATTTATTTATTTTTGAGAGATAGAGTGAGACAGAGTATGAGCAGGGAGGGGCAGAGAGAGAAGGAGACACAGAATCTGAAGCAGGCTCCAGGCTCTGAACAGGCGTCCAGCACAGAGCCTGACACGGAGCCCGAACCCACGAACCATGAGATCATGACCTGAGCCAAAGTCGGACACTTAACCGACTGAGCCACCCAGGCACCCCAAGTGTGTTTTAATTTAGACTCCACAAACCTAGATATTAGCCATGGTACCACAATATCCCAAGCCAAAATACCAAACAATGATGGATTTATTGTTTCCCTAATTTAAAACAAGCCTGACTTATTTTTAAAAGTGCAACCTCAAAACACAACTCACTAGACGTGATATGGAATGTATTATATGCCTAACCGAAAAACAAAACACTACTCGGTACAGTGGATTTGAAAATTATCTTGCTATTAATAGAACTCTCGGATGGCTGTGATCTGTTGGATTTGATACATCCAGGTTTTGGTAGCTGCTGGGGACTGAAAACAAGACGTCCATACGTTAGTACTTAATAAAGAAACTAGGTCATAAAATAGCCCTTTGGTGTATTTTTTAGAAAAGATTCTGAAAAGCCCAATTTCATCTTTAATAAGTCTGTATTGTGGAGGATGTTTGGCAAAGCAGCACTGTGATCAACAGACCCCTTCTCTGGAACTGTGTAAAATTGGGAGCAACTTGGGGTACCCTGTTTCTTTCATCTGTCTGCATCATACACCCGTAACAAGTATGTGTTGAATTCAACTAAAAGCGTTCTTCTCTTTCCTTTTCTATTTTGAGTTCCTGACACTGAGCTACTGATTGAAATGTTTGGACTGAGAACCTTTACAAACATATCTGTTGGACATATTACATTTTCACGAGTTTAAGGTAACTCTGATCTCTTCTGCTTATTTCAAAGAAATTTTTTTAATGTTTGGTTGGGAAACATTTCTACCTACTGGTTCCACTAGAAACAAGCTTTTTAAAAAGTTTTTATCTCAATTCCAGGTAGTTAATATACAGTGTGATATTAGTTTCAGGTGTACAATTTAGTGATTCAACACTTCCATACGACACCTGGTGCTCATCACAACAGGTGCCCTCCCTAATTCCCATCACCTATTTAACCCATCCCCCAAGCTTTTTTTAAAAAATAAGATTACAAAAAAAAAAAAGTTTTTAGTGAATTTTAGGGTTTGGTTTTCTTATTTTAAGAAGTGCTTGTTTTAGGTTAGATTCCTGGTAGTAGACTTTGGGATGAGGGTTCATAAAAACCAATAAGGAAATGCAATTGGAGAGGGAGTAAGCAAGGAGGATGATGCATCAAGCCAAGTGCCCACAAGGATGGCTTAGGCTCAGTCCTGCTCTGGGGATAGTGGAGGTCCTCATCAGGGGACAAGGGAGCTGGAGTATTTATAGACACCCCTCCCCCCATGATAACCAGTGGATCAAGGCTCACTGCAGCATCGATTTCTGGGCACTTCTGGATCTCCTTGCATGGACTAAGTGGGTTCTAGCAGCCTGTGGATTGTCCTCCAACTAAGAGATACAGGTGGCATCTGGGTGTGGCCCGGGCAGTAACAGGTGCGTGTGATGATGGTGAAGGGCTCTAAGGGGATATGTACAGACATCGGACAGCTCCGTGTCACTGTCCCACAAGGCGTAATTTGTAAGGGTCTCTCCACAAACTCAGAGCAAGCCTAGATATGAAGGGAAGGAAGTACTGGGGCACCAGGGTGGCTCAGTCAGTTAAGCTTCTGACTCTTGATTTCAGCTCGGGTCATGATCTCACAGTTCGTGAGTTTGAGACCTTTGTTGGGCTCTGTGCTGGCAGCATGAAGCCTGCTTAGGACTCTCTCTCTCCCCATCTCTCAAAAGAAATAAATAAACATTTTTTTAAATGAAGGGAAGGAGGTACTATGTTGGCGACATAAGGTTTGAGGCAAGTCACCATATTTTCCTTGGTGTCCCTTCCTGCCAGGTTGAGTAGTAGAGAGAGGTTAAAGAGGAGTTTACATGGAGGTGGACAACTCTGTTATACTTTCCTCAGGAGGGCAACCCTCCCCCCACCCCCCCAGCAGTTCCAAAAGTCCGGGAGGTGGTGGACAATGAGCAGGTCTGGAGAGCAAGAACAGAAAAATCAATCCTGAAGGAGGTACTTGAGTCAAAGACAGAAAAATGAGCTCAAGCCAAAGCTTCACTGAGGAAAGGAAAGAGAAGGGGATCGTAGGTAACAGTTGTAACTGGAATAGCCATTATTATAATTATAATACAAATTATAACTATATTGTACAATATATAGTAATGCAATAAGTGAATTCTTAAATTCTTTGAAAAAATGTCAATGCCCATTTATTTTTGAGAGAGAGAGAGAGCGAGAGAGCGAGCGCGAGCAGGGGAGGGGCAGAGAGAGAGGGAAACACAGAATCCGACATAGGCTCCAGGCTCTGAGCTGTCAGCACAGAGCCCAACATGGGGCTTGAACCCACGAACTGTGAGATCATGACCTGAGCCAGATGCTTAACCGACTGAACCATCCAGGTGCCCCAATAAATGAATTCTTTAAATAACCATAATACAAATGGAATGCAATACCCACATTCTAAGTACTCAATAGCTACATGTGGCTAATGGCTACTGAATTGGACAGCATAGCTCTAGAACATTCCATCATCACAGAGATTTCTGTTGGACAGCACTGGCCTGGGGCTTACTGAATGGATCAAGGGTTGAGATGTAATGGGCCTCACTCTCATTTCAGATTCTTGTTTTCTTCCTCTCTATATTCTGCTTATATTTTACCACTGGGATTTCCCTGAAAAAGTTGCAGTAGCTTGTTAAAGGGCAATAGTATTGCAATATTTTGAAACTTCTGTCTGGAGTTACCTTTGTTAAATGACTTTTGACTCCTGGGTTTTTAGCAGTTAAATGTTAACTCAGATGTCATACACACTGAGCATTTAATGAGTATTAGAATGGACGACTCCATTAGAATGGAGTATTAGAATGCTCAATTTTTTCTTCAATTACTGTTTTCCTTTACCTTATTGTTCGTGTACATTTTAATCTTTACAAGGAAAAGGAACAAAATATGATCTTAAGGGGGAGGAGGCAAGAAGCTACACAAGATCCCAAAAAGTGGCAGAATGGAACTGTCTCACTTTCTCCTCCACCCTCGTTTTCACACAGCCAGGGCAGGACAATTCCACTTGGCTGCTGGGACAAATTCTGACCAGATCAAGTGACCAGCTAGAACTTGGGCACTGTATTTCCAAAAGCTTGGCATCTGCTTCTGCTGGCATTGGCGTTCACGAGCATTTTTAAGCTGCGGATTGCCTTGGGGGCCCCAGTCGAAAGTCAAGGTTGAGGAGATCCTGTGTTGATGTTGATCACCTTTTTTTTTTTTTTCTTTCCAAACATGAACTACAGATCGGCTTAATTTGGATACCCTCAGAAGAAGGCTCTGGCACAAAGATTCAAATGCAAGCACTTTGATTATGTAGTAATTGCAGGAAACCCTGGTGGGGGTTGGGGAGGGAGAGCGAAAGCAAGGGAGCTAAGGAGGATACACTCTCAAGCCAGTTTCTCAGAGGCAGCTCTGGATCTGCTGCTCCAGGAGGATTCCACTGGAGGGTAAGAGGGTTTATCCGTCATTTCTTATCGGTCATCAGTTGAGGGATATCAGGGGAGAGGAAGTGCACCTTGGGCTTACCGTGCACGTGAGCAGAGAAAGACATCAGACAGAGAAGTGCGCATTCAGCCTGGCACGCGAGGCCAAGTGGTTGAGTGGTGAAAGGCGGGGGTGGGGGCATTTACGGAGTCAGCTACACAAACTTATTTTTGTTTTTTAGTGGACAAAACAGAGGAAAGAGTCTTAGAGTACCGCCCATCCATGCCCTCGTAGGGCTCATCCACTGGTGCAGAGAGATCATGAATCACTGCCTAGTGGAAAAACAAAAGAATCTTTAATTGCAGTTTGACCTCTGGTGAGAACATTCTCAGATAGTTTAGAAAGAGGACACAGCCTTGGTATTAAATGCCTCTGAACTGAAAGGGTGGGGAGACAGAGTTCTGGCTTTCACACCAAAGAAGACATGGAACAACATATTTTAATCACTTGTCACAGGATCCACGGACGGCTTGGCATTCTGGAATTCTTGAGAGAGACTTACCAAATGCTTTCTGCTGAGGCTGACGGAGCCAAGCTGGGGCATTCGCATGCCAGGAATATATGGTTGCATATGTGCCACTGTTTATCTGTTTGCAAAATATGTCATATGTTGACAGGCTGACATATGTTGAGCTATATGGAAGATCAGTCAGAGAGAAAGAAGAGCCAGAAGTTAAGAAAGAGAGGAGGAAGTCAAATCGGAAAGTGAAAACAAACCCTTGTGAGTTTGGCTAGCTGGTGAGTTCCTTGATCATCAGCGGTGTATCTTACAGCGATTCCTACGGAAAGGATCTTGGCGATTATGTGGTCTGGTGTCCCCCACGTGGAAATGAACAAACTGAATCTAGAGTTCTCACGGCCCAATGAATAGAAGGTCAGGAGTAGGACGCCCAGAGTTCTCCTTCCGTTCTGGGCTTTGGTTTCCTACATGCTCACCCGCCTGCCTCCTGTCTTCCTCTGTCTCCTCCTATCCATCCAATCTCTGTCCACTGTTCCAATGCCTTGGGCTCCCCCCATCCCGAAAGCGTATGATACTGTGGTTGAGCTCCAGCATTTAGTGTCCCCTGAGCATGACCTTGATCCCCTCTCCCGTGGGCCTTTGTCCCCATTTTTCCCTCTGCCTAGAATTCCCTTCCCTTTAATCTAAGGATCACCGTCCCAGCCATCTTCAGGGTCAGTGCAACGGGCATTTGGTCGTGCATCCGTCCTTTGAATGCAAAGCTGGAAATATTTTCTACCCCCTCTGTACTGCCGTCACACTCCGTGTTTCTATTAGACCATCCATTAGTTCTGCCTTGCAGTATAGTTGCTGATGCTCATTGTTCTCTATGAAATTATAATCCACTCGCATGCAGAGATTCTTTCCTCTTTGACCCTCCTCAGTGCCTATCACAGAGGCTTCAACGTAGTGGTAATAGTATTTGGCAATTATTGAGTGTTTACTATGTGTTAAGCACCGTGTTTAAAATTTTACATGAATTGGCTTATTTACTTCCCCCAGTAACCCTGTGCAGTAAATACTCACCATGAGTCTCATTTTATACTTGAGGAACCTGAGACACAGAGAGGTAAAGAAACTTGCCTAAGGTAACACAGCTAGGAAGTCCCTATTAGGGAGCCCAAGTTCAAGCTCTCACCCAGAAGGCTACACTTCCTTCCAAGGACCTTCGAGGATTTGAAGTTATTTCACTGTATTAAATACTGAAAAGATAATTTTATTTAAAAAACAATTAAATTTTGGAATCTATAAAAAATGTTGTCCTCTCACAAAGAAAGCAAAAAAAGGAGACACTAAATAAAAGGCTAAGACCGCTCAGATTTTCCTCAGGAAAAAGTTACATGAGCTGCATCAAATTAGTTAAATTTTTAAATGTTTATTTATTTTTGAGAGAGACAAAGCATAAATGGGGAGGGGCAGAGAGAGAGAGAGAGAGGGAGACCCAGAATCCAAAGCAGGCTCGGGGCTCTGAACTGTCAGCACAGAGCCCAATGCGGGGCTTGAACTCAACAAACTGCCAGATCATAACCTGAGCCGAAGTCGGGCGCTTAGCCCACTTAACCACCCAGGCGCCCCAGTTTTTTATCTCTTCCATCTGTATGGAATGGGCTAATTATGCTTTATTTTTGTCACCTCAACGGGGACACAGCCCGCTACGGCAGTGTCCGTTCTGAGGCAGCCTACAGATGGACAGAGGCCTCCTTCACTTTGCCGAGTCCCCAGGCGCTAGCGGCTTGAAGAGCTTCCAAATGCAAGGCTGCATCGCCAACCCGTCCTGAGAAATGGGCCTCCTGGCGCCGGGGGCCTGACGCAAAGAACCCCGGCGGTCAGAGCGCGGCGGTCCGGAGTCACTATTGCATTGCACTTGAGGAAGCCGCACGGAGGTGACGGGCCGGCAAGGTGGCACACGGCTTCGGGTTTGCCGCACAGGCTGCGAGGCGAATGTTCCTGTGACGGCCGCCCGGTGGCCCGGCCGCACTCTTAGTGGGTGACGCGGGCTGAGCTGCCCAGAGCCCCCGTCGGCGCGCTTTCCTCCTGTGTCACACGGGGCTGAAGATACTCCTCTGAAAAGGTGGTTGTGATGCTTCCCAGCCTTGAGTCATCCACATGTCACCGTATGGGTCAGGGTCATTTTGAGGAAAGTTTAGTAAAGGGATCTGCCACAAAAGTGTGGGCAAAGTTCAAGGAAAGCAGCTGGGGAGGGGTGCAGGCCCCAAGGTCAACAATTGTGGGGAGCTGTTAGCCCGCCAGGCCTGAAAGGGGGCCAGAGAGGAGAGCGTGGGCAGAACCGGGGAGCTGTTGAGAGGAGAGGCTGCAAGAGCCCGGCCCTCTCCCCGGTGCAGGAGAGGCAGCAGGAGACCCCGGCCTCACTCTCCCCTCACCCCCAACTCCTGCTGGGGCTCGTCATTGGCTGCGCCCAGCCACATGCAAGCCCCGCCCCGGGTGAGCCAGGAAGACCAACCTGGGGAGGGGGGGAACAGAGAGAGTGGCTGAGGGGGGGGCGGGTCAGGCAAATGTAACCAGTCCAGCGCTCAGCCCATTTCCCCCCTTTAAGTACCCCGCCCCCGCGTCATTAGCTGAAATACATTTACTTTAAGAAGGAGACCTCTGAAGTCTCATCCTGAGCAGTGAGATACATGAAATCATGAGCTGGAAGGGCTGGTATTTTCTCTAGAATACACACTTGGGGAAGCTCGCTCTCAGTCTAGCACTTGGAACATAGTACATCATCAGTAAAGTGATCATCTCTGCTGCTGGGAGTCACAGGTGAACACACAGTGGAACGCCTCCGTCCCTATGGAACCTAACTTAAAAACACGTCACTATTAAAAATGCCATCTTTCCCCACTATATTTTCTAACCAGATTGCTAACTTCTAGAAAAGATGATATAAATGAATTTTGTGTGTGTGTGTTGTCTGACTGGCCCACCTTAATGAATTTGATTATTTGGCCCATTGGTTTTTCATTAGATTCTTTTGGTTTCTCCAGGCAAACAAGTAAATCATCCCGGAGTGTTGATGAGTGTTTCCACTTACTGCTATTTAACATCTTATCACAGTGACTGGAGCCTACAGGGCAGTGTTCAACATGAACGGAACAAGGGTGGAGAGATCAGGAACTCTTTGTTTCTTCTTTACTTTAATGGAAATGCTGCAAGCCCTATTGTTGTTTGTTTGGTGGCATTAAACATGATGTTCACTGTTGGCTAATGAGTTAAGGAAATGTCCTTATATTCTTTGTAACTAAGAATTCTTATCAGGAGTGGGCATTATGTGTTATCAGATGCCTCTTAGACATCTATGGAGACCTTAGAATCCTGCTGGATTACAATGTAGAATTCTTTAAGTATATTGCTTTGTTTTTTTCCCAGAAGAGTTGCATCTTGGTTGGACAAAAAGTGAGTGTGTGCCTATAAAATGAGTAAATAAAGTGACACTGCGAATTAGTTATTCTGATAAAGAATGAATACGTAAGGGTGAACGTGTATGTTGTGCACACAATGATGTTTAAAACAACGTTGTAGGAATAGTAACTGTAGTCGCAGGCTCTCAGCAAAATGGGAACATTCCTCGATGCTCCGCAGGCCACTGAGTTTCTCTTTTACCTCCAGCTGCTTTGGTAGTTTCTAGAAGAACATGGAGACTGAAAGTGGGAAGATTCTGTATATTCAAAGTTGCGTGTTCAGGATAGAATTCCAAGCTGAGATAAATTTGGGTCTCGCAGATCTGCCTACTTTGCTGAACTAGATCTAGCATCAGATGTTTCCCTTTTGTCTCCACTTAGGGGAAGGTCAACTGATCCCGGTGTGAGCAAGGACAACTAACGAAGCAAGTGACAAAGCAAAATACAATGTGAGAACGTTGTGTACAGTGTGGAAGTTGTGTGTGGGGTGGGCGGTGGTATGTACTCTGAGCTCAGAGCCTGCATAAGGCCAGGCCACCCTGTGGTCCGTCTCGGGTCAGTGCTACGTTCAAAAGAATCACCACTCCAACAACCCAACCCAGCTATTCAGATTTTTCCTGTAGAATCAACAAAATGTAAAGAAGCAAAGCCATTCACAACACACAACCGAGTTGCTCTTGGTGTGTCCTTTCCCACAAACGCTGTTTCACCACAGGGTTGCCGTTCTTTTTCCCACTGGCTCTCAGAAAGTCCCTGGGCTTTCTCTCCAGCGCAACCTGACCTGGCCGTCGCCGTCCTTTACCTTCTAGATATATTTTTTGTCTCTGCCCTTCTCGCTGTAAAGGAGTCAAGCTCTTTTTGGCCCAGCGCCTTACCCGTGGCCCAGTTCTGCATGTCAAGGCCCAAGAACTATGAGGCAAAGGCAAAGCCCTTAGCAGGCAGCGTTTTTATTTTGGTTTGTTTTGTTTTCCTATAACACATACAGAAAGAAAATTCCCAGGTCATCTCCGAACCTCTGCTTACCCAAGACTTTAATTTCCCTCCTCCAGCAAACATTTCACCATATTCTAATTTGACAGATTCGAATACCCCCACTCGCAGCAACTAAAAGGTAGAACAACTAATAAACAACGAAGAGGTCAAAGGCAGGGAGACCGAGAGAGAGCTGGGTCATCCTGGGCCTGGAAAAGGAGCTCTGCGGGTGACAGAGTGTTGGCAAAATTATGGTCACCAAAAGTGCTGTCTCTTCTACTTGGCCTGGTTCCCCTGAAGCTGAAGTTTCCCCCAAAATATTATTAAGGCCTCAGGAAAGAGGCACAGGAGGAACACGGAGGTGTGACCATGTCTTTCTGCGTCTTGAAGCCGGAGGCTTTGCAAGGGCTGAGGCACACCTGGTGAAGCAGGGCCCTGCCTGCCTTGGCCAGTTTCTGTCCCAGCCTGGCCCTTGCCCTCGGCCACCCTCTCTGTCTCTGAAGCCCAGACGCCCCCTCCAGCAGAGTAAGGAGCCTATTTTTAAAGACCAGACACACTCTGAATGTATAATGACTTCTCCTTTTCTCCACCCGGTGCCAATCAGTGACTCATCAACCATTTTCTAAATGACTATGTTTTCATTCCCCAGTTTCCTTCCCACTGAGATATTAGAGAAGATTAAATGCAGCCCCTAGCTGCCTCCCTCTGCTTTTCTGCGTCTTGTTTTAGAGATGGTAATGCCCCCGAAATAGAAGCGTTTCATTGAATGCTGATCATTTAGTGGCAAATGAAAATACACACATGCACACATGCACTCACACGTGCGTGGCGTTAGGGAAAGATCTGTAGGACTTCCAGGAGGACGAAAGAGAGAAGGAAATAGAATCTCGGACTATGAGACATGTGCTATCTCAACTGGACACCATTCCCTGCACCCAACCTTGCCCCAGCTTTCTGGGCCAAAGCTTTTTGTTAAGGACCCTCAACTACACTTTGTATAGTCACTTGCTACTTTTTATTCTCTGTGTGCTATTCTCTGCCAAGTGTTTGGTTTCCTTGATGAGCCCCTCTGCTCTCCCCAGACACTGCTACCCCTGGCACCTGTCCCTGTCCACTCATGATGCCTTTTCTAGTGTCCCGTGGTCCCATTAGCAGCCACAGGGAAAGCGATCTCTTTGCTAAGATTTTCTCTCCCTACTCCTACTCCTGGACGTGACCGTTTCCAAACGGAGCCTTGTCTTTGGCTCCCAGAGCAGAGAAAGTTAGGTTGGTGAATATAAGCCCATCATCATTTCTGGGATAATGATACTCAGCCTATCCCGCTGCTGATGGGCCTATGCTCTGACGTTCTGGAAAACAAACAAAAACAAAAACACCAGTTCCGATCCTGAGATGTCTCTCCTCTACTGTGCTTGGTATTTTCTATTTGCCCTTCTCCACAGTTCTCCAGCCTGCTCTGTGGCCTGGGTGCTTGATCTCTGTGGATTATGTCAACAGGGTTCCCTTATCTACAGGCTTCCTGTTGGGTCTAAAGTGTGCAGAGTTCTAGATCTGTGATCTAGATCGAGTTCTAGATCAAGTTCTAGATCTCTGATCTAGAACTAGATCAGAGGATTAGAGGACAGTGAGTTCCAGGTATTTATTCTGCTCAGTTCCCTCTTTGGGATGACTCCGTCCCATGGCTTCTTTCAAGGAAGCCTACATGACTGTCTTTTCCTGATAACCTCTCTCTGCTCTATTCCCCACGGGCAGACCTAGGGGCAGCTGCCCCGAGCCCCTGCATTTTCCCATGCTGCCACTGTGTAACCATAAATTGTGAAATCATCCTCATTTGAATGTGCCATCGGTTTCCTGTTGGTACCCTGACTGGCCCTTTCTGTCTTCTCCACTCCCACCCCACCCCCTAAGCCTACTTTGCTCTGATTTTTGTCTCGCCTCCTGCATCGTCTTTTGGCCTCCTCATCGTGGGCCTTTCAAAATAATTGGTGACCCTTTGGAAAACGGCACAAAAGGGACTCTGGTGAGAGGGATGAACTTTTTTGAAGCAAGAAGCACAGCCCCCTTGAAATTCTCAGACTTCTGGTCTAAGTATTCTGCATATACTTCGATACTGCATATCAGCTGGCCAACGTATACTTGCTGGGAAGGAAGGCTAAGGGTTGACCTGGAGCTGGACTATTGACTACACCCTCCAACCCCTGCCGCTTTACAATCTACCTGTTGGGAGCCTACGGGGCTTCTTACTCTGTGAGCCATTCTCAGATCGTTTAAGGCCATGCGATATCCATAGCAACTGAATCTCAATAATCATAATCATCATAATCATGGTAATGGCTGCCAATTACTGAGTGCCAACTCTGAACCAGGCACTGCGCCTGGTGTTTTGCCTGTGAATCAAATGGAAGTTTCCATCTTGCTCTTAAGGGTTGCTTCCCCATGGTATTTGGGTATTGAACCCCAGTCCATTCTCAACTTGTCTACCTGCACCACTCTGCTTCTCTGAGGTGTGTGTTACTCCCGACTCTGCCAGGGAGCGTTACAAAATTCATCGTGGGTGGAGGCGGGGAACTTGAGAGGGGACCTTCTCCTCTGTAGGTTCCTGTTCCCTCTGGAAAGATCTCAGGGAGCTTTCAAAGGTAACTGGGAGTCCCTGCTCTCACTTTCCTGCCTAACACAGCTAGACTGTCATGTGGGTCTGACAGTCTGTGCTAAAGTTTGAGGAGCATCAAAGGGTGAAAACCAGAAGTGAAGAGAAGAGTGTGAAACCTCGGGACCCCTGAGGAGTTTAAGTGTTCACAGTGCAGGGCGGTGGGGGGGAACTCTTAGTGGCACACTCCAGTTTCTGACCTTGTCTCCTACCCTCTAATGTTCATCCACTAGAGCTCTTCTCATCCCTTTGTCCCCAGCAGGACATTTCCCTGAGTGTCCACCGTCTCTTGAGATCTGCCCACCAAGGTTGTCAGATTTTCCAGCAGTAACTGTGGATCTTTCTCAGTCTCACTCTCTCTTTCCCCTGCACACACATGTGCACGCGCACACGTGCGTGCGCACACACACACACACAAGATCTCCCAAGGACAGGTATGAATTCTCAAAGACAACATAGTCTACACCCAGAAGGAGGTGGAGAACTATTTCCCTAAGTGCCTCCACAGTTTGCAAGGTCCCTCCTTCACAGTGGACTTGGTACCTCGCATGATTTACAATCACAATTGGTTCTGCTGTTCAGTTTTCCCTTTCGAGTTGTTCTGCTTTGGGCCTATGGGAACAGGCTCTTTAGTGACCTCTCCTTTAGCTATCTGAAGACCCAGTTCAGGTGTTGAAATAACCACCTGGGAGAGCCATTGTATTTCTTAGCTAAGGTTCCTCCTCTGCTCTGGTCCCTGGGGAGATGGGGGTCATCCCATTGCCCCAGTGTCATATACCTTAGCTCTAGAGCCTCGCACTCCGCTGGGGTGGCTGACATTCTTTTCACACACTTTTTGCCCTAGGGAATGGCCCATCAGTCCTGCCATCTAGGAATTGGCCTTCTTCCTTCTCTCTCTCTCTCTCTCTTCCCCCCCTCCCCACCACATCCACCATCAAGTCTTTGAGATGTTATCTCCTTGACTTTTTCTGGAATCTACCTACTCCATTCTGCCTTTATCAACCATCCCCACCATTTCTTCCACATTGGCTGCCGGTCCTTCTCATCATCCGTCCTCTCCTTTATCTGACATTGCTCTTCACTTTTTTACTACCTGTATATATGGTTGTGCTTCCTGCAACTGAACTTTCACCTCCAGGTGGCCAGGGATTTTCGCCATCTCATTTACTGCTACACATCTTGGGCCTCGCACAGTGCCTGGCAGGTAGTACGCGCTCACTACTTACTTGCTGAATGAGTGAGCAAATCATTGAGTCCAATTTGCTTATCTTCAACACTAGAGAGTTTAGGCTCCTGGTGCTGTCTTCCATACAGCAAGCTGTCAGGGAATACCTGTTGGATAAATGAATATTTCTTTTGCTCAAGGCTGCATAGCTAATTAGTGGCAGCATTTATTTATTTACTTTTTTACAAATAGTTTATTGTCAAATTGGTTTCCATATAACACCCAGTGCTCATCCCCATAAGAGTGGCAGCATTTAAATTAAGTCTCCTTACTCCAGTTGATTCTTAACCTTGGCTGCATGTTAGAAACCCCTGAGAAGTTAAAAAAAAAAAAAATCCCGATTCCCAAGCTGCACCCTAACCAGTTAAATTGGAACCTTTTGGTGGGCTTGGTGGTGGGGACCAGAGTATCAATATTTGTAAAACCTTTCCAGATGACTCTAGTGTGCACTCAAGGTTGGAAACCATATTAAATCATGAGGTAGGACCAAGGTAATCCAATGCTTCTCATACTGCATCTAATAGAAAAGCTTTGAGAAGAATCAGAAGCCTTACTGAATGAACTGAACATTCAGTTCACGTGTCCAGAAACAGTGGTAGTTTGTGAGAAAAGGGGGCACATCATTGTGTTGAGTTGGGACTGTACTGTGGGAAGAACCAGCATGTGTTCGTCTCCACAAGTGAACCCTGAAGGCAGAGAAATGGTTTTGTGAGGTGGGTGGAGGCATGGAAGAAAATAAGTAATGGGAATGTATCTGAGACTGCTTACCAAGAAGCTGTTCCCAGAGAATCCTCTTAGACCACAGAAGAGTAACTCCAGGGACTTGGGGGAGGGTTCTTTGTGCCATTTAAAATGGACAAGCCTCTGGTGTGTTTGCCAAGGAAACCATTTTTAGACAGCAAAGGAGAAAAGGCCATAGGAGTAATTTTTCCTCCAGAAAAACATCATGCTGGATACAGCAGTGCTTGGTGTTTCATTTCATCCCGGAATTGCTAAGCCCTTTGGTTGAGGCTTGTTTTCAGAACTGCCCATGTGAAGCTGGGAATTATGACTTAAAAGAGAAGTGAGAAAATGCCTGGGGGAATCACCGGGTGGAAGTGCCATGCTCAGGGATCCCCGCTCTGGGCCCCAGGCTCCCTACTTCAGTGCTATCCTGACCACGGAGGACCAACTTCATCCAAGCTGAATGTCCTTACAGTGACAACTTCTTAAATTCATACAGGATTTCTTACACTCGGAGGAAACAGCAAAGTAAACCACGGTTCAATACCACAGAACTGGATTTGCTTTCTTCTGTTTGTAACATACAAAAGAAGTAGATGCCGACATTGATATAGAAAGGGCTCTGATAAAGTAGTTAGGTGTTGCAATTGCACTGCTAGGTATTTATCCAAAGGACACAGGAGTGCTGATTTGAAGGGGCACATGCACACCGATGTTTATAGCAGCGCTATTGACAGTAGCCCAAGTATGGAAAGAGCCCAAATGGCCATCGACTGATGAATGAATAAAGAAGATGTGGTGCGCGCATGCGCGCGCGCACACACACACACACACGCACACACACACACACACACACACACACACAGTGGAATATTACTCGGCATTGAAAAAGAATGAAATCTTGCCATTTGCAACAACATGGCTGGAGCTAGAGTGTATTATGCTAAGCAAAATAAGTCAGTCAGAGAAAGACAAATATCATATGACTTCACTCACATGTGGAATTTAAGATACACAGCAGACGAACGTCAGGGAAGGGAAGCAAAATAGTATAAAAATAGAGAGGGAGACAAACCATAAGAGACTCTTAAATACAGAGGACAAACTGGGGGTTGCTGGTGGGGTATTGGGTGGTGGCAAGGGTAAAGGGGCAAGGGGCATTAAGGAGGACACTGTTGGGATGAGCACTGGGGGTTATATGTAAGTGATGAATCACTAAATTCTATTCCTGAAATCATTATCACACTATATGTTAACTAACTTGGATTTACATTTAGAAAAGAATATTTAAAAAAAGTAGTTTTCTTCTTCAATATTACTTTGGCTATTCGGGGTCTTTTGTGGTTCCATACAAATTTTAGGATAGTTTGTTCTAGCTCAGTGAAGAATGCCGGTGCAATTTTGATTGGAATTGCATTGAATGGGTAGATTGTTTTGGGTAGTATTGATATTTTAACAATATTTATTCTTCCAATCTATGAGCATGGAATGTTTTTCTATTTATGTCTTCTTCAACTTCTTTCATAAGCTTTCTATACTTTTCAGCATACAGATGTTTTACATCTTTGGTTAGGTTTATTCCTAGATATTTTATGGCTCTTGGTGCAATTATAAATGGGATCAGTTTCTTGATTTCTCTTTCTGTTGCTTCATTATTGGTGTATAAAAATGCAACTGATTTCTGTACATTGATTGTGTACCCTGCGGCCTTGCTGAATTCATGGATCAGTTCTAGTAGGCTTCTGGTGGAGTCTGTCAGGTTTTCTATGAAGAGTATGATGTCATCTGCAAAAAGTGAAAGTTTGACTTCTTCTTGGCCCATTTTGATGCCTTTTATTTCATTTTGTTGTCTGATTGCTGAGGCTAGGACTTCCAACATTATGTTAAACAACAGTGGTGAGAGTGGACATCCTTGTTGTGTTCCTGACCTCAGGGGGAAAGCTCTGAGTTATTCCCCATTGAGAATGATATTAGCTATGGGCTTTTCATAAATGGCTTTTATGATGTTTAAGTATGATTCTTCTATCCCAACTTTCTTGAGGGTTTTTATTAAGGAAGGATGCTGTATTTTGTTAAATGCTTTTTCTGTATCTATTGACAAGATCATATGGTTCTTATCCTTTCTTAGAAACTTAACAGAAGACCATGGGGGAAGGGAAGGGGAAAAAAAAGTTACAGAGAGGGAGGGAGGCAAACCATAAGAGACTCTCAAATACAGGGAACAAACTGAGGGTTGATGGGGGTGGGGAAGAGGGAAAAGTGGTTGATGGGCATTGAGAAGGGCACTTGTTGGGGTGAGCACTGGGTGTTGTATGGAAGCCAATTTAACAATAAATTATATAAAAAATAAAATAAGGTAGTTATGTGTTGTAATTCAATGTAATGTCTAATTAAAATGCTATCCTTACACGGTTGATACTTCTATTTACAAGGAATTGCTCCAGGGGGTTTTGTGAGCTATAAAGATGCATGCATGGGCAGATCTGTCAATCAGTTCTAGCTAGGTTTTAGCTGCTCAGTTTGGCATATATGGGAGAACAAGACTAAGGAGAAGAAAGGTCACATGGATTTCATGGATTTAATGAGATGGAATCCTCTGGTTTTGGTGGGAAAAACCAAAGCGGTTATAAGAGCTGATGATTTGCTCCAAGTGGAAACTCAGTCTGAGTATCTTTACTTATCTTCCAGATTACACAGTTCTCCTTTGTTATCTTCATTGCACACACTGCTTTGCATTGGTGGTTTAGACATAGGCTACAATGTGCATTTCAGGTGTTTTAAAATCGAAAACAACAAAGCAGCATGCAAGAGCTCAGCTTGGGTTAATATTGAACACCCGTGGTGGGAAACATGGAAGCTTAGAATTGAAAGGATCATTTAGTTCAGTTCCTTCCCTCTAGGTATTTGAATATTTAATGCCAATTTGTTGAGTTTGGAGATGTTCTAAAAGATCTCTAGCAGTGGAGGATCTATACACTCAGTTCAGGGTTTCTACAGCCCAGACGCTCGTATTATTTGGTTCATTTCACATCTTAGCGTTCATTTTTCCCTTGATTAAGCCCAGTACTTCTTGTTTAGAAACACTAAACTATAACAAGACAGGTTCTGGGCACAGGAAGTCCCCATGGGCTGCGGGATACCAGCGAAAAAATCGCCTTAGAGCTGGGCAATGAAAGAGTGGAGCAGAGTGGGGCAATGTCCTGCTTTTAAATTTGTAAAGGTTAGGAGCACCTGGGTGGCTCAGTTGGTTGAGCTTCCAACTTCAGCTCAGGTCATGATCTTGCAGTTCCTGGGTTTGAGTCCTGCATCTGGCTCTCTGCTGTCAATGTAGAGCCTGCTTCTGTTCCTCTGTCCCCCTTTCTCTCTGCACCTCCCCCTCCCCCTCGTGCTGTCTCTCTCAAAAATAAATAAACTTAAAAAAATGTAAGGACTGTTATCCAACTACCTACCAATATAACGAAAGACAGATGAAGCTCCCCAACATGCTGGAGCTCCCGGTCTAGCTAGCGGCATGAGAATCGTAGTTATTCAGATCATACGTGACTCCAGAAATCACCTACCTCAGCATTTCTATTTTATGGACACTTGGATCCCTTTGAAAGTGGCATGCCATCTTTTCAATCCCTAAAATGTTAAAAAGATCATTTGATCATTTTCATATAGTGAATGATAAAATAGAACCTGATTTTAAGCAAATACTGTTTAATTTTGGATTAACAATTAAAGTTATACTAAGAAACTTATTTTCATCCAATTTTACTACTATTCACAATCTGTAAAGACACATTTTGATATTTTTCTACTTAAAAATGATGCATTTTGTTGACTTTAAATTGCTTATGTGAGAAAAATTAGAGTATGTCAACAAATTGATTTTAAGTTCACATATTGTATGTGATCACAGACTGAATGTATATTAAAGTACGGTGGAAGTTTAAATTTATGTTCAGGCATCAAAAGAGACAAAAGCTATTTTCACGGCACAGTGTTAATAACTCTTTCATTTTGTACTTTTTATATGTGACATACCTTGGGGCTTTAAAAAACAACCTGTGGTGGTATTTGGAGGTGGGGCCTTTGGGAGGTGATTAGGGTTAGATGAGGTCATGGGGGTGGGGCCCCGGAATGGGATTAGTGCCTTTCCAAGCAGAGGAAGAGCCTTTCCTCTCTCCACACCATGCAGGAAGGCAGTCTACCAACCAGAGGGCCTTCACTGGAACCCCACCATGCTGGCACCCTGGTCTCAGACTTCCAGCCGCCAGAACTGTGAGCAATGAATGTCTGTTGTTTAAGCTCCCCTGTCTATAGCGTGTAGTTATGGCAGTCGGAGTGGACTAAGACATAGTATAGGAGGAAAGTTTTGGTGCCGTTATGGAGGAGTATAACAATGCACAGTATGGATAGTCTATATCCCCCCAAAATGCAAATACACAATGGATATAATCATCATAATACTTTTGCTCTTGCATTACTTTTTCAGGTACCACTAATATCCTGATGTGTGCGTACTCTTTGGATCAGTTGAATACTGATCTAAAGGAGATTATCATTCCTCTTTTTTTTTTTTTTGCTTTTATGGTCTCATGACCTTCTATTTCAATATTAAGAATGCTTATGCATCTTTTTTTTAATCCAGTGGTGAATTTAGGGTGCAAATGAAATGATTTATTATTATTAGTTAACACAGGATGTTATATCAGTCAGAACCAACATGGTGGCTAGCTGTATGTAGTTGAGTGATGAACACTGGTGGGTTATGAGCAAGCTCCTCTAATTTCTATAGACTTTAATTCATATGAGGAAGTGTTCAGATGCTTAGTTCAAAGGGGGGGAAATGCAAAATTTATGTTCTTTATTAATTAAAAAACAACTGAGGCAGATAGCAGATAGTGCCTTGGGTCAGGTTCCCATTAGCAGAACGTAAGGTGGGGCGTGTTTGCCACAGATGGCTTTGCAGGACAGGGGGAGCTCTCAGGAGGAGCCTGTGAAGTGTGGGGGAAGAAGGGTTGGCAGGGGAAGGAGCTAAGCAAACCTGTGGATTCAGGAGAAGATAGCATCTCAGCCCAATCCCATAAGAGTTCTGGAGTATGGATACGAGCACGGAGTGCATTCGATACTATTCCACTGAGTCACTGGCTATGGGCTGCCCTTCTGGGTGGGGATTTAAGCTCCCAGGTGGCTCCACTGAAATCCAGGAAAGCTCCCAGAGCAGGCTACAAGGGTGAGCACTCAGCAGTCACAGCAGTGCGGGCTGAGCGCCCCAGCCAGGCGAAGAATCTGGAAGGAAATCAACATCATCTAATGCAGACGTCATTTCTTTGTATTATTTGAAGTATGAAGAACCATTAGAACCATCTTGTGAATATATACACTGTCTGTAATGGAATAATGACTATTTAATATTGTTTAACTGGAAAGTAAGCCCCATGAGGGCAGGTCTTTGCTTTGTTCTGTTTAATTCACAGATGGCTCCTTGGTTCCCAGAATAGTCACAGGCACATGGTAGGTTTTTGTTGAACAGCATCTATGGAGTGAATGAATGAGGAAGATCCAGAACCTAGTATTCTGAGCATTGCTTTGTAAGGAATCAGCACCCGTGTAAGTCAGAAGTTCCTCCAATCACATGTATGTACTAGCTGACCCAAATAGGGGGTTATTTTTCTCACAGTACAAGAAATTTGGAAGGGGCTCTGCTTTATCAGTTATACCCCAAGAGCATTACCCCAAGAGAATTACTCCTATGCATGAGGCTTTCATCCTCATGTATGTGACAGTCACAGGACAACCCTTCCATCTCAGCCCCAAGTCCATTCTCCAGGGCTGAAGGAGCTGGAGGAAGAATCAGGAAGGGCAGGACCTGTATTGGGGGTAAAAAACCCCACATTCCTAGAAATCTCTAGCAGATGTCCACATAGATGCCTTTATCCAGAACTGCGTCATCTGGCCAACCCTGAATGTGAGGGAATCTAGGACGGTGGGCAGATTGGCCAGTGTCAATGCCATCTGAAATGAAATTGCAATTCTGTCAGCAAAAAAGGAAGGGATAATGGGTAAGCAAATGACAGTTGCTACCACTGTAGCAAAACTACACAAGTCCCATGGGTGGTTAAAAATGAATACCTTCAGGGCACCTGGGTGGCTCAGCTGGTTAAAGCCACCAACTTCAGCTGAGGTCATGATCTCATGGTTCTTGGGTTCGAGCCCCGCATCGGGCTCTGTGCTGACAGCTCGGAGCCCAGAGCCTGCTTTGGATTCTGTGTCTCCCTCTCTCTCTGCCCCTTCCTTCACTCACACTCTACCTCTGTCTCTCTCAAAAATAAATAAACATTAAAACATTAAAAAAAAAAAGAATACCCTCCCCTAAGGGCAAATAAAGGCAAAATAAAATAAAAATGGAAAATAATTTGAAAAACTCTAATCTTCGCCCCCTCCCCTTTATTGCTTTCCCTGGCCTTTTATTATGACTTTCCTAGCAACCAGGGGTGACATTCTCCCCAAAGTCAGTAGGAAATAATTTAAACATGTTTCAAAATAAATCCAGATGAGCCTGTAATCCAGACACTTGCTTGCCACTTTTTTTTTTAAGTTTATTTATTTATTTTGAGAGAGAGAGCATGTGAGCCGGGAAGGGACAGAGAGAGAGGGAGAGATTCACAAGCAGGCTCCGCACTGTCAGCACTATCAGTGCAGAGCCGGACGTGGAGCTGGAACTCAGGAATCCTGAGATCATGACCTGAGTCGAAACCAAGAGTCAGACGCTTAACTGACTGGGCCACCCAGGTGCCCCTACCACTTTTTTTTTTTTTTTGAAAGAATTCCTGGACAACGGTTTATTTTCATCTTAGTGGCTTCATATTCGATCTGTACACTAGTAGTGTGCACGACGGTCATTTTTAAAATGCTTTTCTCTTAGGTAGAAAACTCAGACTCCCGGAATGTTTCTGTGAGTGTTGCCGTTACTATAGGAGACTCCTAGGTGCCATCGTTCCTTATGGTGGGTCTTGTATTTCTCCACGGAGAAGTTTTCATTATTTCCAGACTCTTATTGAACCATTATGAGACCACTGAGACAGGATGAGAAATAAAAATGTCTACTTTGTGCGCTGGGCTGTTATTCCTGGATCTTTACAATTGAGGTGGAGAAAGAAAACCCCTCCAAAAAAGATAATTTAAGAGGCATGGCTGGTCGGTTGTCTCACGTTTGATCCCAGGAGCCCTGTAGCTCATGCGCAAATATGAGAAGGGTCACCAAGTAAATTTTGGTGACATATTTTATTTAAAACTCTCCCGCTGACAAAATCACCTTTCCCACCAAGCGCCGTCTCGGTGCACAGTGTAAAGGCTGGCCTGTCCAGTAAAGTGCCTTTGAGCCATGAGTTCTGGATTTTCATTTAGAGTAGTTTCTCTGAGTGGTCATGCTGAGTTTGAATTAGCGTGTTGACCTCTTTGTGCCTTTGTGTTCCCCATTCATAAAAAAAATTGGCTGTACCTTTTTGTTGTATTGACGTGGAGACACAGAGTCAAATACCCTGACCCCCAAATACGTACCTCACACCAGCAGCAGCATTTTCCAGGGCAAGACACCATTTCTGCAAGTAGATTTTCTAGGCTGATCAGAAGGGTCTAACTGTTCCTTACAAAGAACCAGGCTTTCCCCCACTATCGCTCATTGGCTAGATATTATTTTTGTTTGTTTGATCTAGTGTGTCTTATGCAATATCATATATTATTATCTCAGTGAGCTCCCTGTGGGGTTGCTAACTTGTTCTACACCCACATAAAATACTTTATTCTCTGGCTTTCTTATTAGATTTACTAACATGTCATTGTACTATTACCATTTAACAGCCCAGGAAGAAGAAAGAACACGCTATTATACAACTCTTGGCAAAGCCCACATCAATGTAGGGAAATCATTAAGCTTCAGAAAATCTTTTTGATTTTTATTTTTTTATATTCAGGTTAGTTAATATACAGTATAGTCTTGGCTTCAGGAGGAGAACCCAGTGATTCATTTCTTACACTTGACATCCAGGGTTCATCCCGAAAAGTGCCTTCCACAACGCCATCACCCATTTAACCCATTCCCCATCCACCTCCCCTCCAGCAACCCTTCAGTTTGTTCTCTGTATTTAAGTCTCTTAGGGTTTGCCTCCCTCTCTGGTTTATTTTTCCTTTCCTTCCCCTAAGTTCATCTGTTGAGTTTCTCAAATTCCACTTATGAGTGAAATCATATGGTACCTGTCTTTCTCTGACTTATTTCACCTAGCATAATACCCTCCAGTTCCATCCATTGTTGCAAATGGCAAGATTTCATTCTTTTTCATCGCCAAGTAATATTCCATTGTGTGTGTGTGTGTGTGTGTACACCACATCTCTTTTATCCATTCATCAGTTGATGGACATTTGGGGTCTTTCCATAATTTGGCTATTGTTGATAGCACTGCTATAAACATTGGGGTGCATGTGCCCCTTTGAATTTTTGTATCCTTTGGATAAATTCCTAGTAGTGCAATTTCTGGGTCATAGGGTAGTTCTAGTTTTGATTTTTTGAGGAAACTCCATACTATTTTCCAGAGTGGCTGCACCAGTTTGCATTCCCACCAGCAGTGCAAAAGGGCTCCCCTTTCTCTGCATCCTCACCACCATCTGTTGGTTCCTGAGTTATTAATTTTAGCCATTCTGACCGGTGTGAGGTGGCATCTCAGTGTGGTTTTGATTTGTATTTCCCTGATGATGAGTGACGTTGAACATTGTTTCATGTGTCTGTTGGCCATCTGGATGTCTTCTTTGGAGAAGTGTCTATTCATGTCTTCTGCCCATTTCTTCACTGGATTATTTGTTTTCTGGGTGTCGATTTTGGTAAGTTCTTTATAGATTGGGGATACTAACCCTTCATACAATATGTCATTTGCAAATATCCTCTCCCATTCCGTTGGTTGACTTTTAGTTTTGTTGATTATTTCCTTTGCTGTGCAGAAGGATGAAAGACGTAAATGTGAGACAGGAAACCATCAAAATCCTGTAGGAGAAAACAGGCAAGAACCTCTTAGACGTAGGTCGCTGCAACTTCTTACTTGACATGTCTGTGGAGGCAAGGTAAACAAAAGCAAAAATGAACTATTGGGACCTCAGAAGTTTTTTTTTTTAATGTTTATTTATTCATTTTGAGAGAGTGCGGGGGAGGGGCAGAGAGAAGGTGAGAGAGAATTCCAAGCAGGCCTCCACTGTCAGTGCAGAGATGGAGACCCAGACGGAGATGGAGACCGAGACCAACATGAGGTTGATCTCACCAACTGTGAGATCACCACCTGAGCCAAAATCAAGAGTCTGATGCTCCACCGACTGAGCCACCCAGGAGCCTCGAGCTTCAGAAAATTTTAACTTCTTTGCACCCAATTTCTTATCATCCATTCGGGGTTTGTGTTCTTCCTAGAACCCTTCATCTTGTTAAAGGAAGAAGAGTGAGAAAAAGGGAGCTGAGGAAGGGAAAGAAATCAGGCTGAGCCCCGCGGCTTCCGGTGCAAGCACGTACATCAGTGATTCATCAAACTAATGGGGAGTTCTAATTCGGTCCTTTGCTCCCCTTAAGCCCTGTAATTGCGGTGTCTCTGAACCCAAAGGAAACACGTTGTGCTCTGCGTGCCCAGGCGCATAGCTTTTAAATCTTCATAACTCTGTAATTACTGCAGCGCTTTCCTTCAAATCTGGCTCAATTTCACTTCCTTAATGAGCACTACAATCTTGATAAAGTTTGCAGTTTGTTGCCGCTGCTGCTCGCAAGGGCTCAGTCCCAGACTGATAATGCGAGTTGTAGGTTGCACTCCCTCAAGTTCCTCTCAAAAAGAGCTGATTTATTTGAGGACCACCACAGTCAAAAGCACTTCCTCTGGGTCAAGGCCAGCGCTGGGTCTTCTCCTCGCAGAAGGGTGCTTGGAAAGCAAATTCTGAGCAGTTCAAAAAAAGGGGAGGTGGCGGCGGCGGGGGGGCTGGGGGGGGTGGGGGGAGGGGAAGCTTATGAACCCTTGGGGATCGGCTGTTTGGCTTTATTAACGCCACGTGCTATAGAGACCGCGCTTTGTTTTACCCAACTGAAGACTTTTCTTTATAGTTAATATATTAATCGACTTCCTCTTTATAAACTCAGCCCTGCCAAAGAGTGAAAATTACACATCAGCTTTTAAAACAACAACAACATCATTTCCACATTCATTCTCCTACCAACTGGTTTCCAGGATTTTTAAAAAAGACTTGTTGGAAGTGCCATTTAATGATTCTGGTCAAAAGCACATCTTGTCTTGCAGCTGGCTCCAGGGTCTCTTAATTTTCCCCACTGTTTTGCTTTCCACCATGTGCTCATGCTTGGTCTCAGCTATAGTTTTTCTGTCCCTAAGCAGTAAGAACCGGCCCTGAAGCCAGTGTTGCTTTTCGAAGCCCTGTATTTTCCCCAGACGATGTTAATCACTCTGGGATCCTGAATTGCACTTAATTCTCATCTCTATTATAGCTTGCTGGCGAGGCATTACCATTATTTGTTTACATGTCTGTTTACCCTACTAGACTCCACCCTTTGAGAGCAGTATTTATGTCTTCTTTCCTTTTATATCCCTGGCAGCCAACGGAGGCCTGAGCACCCAATAGATGTTTGCGCTCGTAAATAAAGCTTCCAGTAAATGTTTGTTGCATAACCAGAAGAACGAATCCGTGAATGAAACTTTCTTGTTTGCTATCGCCATCTGCTTTAACTCTGTCCGTTATTTTGATGTATTTGCAGTTCTGACTAGATCCAGATTTGGCATGTTTAAAATTATATTCAGTTGTAAGCTGTGAGGCTAGAGGTTTTGAGGATAAGAAACGAGTCAACGTTTCTCCATTGGAAACAACGTAAATAGTCAACGGTTCTTCGCAGGGAAGACAAAAAGGCTGGTCCCGACAGCCTTTGGATTTACAGTCTTTGGCATTTTGGAAAAACCATTTAATAGCATTCAATGTTTCCCTGTCAGTAAAATACAGAGAGAAACCCTTGCCTTTCATACCTGATCCACTAAATGAGGATTCCCGAGGAAGAAAAGCACAAACTGAAACAAAGGAAAACCTTCAGTAGTTCTAGATAGTCTTTTCCCCTCTTAAAACCATACACGTAATAGCTATCAATAGGTCATATCCCTGTGCTTATGACTTCATATTTTGATATGTTTTGGTGTATTCATGAATTCCTCCCCTTGGTGTTTTCTGGGAACATAGGTAAACAAAGGCAAATTTAAGGTTCCCAAACCAGAAGAACTTGGACGTTTGGGTTTCAAAAATGAAGCCGTGAAGGCTTTGGACATAACGTTCCTGCTGTGAACCAAAGCTCTGGGAGAATGCAGGCTCCCCCGGACAAGGGGGTACAGCACGGGCTGCTGGCTTTCTCCTGGGAACCAGTAAAGCCAAAGGAGCGAGGGATGTGGTCAAGGTCGGAGATCAGCAGCTAACATGCAACTTGGGAGAACCTCCTGGGGATCGTGGAATGGTGGCTTCGGGGCGCAGGGAAGAGAGGAGACTGCAACATTTTCTGCAGCTCTTCTGTTGACTATGCGGATGCCTTCTTCCCATATGTTTCATGCCTCTCTCATATTCAGCGTTTATCCTGCCCTCAAGTTGTTTTCCTGTGCTATAACTTTATTCGTGGGTGCACTTCAAGTATAGGATAGCCATGAGCTCCGAAAAGTTTTCTGCTTGAATGTGAACCATATGACTCCCCAATAGTTTCCTGAGAATGGTAGCCTCTCGCTCCTCCTCCAGCCATCAGCTGCCCACGCCTGAGTCTACTCTTCGTCCTTTGGCAAGTATGATGCACCTCCATTATTAGATATTTTAACATTACATTTTATTTAAAAAATTTTAATGTTTTATTTATTTTTGAGAGAGAGACAGAGACACCGTAAGCAGGGCAGGGTCAGAGAGAGAGAGAGGGAGATACAGAATCTGAAGACAGGCTCCAGGCTCTGAGCTGGCTGTCAGCACAGAGCCCGACGCGGGGCCCGAACCCACAAACCGCGACATCATGACCTGAGCCGAAGTCAGATGCTTCACCGACTGAGCCACCCAGGTGCCCCAACATTACATTTTAAGGACAAACTGTATTCATTTACTGTCAAGTTGTTGCTTTTTACTTACGTAAACCTGGTATGTTTTTCTGTGAAGTGGTTTGGGTAACTTGGGTTGGGGTGGAATGCTTGTAACTTTTACCAATAAAATTGATGAGAACACTTTTTATTTAACAGGTTTTTACTTAGTGGCAGGGCTTGGAGGAGTGAATCAAAGTGATTAGGTGAGGAATAGGTGCAATTGGGTGGAGGAAGGGAAACTCCCGGGACTATAATTACATGATTATGATAAAAGCTCATGTATCTCCTGGAATTGCTTAGACAAAAGAAATATTTTTCAAGTATAAATAATGACGGTGCAGCATCAGGTCTGGGATATTTGAAACAGAACAGACATTTTTGGTGAGGAACCTTTCAGGAATCTGTTTTGTTGCTTGTGAGGCTCTAGAGGAACTCGATTATTGGCCTTGGTTACTGGTGGGCTGCACCCGGCAAGGGCGGAACTGTGGGCCCGGAGACATGGATGGGATATTTCATTCATTTTGCAATGGTGTTAGGTCTATACTGACTGAACATGAGCGTCTGTGGGGAGGTTGTTCTGGGCTTTGAGTGGCATGAGTGTTGACTGCTGGGGAACAGGCCACGGGGTCCTTTTTAAATGCTGCCTTTCCTTTCCATTTTACACAAGCACATGGTAGTAAAGATGTACACATCGTTGTGAGAGGCCCATGATCAGGAGAGGTGGATGCACACATAAGTAGGTATAACTGTCTGGCTTCCATTACCAGCCTTGATTTCATCAGTTTTTGTGTGGGGAAAAGTCAGAGTAAAATAGTGCCATCGGGGATTTGAATAAGAAAGGCACAACTCCCGGTGTGTGTGGAAAACTCAGCAGCGTTAATATTCATACGCGGCACCTGCGTGCCTCAGTGGATTATGCACCTGACTCTTGATTTCAGCTCAGGTCATGATGTCAAGATTCATGAGACTGAGCCCCGAGTTGGGCTCTGCACTGACAGCATGGAGCTTGCTTGGGATTCTCTCTCTCCTTCTCTCTCTGCCCCTCCCCCGCTTAAGTGGGCACTCTCTCTCTCTCTCAAGAAATAAATAAACATAAAAAAGAATATTCATATATCTCATCATGATTACATGTGGTTGCTGCACTTTTATTGATTTCAGTATTTCAGTTGTATACATTAGGAGCCAAACTGAGGAATGTTGGGGGAGCAGGTGTGTGTGTGTGTGTGTGTGTGTGTGTGTGTGTGTGGGTAAGCCACATTGGAGGGGCTTAAAATGGGAAGGGGTAGAGTGAGGCCAGGAGATTGTCTTCAAGCTGTCCTTTGTTTAAAAAAAATGCTTATTTATTTTTGAGAGAGAGAAAGAGAGGAGGCAGGGGAGGGCAGAGAGAGAGAGGGGGACAGAGGATCCAAAGCAGACTCTGTGCTGTCGGCAGAGCCTGATGCGGGGCTCAAACTCATGAACCTGAAATCATGACCTGAACTGAAGTCTGAGGATTAACTGCCTGGGCCACCCAGGTGTGCCCTTAAAGCTGAGCTTGTGAAGTTAACAGATCATATCTATTTAGGTGGCATCACAGATGTATAACAATCACCTTTCTAAAGGTGACTTTATTCATACCTTACAGTGGACTGAGAGGGAAGGAGCTCAAAAGCCAAAATCAAAGCTTTTAATTTTGAACCAAATGGTTTCGTTAGCACATGACCAGCGGGCCAGGAGATTACAGAGTTTTCCTTTGTGCGGAGTTGAACTGTGCTTTGAATCACCTCGAAATCGTGACTTCAGTCTATGCTGACCACTTTGGGGGCAGACATCGACATCCCTAGCCTGTTTTTGAACTGAATTACCCCCTGGAATCCTTCCCTTCCTGTGCCTGGAGGAGGAGGACTCCTCCCCTCTTCTTGAATCTTCTCTGGTGGTGGGTAGGGGCCGTGGGGTCCAGGAAGGAGCTCAACAATGTTAAGAAGCGCCCCTTAAGGAGATTCAGCTGAACACCATTCCATGCCTACACCCATGCTCATCTGGGCCCATTCCGCTGCCCCCCTGAGTGCTATTAATAGGACAGCGCTGGGTGAGGAGGAGTGAGAGGCAGGGCAGACTTGCCACAGGCTTGCTAACTGGATGCCTTTAAAACCCCTCATTGTTCTTTACGCCTGATTTGTTTAGGGAGGAGTGTGTGGCTTGGCCATCTAGCAGAACTCATGTTCCGAATTTTGAACACATTAAAGAGTCAAGCTAAATCTGAAAACAACCAGCTCTAAAGCTTTTTAGATTTGTGAGATAAACAACTCCTAAAAGATCCTTTTCCAAAAGTATTTTCTTTCTTTCACTTTGTGTTTGGAAACAAAATCGAATTTAAAGTTGCAAGAAATGTCCGATGACTGCAGTGCCCTTTACTGAGACATTATTCTGCATGTTCTTTTTCTCTTTGTACATGGACGTGATTACTATTATTATTTTGCTGTTGTTACTCTGAACCATCTGTGCCTACCTTGCAGACATCATGGCCCTTTGCCCTCAAATTCTCACCCTGGATCTTTTAGGAACAAGGACATTCCCCTGCCAATTTTATGTATTATTATTATTTTTTTTTAGAGTAAGAGAAGGGTCTGTTGAAGCCTTTAAAGTGTGGGCCAGTCCAAAGTGCTGACTGTGGGGCCCTGTGCAGGCTCCCACTAAAGGCAGGAGAGAGAAGGCATCACCGCAGGACTGGAGGACTTTATTGTTGCCATAAAACATATTTTTTCCATGTTCTCTTTAGACACATGAAATGAAGGCTGCATTCCCAAGATCTGGCTTGTGGCTTTAAAATAAAAAAAAAAATATTTTTACAGTATTCTTTTTGGAGGGATGAAAGCATGTGTTTTATTAACATTTCCCAAACTCTTTTTTTAGGTTTTAGGCTGACAGGATTCAGCCTGCAGCCTGCTGCAATCGAAATACATGCACTTTTAGAAATGACACCTTTCAGTTAACTGAAGGGGAAAACTTTCTTCTGGGAATCATCATCTCCCTGATAAAGAACTCTAAAATCCCTGTGTGCGATCAGCACAGTAGGGGAACGCGCAGGTGATCCGGCTTATCTCACCTAAAGTGTCAATGAGTTTTGCAAGCAGTTTTCTGGGGCTTTCGCTCATTGGTGATTTGGGCCTCATTCATGATATTCTTTAGAGACCCGGCCCAGTGCAGGCGGCGAGAGTTGCCTGGAAAGAGGTATAAACAGCGCTCTGGCCACTCCGAGAAGCGCTCGAGCCCCATCACCTCCCAGCCAGCGGTCTCACTGCGCTCACAGCGCCCGGGGCTCTCCGAGGGGCAGCCCAGTTTTTCCTGCTAAGAACCCAAAGGACTTGCTCAGAGCTGGAATTCGGCGAAGCAGCTTGCTCCAACACGCCAAATCTGCCGCATCCCCAGTACCCCACCCTCCAGCCTCTGCGCTCGCTACCCACAACCCCAACCCCAATTCGAGGACTCCCCGCCCCCACCACGCGGAGAGTCTCTACCCTGACTCCTTGGGTGCGAGGAAGTGTCTGCGTCCGAGCGCGCCGGGCACGGCGAGGCCACCAGTGACTCCCAGCGGCCGCACAGGGCGCTGCGCCCCCCTAGCCCCGGCCTCCCTCCGCCCTGCGTCCGCCCCGCCGCCCCCGCGCCGCCTCCTGCGCCGGGGCTGGAGGCGGATTCCTCTCTCCGGGTTTTCAAAGCGCCTTTCCGAAACCTCCCCGCCCGCCCAGAGAGGGAGTGAGATCCCGGGCGCAGTCGCTCCCCGGAGCGGCCGAGGGGCGCGCGGGGAGAGGCCTGCGCCGGGGTACTTTCAAACTGAGGCGCGCGCACACACTCACACCGACACATACACACACACACACACACACACACACACACACACACACACGCCCATTTATATAGGCGGTGGCGGCGGCAGCGGCCGGGGCGGCGGCAGCGGCGAGGCAGGAATGATGGAGCTGAGCCAACCGACCGGGGTTGGAAGCAAGTGAGGAGAGCCCAGGCGCACCCCGGGATTTCTGTGCCCGGCTCCTGTCATCCTACCCAGGGAACGGTGCGCCCGGAGGAGGACCAGGTGGACTGATTTGCTAGAGGGGCGGGGAAGAGGAGGAGACCAGGTGAACGGAGGAGCCGCCGCGTACCCGGACTGCCCGCTCGCGCCTTTGCCCGATTCCGGCTCCCTCTACGCCCAGGTGGGCGCGCCCGGTTAACCGCTCGTCAGGGGCGCTTGAGGAGACCAGAAAGTCGCGGCTCGGCTTCGCGGGATGCCTTTCGCCAAGAGGATCGTGGAGCCGCAATGGCTGTGCCGGCAGCGGCGCCCGGCGCTCGGCCCGGCGGAGGACGCGAACGGAGGCAGCGCTGAGCCGCCGCCTCCCCTGCAGCCGCCCGGCCGACGGGACGAGGCCGTGGCGCCGGGGCCGGAGGATCCTCCCCGTGCGCCCCCGTGCCGCCGCCGCCGCCGCCGCCGCCCGCGCCGACCGACCGCGCAGCCGCCGCACGGAGAGGCGCCAGCAGCGGGAGAGGAGAGCGCGGCGGGTCGCGGAGGCGGCGGCCGCGGCCGGCGAGGCGTCGGCGGCGGCCGCGGCCGTGCTGCTCATGCTGGACCTGTGCGCGGTCAGCAACGCCGCGCTGGCCCGCGTCCTCCGGCAGCTCTCGGACGTGGCCCGGCACGCGTGCAGCCTCTTCCAGGAGCTCGAGAGCGACATCCAGCTGACCCACCGCCGCGTCTGGGCGCTGCAGGGCAAGCTCGGCGGCGTGCAGCGCGTCCTCGGCACGCTGGACCCCAAGCAGGAGGCAGTGCGTGAGTACCCGCGCCGTCCGCCCGGCCCTCTGCTCCGGCGCCGCACCCTCTTGCCCTCCCCAGCCTCCGCAGTCCCAGCCCCGCGGCGCCGCGCCCGCTGCAGCTTGCACCTTGCTCTCCCTTCCCCACCCTCCCCTCCTCTGGGACCCACCCCAGTCCTCCTCTCGCTGGGAGTTCCGGCTAGGCTGGGGGCAGGGATGCAGTCGCGGCGGGGAGAAAGTTAAAGCGGCGGCCTCGGAACTCGCGGGCAGCCACGGGCCCGAGAGGGAGTGTGTATGGGGACACCGGAGGCAGAGGGGTCTGTCATTCATCTCCCGAGCTCGTCTTCCTCGGCCTTCCCCGGGGTGCGGCGGATTGGTGCAACTTCTGTGGTTTCCAGCCTCCCAGCCCCGAGCCCTGTAGTACCCCCCGTGCGTGCTTGGCGGGGGGGCTCGAGGGGTAGCGAGTGTCCTTTTAGGGTTTTTGCCACGCCGTGGCGCTTTTGTCACTCTTCCTGTTACCACAGGGTCTGCGCCGAGCCCCGAACTTGTGCCTTGAGCTGGGGCCGACGCAGCGCGGCGCAGCACGTCTCGCAAGTGAACTCCAGAGCCTTTGCTCCTGCCTTGTGGCCGCGGACAGGGGCGTGCGGGGAGGAGTGGTCCAGGCCCTGGGGAGATCCGGGAGGTCCCTGGGCATCTTTTCTGCGCCCACCAGCACGCGGTTCGTACTAAATGGCTCTGTGGGCTATCTGCCTTCGGAGCCTCCCGGAGGCGTGTCCCCGTTCCCGGCCCCCCCCCGCCCTCCCCGTGTACCGTCACCCAAATCCACACGCGTGTGGAAGACCCTTGTGCATCTTTGCTGCCTTTTAACTTCACGACACACTAGGGCTCCCAGTAAATGACATTCTGTGTCATCCGCCCTCCCAGAGGCGCTCAGGAGGGTCCCTTGGCGCACGGTTGGTCCCATCAGGCGGCGGCACAATCCTTTAGGAACGAACCGACGGTGGGCGGGGACGCGAGGCCCGCGCGCCGGTCCTTTGGCGCCTAGTCCGGCTGCGACGCTCGCGGTGAAGGTGATGTCAGCGGCTCTGACTTACATAAGAAGCTTCCCCCGTTGCTGCAGCAGCTGCGCCGGAGCGCGGTGGCCGCGCAGCGCGCGAGGCGGGGGCGCTGTCGTGGCATCCTTCCTCGGGGATTTCCGGACACCTCTGCCCTGCAACCCAGCCCTGCGTCCTCGCCGACACTCCCCACTCGCTCACCAGCCCCCCCCCCCAACAAAAACCCCATTGCGCCGCGCCCCGGGAATTCACTGCTTTCCTGCAATAACAATAATAATAAGCCTAATGAATAAATGATGTGCGCGATCGGTTTTCGAAGCTATAAAAGACCCAGAGTTGGGTTAATGACTAGTTGTTTAAAAGGGCAATTCCGGGATGAGTTCTGGAAAGAATTAGGATTGCTGGAGGCCAAGTCCTATTTTACTTCTGGGACTTGAAATGAGCGCTTTAATCCTGCCTCCTTTTTCCCCCCCAAACCACACAGCAGGGACAAGCCCTTCACTTTCTACAGCGCTGATATCTGGGGAGTGCGGTTGGGGTGAGTGGTGAGTTCACTTCAAAAGAAGTGGAGGGAAGTTGTGCAGACTGTTGAGTGGTGCATACATTTCTCTGTGTGTGGAGGGGGCACATCGCTCCTTAAATTAGATTTCACACACTGAGTGAAACTCAGTGCTGGAGCAGAATGTGCCCCCTCCCCCCTCTTTCTTTACAGACTGTGGTGACTGGGCAGTTATGTACTGGGAATTTAGCACAGCCCTCCATGTTCTTTTAAAGGAGTACAGACTAATGGTTAATGGAGAAAAGAGAGGGTTTTTGATGACTATATGCTCTTTATTTGTATTTATACGTGATTAGATAAGTAAAGATGGGGCTAATTAATACCCAGGGCTGGGCTTAAAATCTCCTGTTACGTTTAAATTTTTCTAAAACATTATCTCCACACTTTGTGTCCAGGTCTCTCTCTTCTCTTGTCCGTATAAACTGAGGATGATATTGCTGTTGCCTGGTGTCCTAGAAAACGTAACCTTTGGAAGGAAAAACACAACGTTACGTGTTTTCGTGTGGGTTTCCTAGCATGCAGACACAGAGACGGGGGTTTCTGTGCAAGTAGTTTATTTGAGAGTGGATTCCAGGAAGCCTGAGCGGGGAGTGGGGAGATGAGAAAGTGCCTGTGTGTTGTGAGCTGGTTACCGCTGTGGGCACCTGGGGTTCAGTCCAGCACACACCTCGGAAGTGTCCCACCGAGAGCGGTGAGGAAGCTTCAGTATTTAGGCACCACCTTCTACCCCTCACGGATGGAAAGTAACACTGGGAGCATGAACCCCGTGGCTCCTGGGGCCTGCCCGGGTGTGGGCTCTGCATTCTCCTGGGCCAGGCAGAGAGTTGCAAAAAGCCTATGTTGTGTACGGGAATGTCTGCTGGGGTCCTCCGGGGAGGGCAGAGGGGCTGTGGGTGCACTACCAGTGGCATCCAACATTATGCATCTCCAGCACTGCTCAAAGCCTAGCGAGTTTCAAAGGGCAAGGAAGCCTAAAAATAACCCCTGCTTCCTTTTCTCCTTGTTTGAAGGTGTCCGGGTACCTCCATACCCCCTGTATAGCCTTCCCACCCTGCACATCGTCCCCGTGTAGTCTGCAGGCTGCCTCATCCATGCACAGCTGCTTTCTGTTGCCCTGAAGCCAGGCTGGGGTGCCTTTTGCAGGGGTGACCTGATCTGATACATACTTCAGTGAAGTCACTCTGGAGGCAAGCCTAGAGGCTGGTAGACCAGTTAGACAGTGCGACTGCTGATGGTGGTCAGGACTTGAGAGGTATCTCTAGAGATTGTGAAAGGTGGTGGGATTCTGAATTCATTTTGGAAATAGAATTGACAGGATTTATTAATTGGATTGGGTACAAGATAGGAGAGGAAAAGAAGTTTTATGGACAATTCCTATTTTTTGTCTTAAACAACTTGTAGAAGGTGGTACTATTTCCAGAAATGGGTAAGGCTATTGGAAAAGTGGATATTTGTGTGTGTGAGCAATAGTCTTGTATTTTTGCCATGTTATCTTGAGATGCCTTATGTGTCTTAGACAATTACATGTGTGAATTCCAAATTCCAGAGAGAGGCCCAGGCTGGAGATCTGAGTAAGGCTTACGGGTAGAGATGGCTGTCAGGCTACTGAGCTGGGGGGGGGCGGGGGGCGGGGATGGGGTACTCCTACATGATTACAGCGGGTTTTCTGAGTCCCATGCCTGGTGAGGTCATCAGCTGAGATGGTGTCAGTAACGTGAGGAGAGAAGGCAGGGTGTTAATGTTGTCTCGGGGACTGAATACAGATGCGGTAAGGAAGTGTAGCAGGATTACCTGGCTGTGTTGAGAGCCTTCTGAGATTTATGGTCATAAACTTGAAGTAAGTCCAGCTTTTCAGTCACTAAAACCTGAGACTTTGGAATTACTTCATGAGCCTCGACCCCAAGCCTTTCATCCTTAGACATTTTCATGTCGTTGGCATTTTGGTTGCTGTTGATTGTATTTGGTTACTGAGTTTTAAAGCAACTTTTGTAATGAAGTTTAACATTCCTACAGAAAAGTGCGGACACCATAAACGTACAGTTTGGTTAATTTTCACAAAGTGAACAACTCCTGTAACCATCACCCAGATCGAGAAATAAAACGTGGCTGTATCCTGAAACAACCTCTCTTTACTAGTCACTTCCCCCTCCCCAAAGGTAACCACTGTTCTGACTTCTACCCCCATCAGTTAGATGGTTTTGGTTTTGAACTTTATGGAAGTGGAGTCACCTAGTGTATACTTTTTGTGTCTAGCACTTTTCACCCAACATTATGTTTGTAAGATTTCTTCCACGTTGTTACACATACAGTAGATTGTTCATTCTCGTTGCTGCATAACATTCCATTGCATGCATAGTCCACAGTTTTTTGATTCATTCTCCTGATGATGGGCATTTGGGTTGTTTCGAGTTTAGGACTTGTGCACATTTTTCTCCATGTGTTTTGATGAGCTAATGTATCCCCAACTGTTTGATATATATCTAAGAGCCGAATTGCTGGAGCACAGGGGATGGATATGTTTGGCTTTGGTTTTCTAAACTGGTTTTCAGTTTTCTAAACTGGTTGTACCAGTTTGTACTCCAAGAAGTATACGAAAGTTCCAGTTGCTCCATGTTCTCACCAACACTGGTACTGTCTTTTTAATTGTAGCTATACTGGTGGGTTAGAATAATAAAGATCTCATTGTGGTTTTAATTTGCATTTCTCTGGTGGCCTGTCAGATTGAGCACCTTTTCATGTATATTTTTGACCCTTTGGGTATGACCGTCGTGGTGTTTGCTCATTTTTCAATAAGTTTTCTTGTACCTTTAAAAATTGTCTTGTAGATGTTTATATATTGTGGATAGATGTTATTTGTGAGCTCTAGGTATTGCAAATACCTTCTCTAACTCTGTGGCTTGCCTCTTTACTCTCTTAGTATTCTCTTTCGGTGGGCAGAAATTCGTGTGTGTGTGTGTGTGTGTGTGTGTAGTAGTTTGGTCTATCAATCTTTTTCTTTGTGGCTAGTATCTTTTTTGTGTGTTCTGTTCCATTTGTTGTTAAGTTCTTCACAGACCCCAAGGTCATAAAGATACTCTTCTGTGTTATAGAAGTTTTTTGTTTTGCCTTTGTCATTTACAGCCATGAGCCATATGGCATTGATAGTTGCAAATGATGGGAGGTAAGGGGTCAAGATTAATTTTTTTCCATATTGATGCACAATCCATTGCCACTTACTGAAAAGAGAGCATCATTTCTCCGTTGCACCAAAGTGACACTTTTGTCATCTAGGGAGTGGATTGATTGTATTTTGTGGTTAGCATTCATTCAGTTGTGCTATATGTCAGGCCTTGTGCTATTTATAGGAATTACTTATTTAATCTTCACAATAACTCTGTGAGAGAGGTACTGTTATTTTCCCACTTTACTGAGGATTAGCAACTTGCTCCAGGTAGCAACAGCTAGAAAATGCTGGAGCCTTGAATTAGGATCCAGGGCTGAGTCTACAAGCTCAGTCTACAAGCTATGTTTGCAAGCACTAGACCTTTCTCCCATGCACTGCCACACAAATCCAGGGCAATTACTATATTAAAATCAAGGCCCTTCTATATGCCTCTGTCCACCTGACAAGCTTCATCTCTTGCTCTTCTATCTATTGTCCCTCGCTGCCTTCTCCATCTATTACCCTGATGCAGTCATACTGAACTCTTGGATGTTCCTCAACTTGCCAGCCTTTCTCATTCTTCATGCCTATGTGTATACTACTCTTTGCTTTTGGAACATTTCACTGGCTGGTTCCTACTCATTCTTTGATACTCAGCCAACACATCATCTTCCCCACGAAGTGGAACCCGATTCCTTGCCTACCACCTCCCTGCCTACAAGTTTTCTAGAACTCTGCTATCTTTTAGCTTTCCTCATTCTGAACAGCCAACAGTGCTGGTGCTCTGTCTGTATTCCTTCAGCCCTCGCCTCTCATGCTGAAGGCTGCTTACGGTAAACTCCAGACTCTGCCTAGGGCTCCCACTAATGAACCATGATTGGTCTTGAATATAGGGGAAGCCGGAAGTGGCGGTGAGTTAAATGCTCCTGGAGCAGCACTCAACCAATGATGGATGGGGCATTGGTGGACGAATGCCTCAGCTTCCTTGCATGTTGTACACCATCTCTCAGGGCATCCCAGTAGGATTGAGCCCTAGGTGCCCACAGTGCTGACTGTTTGATAATGCACCTTGTATTCTCTGCCTGCCTTTCTCCATCTCCCTTTCTCATTCCCCTGTGGGTGGTTCTTGGGGCCGCTTTCCCCATAAACTACTTGACCTTGTACTTGCACTCATAAGGTCTGGGTTCAACAATCTGTTTAATTTTTGACCTGTGAGGGCAATGACATACGGCTAGGAGTATAGTGGAGGTGACGTTTCTCACTCTCTTTCCTTGAGCTGTCTTAGCCACGTGCCCGGCCCCTCCCAGATGCCCTGCAGTGGGTCTGGAAATAACTTCTTACCCTTTAGAGGATATCTTTCGTGCTTCAGGGGTGAGAAGGGGCGGAGAAGGAACTCAACTCTACTATGATGAAGACACATCCACTCAGTTCTTTAGTGTTCCATTGGCCAGCCTTTGAGAGTACTATTTACGGACCTGTGGAATGGGGTCAGTAATGGCCCCAGGAGATCCAAGCTCCCTGTTTGAGAAGCATAATTTCAGCCAGAGCAGAGCAGACTCTGCTAAACCCAGAAAGATACTGGGAAGTAACACATTGGGTGAATCCATTATTTGGCTTATATGGTAACACTAATCATGGGTTTATTTTGCTCCTAGAGGGATGATCCTTTCCCTCCCCCATTCTGTCTGTTCTGCCACTTTCAACCCTCCCTCCCCCGCCCCTTGCAGTCTGGTTAATGTGTTGTTTGGGATATTTCGGCAACTGTGGTTAGATTTCTTTTCCTCCTGTCTCTGCTCAGCGAGCTTCTCTGATGCATTATGAGATCCTAACAGCTCCATTGAAAGCTGCTTTTAAATCCATCACGGAACAACTGAGAAGAAAGCAATCTTTCAAAGGTTAATAATTCATGGTTGTAATTTCCTCATAACTAGTAACAGCAACACATTTCTTTCTAGACTCCTCTTGTTGTTGTATTGGATTGGGCTTTTAAATCAAAACTACTGAGCTACTTTACCTAGGAAATCCTTGAGATTCTGTGGGGCTGATAATGCTCAGGCAGTAACAAAAAAGAATTTTTTTTTTCCTGTTTGTGGAGGTCTTTCCCACATAATGCCATCAGGAAAGTGTAAATTCCACATAAGCTCTCAGAAATGTCTCCAGTCTCAGAGCTTCTGGTCTACCTTTAATGGGCATTACCTTTAAATTGCAATGACGTACGAAATCTCTTCTATTGTCTGAGTCTTAAGAATTCATTGACTTCATATAAAGCTGTGAAATTTTAGGGACAAAGGCAATTTTAAATGTCATTGGAATTTTATTTTGACAGCTCAATTTTATTTTTCCTATTAGAAATTGTGGAACATAAGATTTTGTAGGACACTGTATTAAAAAATCACGGGAAGAGCATGCCTGGAACAAACCATCAGTCAAAAAATTCCTCCAAGTTCATTTTGCATCAAGAATTCCTTGTGAATCCCATCTTCATAATGAGCAAAATAAAAAATAATGAGGTGGAGGGGCACCTGGGTGGCTCAGTCAGTTAAGCATCTGACTCTTGACTTTGGTTCAGGTCATGATCTCCCAGTTTGTGGGATCCAGCCCCACATAGGGCTCCCTGCTGAGCATGGAGCCTGCTCAGGATTCGCTCTCTGCCTCTCCTCTGTTCTCTCTTTCTCTCTCTCTCAAAAATAAATAAAAACAATGAGATGGGAGTGGTTTTGTGGAAACAAGGATTTGGAAAGTCCTTCTATCAGACTGCAAGCCCACAAAGGGCAGAGATCCCGTCTAGCTCATTGTTGTGAATGACGAAGACAGACTTGGTCAAGTTTTGTTTCTGACATTAATGTCCATTGCTCAATTCACTAATGAACATGAGAAGGTTAGTGTGTTCTGAAACAGGAATCTGAGGACCTAGGTGTTCATATGCTGAAAGATTACTTAACTGTGAAGTACCTAAGTCCTTGAATGTGAAATTAACCAAGAATAAAATGAATTTAACAAGCGTTGGAGAATCTTGGGATTCTCAAAGTTGGGAAAGACCTGAGTACCTATCAAATCCAACCTCCCAGTGAGGGTTGCAGAGCACAAGTGGACCCGTTCCTTTTTTCGTTTGAACACTCTGCTAGGACCAAGGTGACCCTTGCTGTTTTAACCATTACATGACATTGTTGCTGCATTATCACTCTTAGGGCCTGCAAACCTTCTTTACAGCAGCAGTTGTTTTACATGGGGTTTCCTCTACTCCATTGTGCACTTGGTATTTTGAACTTAAATTTCACAAGACTCCCCCATTGTCTCTGTTAAATTGAATCTTGCTTGCTTTGCTCTTTCATTTCCAATCAGTGGTGATGGTTTAAAATCTTGATTCAGTGTGTCAGCTACTGCCCACAGCGTTTTGCTCTCTGCAAACATAAACGTGATTCTAGCCCATCATCCACATTGTTCAGATGGACTCAAGGCCAGAGTCCGTTGGCAGGCAGTACTGGCATTGTCCCTCTGAGATGGTGTCTGTTAATCACCATTCCTTGGGTGCCATTGTTGCAGCTGCCACAGATGCACCCCCCACCTTCCCATTCAAACCACATTTCTCCACCTTGCCCACGAGATCTATCATCATGAGCAATTGTCAAATGGTTTGCTGAAATCAAGATACCATACGTCCGTAGCATTCGTTTGATCTCCCCATCTAATAATCCTACTCAAAAGGGAACTGAGGTTAGTTTGGCTCAAACTGGACTCACTCACAGCCAGTAGAGGGGCCATTTAAATGTTCTCGTTGAGAATGGATAAAGAGTTTATTTTGGGGACTCCGCTTTGGTGTTTTGGCCATAGGATGGCCACAGCATTGGCCTGCAAGGGGACTTTCTGGGTTCTTGGGGCGATTTCTCTGACTCAAAAGTGCCTGGTTTGTAAAAGGCAGAGAATCAGAGGGCTTCTCTCTTTTAGGGACCTGGGAGAACCTAGTGTCCTTGTTCTTTGTGCCTTCGGGAAAGGTTTGTAGTTCATGACCTTTGGCGTTTGCTTAGTCTCCATTTGAGTAAGTTGGGTGAGTGTCTGGCTCCTCTAATTGTTGAGAAGCAAGTGAGTATGCTGCTAAGAGTTTAGGCTCTAGATTCAGACCCCGAGGGTTCAAATTCCAGCTCCTTCCCTTCAAAGCTCTGTGCCTTTGGACAATTTATCGAATTATTTTTTCTTGGTCTCTTATGGGATGGAGATAACAAACAACAGTTCTTACTGGTATCCAGTTGTTGACAGAATCGAAGGAGTCAAGGTGTACAGGCACCAAAAACCGTGCCTGGCACCATGGTGAGCCCCTAATAATTATTGGCTGTCATTTTATTGGCACTATAATTGGAGCATGCCAAGTGGGAGGCATGTGGTAATTCTTTCCAGGTAAGTGAACCGTGTGCCTAAACCTGTGAAATGCTGGGTCAGGGAAGGGGACAGTCCAGCCAAGCAGTGCAATGTCCCTGTGCACAGTCAGAAAGCCATTAAGGTTCCTGTGCTCTTTCTGGGCTCTTTTTGTTATGCAGAGAAGTGTAGAAATAAAAATTGACCAATACTCTTATCATTTCGATTCATTCATTTATTGCAGGCCAGGCCCTATTCCAGGCACTGGAGTTTCATCAGTGAGCCGAATGTTACGAAGAGCTTTCAGCAGAGAGAGAAAAACCATCAAGAACAAACATCATATCTTTAAGGACATTACAAAGTATGTTAGGAGGTTGTGTTATGGGCAAAAAGAAACTAGAGCAGGGTAAGGGCGAGCCAGAGGACTCGAACCTGAGAAGGTTTGTGGCATGGGGTTGCCATTTAAGTTTTTTTATTTTAATTTTTTTAAAGGTAAGCTTCGTGTCCAGTACAGAGCCCAACGTGGGGCTTGAGCTCACGACTCTGAGGGCAGGACCTGAGCTGAGATGGAGCGTCGTATGCTCAACCAACTGAGCCCCTCAGTGCTCCCGAGTTGCTCTTTGAAATGGTGTGGTCAGGTGGACCTTCCTATGGGAGCAGTGTTTGATGCAGGTTGGAAAGAGGTGATGGAGCTAATGGTGCAGGCAGCTGGAGGAAGAGGGCTCTGGCAGAGCGAACCTGGGCTCGTACAAAGGCCCTGAGGCGAGAGCAGGCTTGGCTTGGTGAAGGGATGGCAAGGGGGCCCCTGTGGTAGACGTGGAGTAAGGAGAAGAGTGGGAGAAGAGGAGGCCAGGGAAGTGCGACGGGAAGTGGTTCATGGAGGGTCTCGTACGCCATTTTGAGGCCATTTACTCTGAGCGAAATGGGGCCTCATTGGAGTGACTGAAGCCTAGGAGTAGCAGCATTGACTTAAGAGTCGAAAGGGATTGCATTGACTCTTGCGACTGGAGAAGGCTGCGGGGAGGCAGGGCTAGAAGCGGAGAGAGCAAGCCTCAGGCTTTCCGTGTGAGAGACATAGGTGGTTTGGCGGAAGTAGTGAGAAGTGCTTGGATCCACTTTGGAGCTGTTGACATTTTTTGTTTCATGTTTTAGGGCTAGGCAGTGCAACTCATAGAGAAGGGCATAAAACTGAAAAGGAAAGGAAAGCTCTCCTTCCCTCTTACCCTGCCAGACGCGCTTCAAAAGAATCCGTGTTGCAATGTGTTCAACTCCTTCTAGGAGCACAAAGTCTTACATATGTCAAGCGCCTTTTGTAAAGCCACTTCTGAATGTCGAGGGAGTTGGCACTTCTGGAGTCTTGTTGATTAATCTTATTTTGCTGCCTTGGACAATTTTAAAAGGTGTTCTAATTAAGACTTAAGAAAAATAAAGTCACGGTATAATTTCCATACTGTCAAGTGTGTAGTTGGATGAGTTTTAACGACTGTATTCACCTGTGTGACCCACACACCCCTATTAAGATAGAGACCCTTCCTGCACTCCGGATAGATCATGCTTGTTTGAGTTGGGAGAGCAGTGTTGGAACTCGGGTGCCCTCACCCTAGCCCCTGCCGAGCCTGTTGTATGACTGTGGGCATGGAAGAAAACGTTTCTGGGGGAGGGGGCTTCAGGGTTCTCCTGGAGGATCCCACTGAGAACTAGTGACTCGGCGCGTGAGACTTCCAAGACCATTTGGAACGGAGGCGTTTCCTCACTTTGGCCTGATGGTGCCGGCTGTTTATGACATCTTGGTGCTGAGCCGTAGGGGGAGGATCTGGGACAAGGACAAGAATCTGGCCTCAGAGGCCCCGGGATTAGCTTAGAAGGAGGAGTTTTTCTAAGATAAAGCTAAGATAACATTTTAAAGGAGCAAAAGGAACTCGTTACTCTTAGGCCCGTTGTGAAGTAGCAGGGGTTCCTGACGTGTACATGTTTTCAGCCAATGCTGATGGTCAAAGCCTGGATGGAGGATGACGAAAGTCGTCTTAAAATTTGATTTCTGGGGGCGCCTGGGTGGCTTAGTCGGTTGAGCGTCCGACTTTCGCTTGGGTCATGATCTCGCGGTTCGTGGGTTCGAGCCCCGCGTCGGGCTCTGTGCTGACTGCCAGCTCGGAGCCTGGAGCCTGTTTCGGTCTGAGACTCCCTCTCTCTCTGACCCTCCCCTGCTCATGCTGTCTCTCTCTGTCTCCTAGAAATAAAAAAAAACATTAAAAAAAATTAAAAAAAAAAAATAAATAAAATTTGATTTCTGATTATTCTCTTCAGAGTGCATTCAGACTTGTGAAATAGGAAGTCCTCTTCTGGAGTTCAGCAACTCTTGATTTTGAATGCTAGACGTCTGAGGGAGGAAAGAGCTAGAGCTATGAGACATAATGTTCATTAGAATTTAATATCAATATTTATGTTTCTCTCCCGCATGCATCTGGACTCTGTTCCTCGAGCCTGTATTTATATTTTAATAATGCAAGTAAAGCCGTATTTTCCTTTTTAATTTCGCATCAGAGTTCTGCCGTCTCAGCCGGCCCATCCTCACGCCTGCAGAACTTCAACAGCCAGATGGCACGTGTTTATGGAGAGCTGGCTTCCAGAGATTAACTTTGGGGTTGGGGCGGTGGAGGGGACTGCAGCACCAATAAATACTGCAGAAATCCTTTTCCACGTGCGAAATCCTAGGGCTTTCTGCTTCATGAATAGGAGCTTCAAAGTTTGGGGCGATGTGGGGGGAAGTGGACACATGGAGAAGAGACCCTGGCAGGGACACCCTGGAAGGTTTCCTGAGTTTCACTTGGGTTAAATGCCTTCAGTGTGAGAGAAGAGATGTTGGGACTCTGCTCAGGTATCAGGTGTCACGAGTGCTCATCTGGCAAAGTTTTAGCCTTTGCTAATTAAAACTAATCCAATTGCACGAAAAAAAAATACATTGTGTAAGGTTGCCGCTTGTGTGGCTTTATTTTAACTCTTTGCCCCACGCTCTAAGACGAGCGAGCCTCAGGCTGGTGATAGGGGGTGCGGGATGATATGATGAGAAATGGGATTTGCTCCCAAGTTCACTGGAGAAAAGACAGTGAGTTGGGCAGGCTAGTAAGAGTATTGGCTTGCAATATAAGTTTGAAGCCCTTTTGGGTTTTCTTGATTTGTCCCCTCAAGGTCTTTAATGGTGGTTGTGTGAGAAGGAACGTTAAACGAAAATAAAAACCCGAAGAGATGCTTCACTTTACTTGTCACCTTGTAGTTTGTTTTCTTTCCAAGTTGCTCTGTGTGTTTTCTGTGGCCTGGTCAGCTTGGTTCCAGGTTTGTTCACTGAGGGACTGGAATTTTGTCATGATCACAGGCTGTGGTCCTCATCCTGGCCACTTTTCTAAAAGTATGTGTTGGCCTTTGATCTTCTCAATCCCGCCACTCGCCAACTGGGCCATGTTAGGCACATAGTTTCTGTGCCTTCGTTTCCTTCCCTGTGAGATGGAGACACTGTCAGGACTCCCCACATAGAATCGTGGTAAAGATGATGTGAGTCAGTCAGTGGATGGTGTGGCAATGTGTGGCGCGTACACAGAGAACACAGTGAGGGCTAACAGCTGTAGGCCGTGGATGTTCCCATTGTCGTGGCTGCTTCGTCATGATTATTATCACGGGCTGGGGTAAGGGAAATAGGTATAAAAGTCGGTAAAAACCCAGCCCCTGTGGCTCCTCAACCATTCTAAATATTCTGGTCAGCTGGGCATATGGTACAAACGAGGACAGAAGAATGCCACCCTGCTTCCAGGCTTGGCTGGTCTAACTCATGTTGTCGAGCACTGCGGGAACGATTTAGCATCTGGCAGCCATTAGGCCCTCATTGTTGGGGGCTGTGGACTTCTCCTGACAGCAGGGAAGGCCTGGCTTAGCATGTGTGCTATTGTGGAAGTGGTGCCGAGTGTGGACAGCCATACCCTCGCTTTCTGGAACCGTCTGTGTCTTCTCCCATAATGACACGCCCAGTGGAACAGTGAGCTGAAGAGAGGAGATGATAGAGCTGGGCAGACCGTGATTGAGAATGCCTTAGCTGTTCACTGGCTCTTCTCTTTGCTTCCTGGGCACATAGCCAGACCACATTTCCCAGCCTCCCTTGCAGGTAGGTTGAGCCATGTGACTGACTTCTGTCCAATGGATGTGGGAGACATAGGTTATTGCTTCGCCCTAGGATGGATGAAGAAAAGCTTCTACATAATCCCCTGCAGTTTACTTCTTCTTCACTCTGCTGGCGGCATGCAGAGGGTTCAGCAGAGGACTCGAGGCCCTTAGGGACGGCAGGGCCACCCCTGGGTCCCTGAATCATTACATGGAAGGCTGTCTGGCAACACCTGAGTGGACTTCACGTGAGGGAGAACTGTTCTTACATTGAGGAGGAGCTGTTTGGTATGGCAGTTAGCGTTAGTGGACCCAACTAACACAGGTATAGAGCAGGGAGAAAAAGGGACTGCTTTTCCTGAAAATGCACAGATGATGAAAATACTCCCAAGTATCTGGTGTTCTTTAACTGAATAAAAGAAGCACTAAACCGTAGGATCTTTGGCTGAGACGCATAAAGTGTTTTTGTGTGTGAGCAGTGCAGCAGCTTTCCTCAAGGAAGCAAGTGGAAATAAAAGCTTGTTGACACAGTTCCAGCTTCTAGAGAAATGCTGCTCCCTGGAACCAAAAGAATTCTTTCCCCCCTCCCCCAGATATAAATGGTATATGTATATTTGTAAAACTTGAAAGATCTGGTTATAACACAAATACAGAAATGGGCCCAAATCCTGACCGTACAGCTCAATGAATTCTCAGAAATTGGACACCCCTTGGTAGCCGGCCCCTGGAACAACAAACAGCATTCGCAGCCTTCTAGAAGTCATGCCAGTGTTCCTGTCCAGTCATAGTCCCCTTCCCAGGGGTAGCCATTACCCTGACTTCTAATAGCACGGATTATTTTGGCTTATTTCGGAATCATATAGTGCGTGCTTTTACGTGTTTTTTTTTTTTTTTTTGATATCTGGATTTTTCTCCCTCAAAATTATATTTATGTGTCCCTTTCATGTTGTTGCATGGAAATGTAGTTTTCATTTTCACCGCTATGTAGTATTCCTTTCTATACATACACCATGATTTCTCTGTTCTATTAATGGACATTTATGTAACTTTCAGTTTTAGCTCTTTTGAATGATGTTGCTATGAATATCCAGTTTCTGTCTTTTGGTGAATATACCTGCAAATCTCTGGTAAAAACTCCCGACTTTGTAGTTTTACAAAACTTTTTCCCTCAGTAGGACACTTCAGGGCTGTGACAGTGACTGTTGTTATTCGTTGTCCTTTGACTTTTATTTTTTTTAATGTTTTTATTTATTTCTTCGAGAGAGAGAAAGAGATAAAGAGAGACAGCGTGAGCAGGGGAGAGTCAGAGAGAGAGGGAGGCACAGAATCTGAAACAGGCTCCGGGCTCTGAGCTGGCTGTCAGCACAGAGCCCGACATGGGGCTCGAACCCACAAACCGTGAGATCATGACCTGAGCCGAAGTCGGACGCTTAACTGACTGAGCCACCCAGGCGCCCCATCCTTTGACTTTTAGACTAAGCAAAAGTTTTGCTGTGTTTGTCTGTAATGTGAAGATGATCCCTGATCTTAGTGGCAACGTTTTGATGTCGAAAATGGAGGAAATGCAATCTACTTAAAAAGATTTTTCTTCCCCCTCTTTTTAAATTAAAGCATAGTTATGGTGCCTTTTGATTCTCAGAGAAGGGCTCTTAACAAAGCCATGTTTCAAATCACTCGCAAACTCCATGTAATCAGAGTTTGACATTGGAATCTTTATTGGCGCTGCTTCAGCTCTTCCTCAGTGAGAAGGAGGACCCTTCCAGATTTTCAAATTGCTTCCTTGCCTTGGGGTGGGACTGGAGGAGGAAGACCAGCACGTTCTCTAATCACTTGGCTGGATTAGCCTTCGAGCTGTGGAGAGTTGCCTTCTGTGGTAGCCCCGGCCGTCAAAGTTTTACGTGAAATCGAGGCAAAGCAGAACATTTCCCAGAAGGGCAGGGGACAAAGAAGAGGGCTGGCTTTTCTGTCCCCCTGAGAAGGTTTCTTCTGGTTCTTTGCTTTCAGGGCCTTCAATAGCTGATCCCCAAAGTAGCAACCCTGGCTAGCTGTAACTTTGTGGATGCTGGGGGTGAAAAAGCCTCCAGCAAATTCTAAAACTGCCCACAGGACTTTGTTTCAAACCCCTGGCCTAGGCTCAGCTTCCCAGACCCCTGCCCCCTGCCCCCCCAGGCCTCCTCCCTGCTTGGCCGGAAATGACATGACTGGAGAATTGAGGAGTGAAGGTCTCAGCGCCGGCTTCCCCTCCAAGCATCCTGGGAGTAGCTGAGACCTCTCTGAGGGCCAGGCAGCCCCGCGGCTGCCCGGTGTTTTGATGGAATGTTTGGTTCACTTTGGGTGTGAAGGCTCAGGGAGCCCTTGCAGCTGAATCTGAAAGATGGTTGTGAGAAGCCCCCGGGGGACCCTGCTGGAGCCTGACGCGCAGCTGGGCCTTTGAGAGCGGGTTCTATAATAAATTTGAACATGGCTTTAAACTTAACTTTGCTTCGTTCTTTTCCCTAACTAGAGGATAGCTGAGCTGATTTTTCCATGAGCGAACTGCTTTGGACCATTAACCAGCTTCTCTTCAAATGCAGAATGACTTGACTTCTCGCTTTTAACAACCAGAGGCCTAGTGAGACAGCTCTATGAAGTCGCAGGTGGGGAGAGTGGGGTGGGGGACATGCTTTTCTTTACTCACCAGGTGTGAAATGCAAATGAGCTTTATGCAGAATCAGAGGCCTTTAAGAATCCAGACTTACTCTGAAGACCTGAGTATCTCTTGCTTAAATCTACTGCGTCCCAGAGAGCACGGCTTACAGCTGTTTTTCTCACCCCTCTGGCTTCCCCCCGCCCCCCGCAGCCAGCCCTGCTCCCAGTTTTTGGAAGATGGCTGAATTTTTGTCCTAGATGACTGTTATCAAGGGGATTCTAAACAGGTTCAGGTGGACACGGAGCAGATTCGAGTGTGCGCATGCACATGCACACACTCACACACATCCCTAACATTTAGTGTGTGGCTGTTTTCTGCTAGTCCTGTCTCTTATTATTTCACAAGCCCATCAGAAGTCTGTGCTGGTAACATAGCTTTGGGTACATGAGGAAACGGAGTCTCCTCTAAGTGGCTTTGAGAGCAGACTATTGAAGATTGGAAGCCAGGGCTCAGTGGGGTTTTCTGCAGTCTAGCGCTCCATCTACTTCACTCAGGGGCTCTGTGGCTCACACGCTTCCCCCCACACCTACCACCTTAGCACCATTGGGTAGCCTTCTGCCTCCTGGGTTATGATGGGGAAACAGATGTAGAAAAAGAGACCCAAGGACGGTGTCCAGGTGGGTCCTTGGGTGTTCAGAAGGGCTGGGGTTGGGACCTCTGGGCAAGAAAGCCCACGAATCAAGAAATACCCACTGCGGGTCCAGCACAGGCATGTGGCCGTGTTAGATATTCACACGTGTAATTGGACAAGGCAGTGGTTACACGTCTGGCTGTAACTAATTAGTTGTCCACTTGTAACCTAAGAGCTTGGGGGAACGCACTGATTGTGTAAAGTAAGTTGTTCGCTATAGCATGAATCATTTTATACATCAAGGCTTTTATTATCAAAACCCAAAATGTTCACCTAATGGATACAGACGTTTCTCTTCTAGCTCAGGGGTCGGCCTTCTCTCGTCTATGGTGTTGCTTGAAGGCTGATGTAAATTGATTGTGGGTGACCTCAATTCAGATTGGTAATCACCCCAAATTAAAATAAATGGCCTTCCCCCATTTATTCAAATAGGCCCAGATGAAAAAATGATAATGGTCAGATTTGGGGCGGGAATGAAGATGGGGTGAAATAAGAGCACTTTCAGGCACTGCTGATGGTAGTGTGAATAGGTATGCCTTTATCGGGGAGGCAGTTGGCCTTCCTGTATGGAATTAACACACACACACACACACACACACACACACACACACGCACACACACACACACACACACACACACCCTGTACACCAGAGATCTCACTTCAGAATTTAACCTAAGAAAATCACTGGAAGAGAAAAATAAAAGAATGCATAGATGTTTTACCATTGCTTATGATGAAGAAATACTGGGAATATCCTAAATGATTAATGATAGAAAGTCAGTTGAACAAGCAACATGACTACAGACTAGCGCAGTGAAATACTCTACTGCCGTTAGCATGATACAGATGGATACAGTGTGCAGATTGGTACATGGTTATTAAGATGTAGGAATAGGGAAAAAGTCTGGAAGGATATATAACAAATCCGTATTTTATTTTATTTTATTTTACTGTTTTATTTCTGAGAGAGAGCAAGCGAGCGTGAGCAGGGGAGGATCAGAGAGAGAAGGAGATACAGAATCTGAAACAGGCTCCAGGCTCTGAGCTGGCTGTCAGCACAGAGCCCGATGTGGGGCTTGAACCCACAAACCACGAGATCATAACCTGAGCTGAAGTCGGATACTTAACTGACTGAGCCACCCAGGCGCCCCCAAATCAGTATTTTAAAAACATGTTTTGATCACGATCCATAGTGTGAAATACATCGTACGTTTGTGACCCCAGTAGATGCTGAAACAATAGTTTTATTAACAATACTTGCTTTTTTCTATGCGATGCATTCATTCTGCTATATTTATTTTTCTTTATCATACAATCTTATCCTCCCTTACACTGTCCTACTTCATTCGGCTTCTATCCCTCTTCTTTTCTCCTTTCTTCTGTTTCATATTTTTGAGATGATGGTTATGACCCTCTAAGTTGATTTCATGATCTCCTGATAGAGTTTGAAAGCCACAGTTTGAAAGACATTGCTCTAGAACGTTAACGGTGGTTACCTCTGGCAGGTGGGATTATAGATAACTTTTTTTTTTTTTTGAAGTGTGGGGTCTTTTTTCCTTTGGTAATCCAAAGGCTAATGAACATTTTTAAAATGACGTAATGATTCTATTTAAAAACAAATTGATACCCTGCAACTTCTGAGGAATGTACTGATTGTACAAAATAAGATGCTTACTTTACTCCATAATTATTGGGCAATTCAAAGTGTTCTGGGAACCTTAAAGAACATTATGGCAGGACAAAATTTATCCATTGAGACACATCGTTGAAATAATAGAATAACAAGAAAATGAAACATCACCTTACCTCCTTAAACTCAAAAGATCACCAAGCATCCCTACTTATTGCTTTACTCCAGCGATGTTGCATCAGTTCTCTGGAATTTATATTTCTGTTCCATGTTTTTTTTTTCATGCTCATTCCCCACCTTAAAAAAACCCTAAATTCATCAGAGTACTTTCTGGCCAGATTATCTTGGCTTACAGAACTGTCAATGTTAGCCTCCCTTAAAGCTCAAGATGATTTTAAATGGAAGGTAGTCATTAAGAACTTAGAGCAGGAAGCAGAAGCTTCTCCATGACTTCCTGCTCTCAGCACACAGCTGGAAAGGAGCCCCACCCCCATCGGGGCCACACAAGCAAAGAGGATGGCACGTGAAGTCAGCTTTCCCTGGCTTTTCTCTGGAAAAACCATTGATGGACAAGCGGGGCAGAAAGTTTGTGTAGAGTCCAAGTAAATCTGGGTACACGTGCTATCTGCAAAGACGGGGGAGAGTGATTCATTGGGTCGGGGCTGGGTAGAGGCTGGCTGGCATTCTCAGGGTAGGGACATGGAGAGAGATGCTTCCTGTCCTTGAAAGGAATTAATGATAGGAAATCTCAGAAAATCACTGGGGCCGCTTTCTAAGATGTACTAATTTAGTTACTGTTGTTTCAGATTTTTTGCTGAGAGGCAGTGTTGAAATGTTATCCGGAGGGGATGAGCACTGAGCGTTATGTGGAAATTAGTTTGACAATAAACTGTTTGTAAAAAAATAAAAAAAAAATGTTATCTGGAGCTCTAACCTTCTGCTTAGGGAGAAGGCTACATTCATTCTATCTTTCAAACATTGTGAATAACATGTTAAAGTTATTCATGTGCCCATTTATCTATTATCCAATAATTACCCATTCGCATGGCTTTTGGTTCATTCATTCATCCTTTGATCCATCCATTCATCCAGGCATCCACTTAATTGCATCACTGGGTTAGGGGAAGGAGCTCCCAAAAGGAGGAAGACTAGTTGTAGTTGAGTTGTTCAGTCTACTGGAGCAGACAGACACACAAACAACAAATTACCACACAGTGTGGGCAGAGCTCCCGGAGGGGCCAACCTGGCTTGATTCATGCAAAAGTCAGTCTCCCCTTCAGGTCTAGAATCACGGAATGTTAGTCTGAAAGAAGCCTTAGAAAAACTGAATGGCGCAATGCTTTCCAGACTTTATCCACAGATTGCTGGGGTGCCATTGCAGGGGGTGGAGGTGGGAGGAGTGATGGGAAAACCAAACAGATGGGGTTTAGCTTCCTCAAGAACCAGAGCAGGTGCCTTTGCATCTGTTTCCTATACAGAGGTTCCTTGTGGAGTATCCTTGTCTGCTTATCATTGCCTGCTTACTGACATTTACAAAGCACTGGGCCAGTCTGCCATCTTTCCTTGCCTCTGGTTTAAAAATTGAGGCCCCAGAAGGTGACCTATTTTTGTCCAAGGTTGTAAAATTGGTTATTAAAAATCCAGGAATAGGACCTGATCTTCCAATTTATGTGGATATTACCTCTGTCTCAACATTTGCTGTGTAATAACTGACCACAAAACAAAGTGGCTTAGAACACGCAGTGGTTAGCCCACAGTTCTGAGTTGGCAATTTGGATCATACCCAGCCAAGTGGTTCTTCTGGTGTCACCCAGGCTCACTCGTGTTGGTGATGAGTTGCTGGTCAGCTGGCAAGTCACCTGAGAACCAGCTGGGCTAAGATGGCCTCACATCTGAGGGGTGGCTAGGTGTTGGCTGAGGTAATCAGGTAACTCAGTCTGGAATCTCTCATCATCAGCAGGATTCCCGCAGAGCACGGAGGTGCACATATCCTCTTGCGGGCTAGGCTTGGAGCTAGTCAAAGCAAATCACAAGACCAATTCAGACTCAGAAGGCAGAGAGAGAGACTCCACTTTTTTTTGTTTTAAAGAAAATGTTTATTTTTGAGAGAGAGAGAAGACACAGAATCTGAATCAGGCTCCAGGCTCTGAGCTGTCAGCCCAGAGTCTGATGTGGGGCTTGAACCCACAAACTGTGAGATCATGACCTGAGCCGAAGTCAGATGCTTAACTGACTGAGCCACCCAGGTGCCCCGAGACTCTACTTCTTGATTAGAGAATTGCCGGGGCTATGAATCCAGGAAGGGAAGCATTGTTACCCCTTCTGCTGTCTGCCTACCACAAGAACACTGAGTGATTACCATGTCTTCTCTTCTTAATTTGGGCATTGGAAAAATAGATGTTTGAAACTGCTGTCTCATTGCAAGGCCATCTTTCTAAGAAGACCATAGCCTTGACTCTCTATACCGTGAGATCTCTCGTCACTTGACTTTTCAAATTCTTTGTGTTTGAGGCAGATGATATTTACTGCTTGTGGTAAGGGACACTGTGCCTTAAAAACATCCCTACTTTGCTCCCAGTCATAGTCTTTTCCTTAGTAGCCCTTTCCATGACAAGGACCTTTCAGCTCTTGGTCATCCACATTCTTTTAGATGCTTCTGAGGGATGAATTCATCCTTGCCATCTCCGCAAACATTTATGGAGTGATTTCTGTGAGTCAGACACTTAACTAGATATTGAGGATAGAAATATGTCTAAGGTGGGCGCCTACTCCAGGTAACTCACAGTCTAGAAGGGAAGAAAGAAAGGTGAACAGATTATTACAGTGAAAGGGCTGGAAATGGATTTCTTTTCAGCGGTCATTATTACCTTTGTAATTAGAGGGTACAGCGACATGATCACCTAAATGGATGCAGAAAAAAAGCATTCAACATTGAGTACCTGGATGGCTCAGTTGGTTAAGTGTCTGACTCTTGATTTTGGCTCAGGTCATGAGCTCACAGTGTGGGACCTATTTGGGATTCTCTCTCTCCCTTTCTCTCTACACCTCCACCACTTGTGCTCACTCTCGCTCTCCCTCTCAAAATAAGTAAACTTCAAAAAACAGAAGCATTTGACCAAATTCAGCACTTTTTCATGCAAAAACACTTAACAAACTAGGAATAGAAGGGAACCTCCTCAACCCGATAAAAGACATCTATGAAAAACTGCAGCTGACATCATACTTAGTGAAAAATTGAATGCTTTCCACCTAAGATGAGAAACAAGACAAAGCTGTCCATTCTTGCCATTTCTATTCAACATCATAGTGGAGATTCTAGCCAAAGCAGTTAAGAAAGAAAAAAAAAGCATTCAGACTGGAAAGGGAGAAGTAAAAGTATCTCTATTCACAGATGATGTATAGAAATTCCTAAGGAATCCTCACACACATACAAACTGTTAGAACTAATAAATGAATTTAGCGAGCTTTGAGGATACAAGGTCAATAGGCAAAAATCAGTTGTATTCCATATATTAGCAAGGAAGACTAAGAAAAGAAATTAAGAGAACAATTCCTCTTATAGCATCAAAAAGAATAAGATACTTAGGAATACGTTTTATAGAATTACAACACCTCTATACTGAAAATTATGAAACCTCATTGAAAGAAGATAAAGAAGACCTAAATAAATGGAGAGACAGTTCATGTTCATGGGTCAGGAGACTTAATATGTTAAGTTGGCAGTGGTCCCCAAATTAATATGCAGGTTCAGTTCAATCCATATCTCCCAGCTGGCGTTTTTGCAGAAATTGACAAGCTGATTCTAATATTGATATGGAAATGCAAAGGACCCCAAAGAGCCAAAATGGTCTTGAAAAAGAAGAACAAAATTGGAGGACTCCCACTTCCCAGTTTCAAAACTTGTTACAAACTACAGTAATCAAGACAGTGTGGTAGTGGCATAAGGAGAGACAGATAGATCAGTGGATTAGCATTGAGAGTCCAGAAACAAATCCTTGCATTTATGTCGATTGTTTTTAATAAGATTTCATTTTTAAGTGGTGTCTACACCCAATGTGGGGCTCGAATCTACAACCCTGAGATCCAGAGTCACACGTTCCACTGACTGAGCCAGCCAGGTGCCCCTGGTCAATTGATTTTTTTTTTAAATATTTTTATTTATTTCTAGGAGAGAGAGATTGAGAGACAGCTTGAGCAGGGGAGGGTCAGAGAGAGAGGGAGTCACAGACTGAAACAGGCTCCAGGCTCTGAGCTGGCAGTCAGCACAGAGCCCGACGCGTGGCTCAAACCCACGAACCGCGAAATTATGACCCAAGCAAAAGTCGGACGCTTAACCGACTAAGCCACCCAGGCGCCCCCCCTGGTCAATTGATTTTTGACAAGGGTGCTAAGACAGTTCAATGGGGGAAACTATTATCTTTTCAACACATGGTTCTGGGACAACTAAACATCCATGTGCAGAAGAATGAGGTTGAAGTTAAAGCTTTAAAACCCTCAGAAGAAAACATAGGAATAAATCTTGATGACCTTAAATTAGACAGTGATTTCTTAGATATGACACTAAGCAGAAGTGACAAAAGAAAAAAATAGGACCTCATCAAGATGGAAAAACTTTTGTCCTCCAGAGGATACCATCAGAAAGTGAAAAGTCAGTCTCCAAAATGGGAGTAAACATTTGCAAGTCATGTATCTGAGAAGGGACTTTGTGTTTGTTTCTTGAGGCTGCCGTAACTTAACTGTAGCAAACTGGTGGCTTCAGACAACAGGAATTTATTCTTTCGTGGCTCAGGAGGCTGGAAGTCCCAAATCATGGTGTCAGTAGAGCTATACCCCCTCTGACCCTCTGAAATCTCTTAAAGAAGAATCCTCCCTTGCGTCTCTTCTGGCTTCTGGTGATTGCCGGCTATAGTTGGTGTCCCTTGGCTTGTAGATGCATGATTCCATTCTGTCTCCATCTTCACATGGCACTTTCCTCTCTGTGTGTCCCAGTGTCTTTACATGGCCTTCTTATAAGGATAGCAGTCATTGGAATGAGGGCTTACCCTCATCCAATATGACCTCATCTTCACTTGACTCCATCTGCAAAGAACCCATTTCCAAGAAAGGTCACCTTCATAGGTGCTGGCAGTTAGGACCTCAGCATATTTGGAGGGAGCACAATTCAACCCGCAACAGACTTCTATCCAGAATTATAAAAAACACAACTCAGTAATGAAAAGACAACCCAATGTTTAAAGTAGGCAAAGGATTTGAATAGATATTTCTCCAAGAAAGACCTGAAAGTGAGCATAAGCATCATTAGTTGCCAGGAAAGTACAAGTCAGAATCACAGTGAGGTATCGCTTGATCCCCATTAGGATGGCTAAAAAGAAAAAAAAGGCCAGCAGTGACAAGTGTTGCCAAGGATGTAGAAAAACTGGAATCCTTATACATTGCTGGCAGGAAGAAAAAATGGTGTAGCAGCTTTGGAGAAGAGTTTGGCAGTTCCTCGAGATGTTAAACATAGAGTTACCATATGCACCAGGATTTCTACTCCTAAGTATATCCCCAAGAGAATTTAACACTTATGTTCCAACAAAACATGTACGTGAATGATCACCGCAGTATTATTCATAGTAGTCAAAAGATCAAAACAGTCCAGATGTCTAACATCTGATAAATGGGTAAAGAAAATGTGGTATATCCATGCAGTGGAATATTACTTGGCAATAAAAAGTGGTACCAGGCTATACCAATTATTCATATGTGCTACAGCATGGATAAACCTTGAAAACATGTTGAGAAAAGCCAGCCACATGGGGACACACATTGTATGATCCCAAAGATATTAAGTGTCCAGAACAGGCCAATTTACTGAGACATAAAGCAGGTTAGTAGTTTTATCTTGTGCTGGGGTTGAGGGGCAGAGAGCGGAGAGTGACAGCTAATAAGTATGGCGTTTCTTTTAGGAAGGATGAAAATGTCCTAAAATTAGATGGTGATGGTTACACAGCTCCAGGAATATGCTTAAAAAATATCAAATTGTGTGTTTTAAAGGGTGAATTTTGTTGTGTGTGAATTATATCTCAATTGAGGTATTAGAACATAAGGTGAAGCCTTCTGCCAGGAGCTGGGGATGTTAGCAGACTAGAGAAAAATGGTAATGATTTGGAGCCTTTGCTCAAAAGAATGGGGAGGGGGGAGAGCTGGATTTGTTAGGCTAGCTGCTGTCACAGCCCCCAACTTTCAGTGGCTGAGCTCAATAAACGGTGTTTTTCTCTTTCCCACGCCAGTCTGCTTCTGGTCAGGCGAAGTATGCTCAGTGGCTCTCCTCCAAACAGTGACTCAGGGACCCAGGTTTTTTTTCACCTTTTGTCTCTGCTCTCTTTTAGCTCTTTGGTGCCCCCCATTCAGCCACCAGATGGGCAAACAGAGCGGAGGATGTTTTTATGGCCTAGGCCTGGAAGTGACGCTTCACCTTCACTCATATTGTTTGGGCCAGAACTCAGTCGCTTGAGCACACCTCGCTGCAGGGAGGGGGGAGGGGTTGGTACATGCAGTCTACTCAGGTGTCCCACGAAGAAGAGGGAAACAGGATTCCCGGACGGCTAGCCGGCCTCTGTTACAAGAAGAATTGCAGGCTCAGAGCCCAGTAAGAGGTGGTATGTATTTATGGTCACCGCTGAGAGCAGGGTTGGGTCGTTTTCAGCAGAATAGTCCCAGATGAAAACTGCCAGGGGGCACGTCCCTGCTGGTGGGTGTAGCAGAGTGTCCATTAGTAACGCCTGAGGAGGGAAACTAAAGACCAGGGCAACCTTGACCATTTTCGCATCTCACCTGTGGGATGACAGATGGAGCTGTGCTGTCCACATTGTCATTACAAGGGGAGCAAGACACAAATGTGGGAAATAAGCTGCTGTTTCTTTGCACTGGGATGTGGGATGAATAAAAATAAGAATCCGTCCTCTTTACAGTTGTGCTTTAAATAGAAATCTGCCCCAGGCCCTTCTTGATCTTTTCTTCTTGGCGTCCTCTCTCCCAGTGTCCTTCATTCCCAGCCCCATCTGTTTCCTTTGTGGCCAAGGAACCTGAATTCTCCTCAGGATCAGCTCACCTGAGTGGATCCCCCCGATTGAAGCTTCCTCCCCATAGCACCTTTTTCATAAGTTTTCAGGGCTGTGTTGACAGGTGCCGCTATTATAGTGACGTTTCTCTAGTGATTGTACCTGCCCTTCTAGTCAACTGCTGCCTGTCTTTCTGAGACACTGTGTCTGGCCGCTAACGCTGTAGTGATGATTGCCTCACTGGCTTGTCCTTGTTTTCAGAGGCACCTGTCTCTTGGTAGAATGCAGGGTGTTTAATGAGCTTTGTTTATGGAGAGCGTGGCCTGAAACAGCACAGCATCTTCCTTCTGGCATAACCCCCTGTGGGCTTTGCCAAAAGGCCTGAAAGGCTGGGACCTTGATGATAGGTTGGCCTGACGAGGGAAGGGGGAGAGGCAGGGCTGGATAGAAGCGACTTTATTGAGGGTGGGCCCTCAGAGAAGATGGTCAGGAGTCCAAAGAACAACGACCATGGTGTGGGGTAACGGCGGGGGGAACTGGGCTGGTGTCCGTGCGCAAGGATCTAACGCACCATATTGGTGCATGGAAGACATTTCCCATCGCTCGTTGTGTCTGCCTGTCTCGTTCTCCCCTAATCTACCCTCCGCACTCCTGCAGAGTGAATCTTGCAAGGCGGAAATCTAATGGCATCACTCCCTAGTTCACTTTCTTCTGTGGCTTCTTATTGCTCTTCTCAGAACATTGGAAGGAACCAGTTTTCAAGACCAAATGAGGCTGGTCTCAGCCTCTCTCCTGCCTCTTCTGTCTGTCTGCCTCCCTAAAATCATTGCCGTGGCCCCTGTTCTGAGAATCTTCCAGTTGCTGTCTGTGCCCTGCTCTCTAGCTCCTAAAGCTTCCTCTGGTCCTGACCTTGACGGGCCTTTCTCCTAGCAGCCTTCCCGGCTCACCCCCGTAGCCTCCCTGAGCAAGTTGTCACAGTGCTCGGCCTTCCTCTTCAGGGCAGTTCTCTTTCTCTGTTGCAATTGTTTTTGTGCTCCTCTACTAAGCTGAAGACTTCATAGGACCAGGGGCCGCATCTTGTTCCCTATTTTACTCCCAATCATATTAGTCAGGGTAGGCTACTTTCTGTAACAAAGAACCCCAAACATCTAAGTGACTAACTACAAGTTTTATCTCTTGCCCACATGGCAGTTCGATGTGGGTGTTGGATGGATGGCCTTCTACATGGTTAGTCAGAGATCCAGGCTTCTTACATTTTGGAGCTTTCTTATCTCCTAGGACTGTTGTCTCTTCCCAAGTCTGTGAATGGGAGAGGAAAGAATGGGGATCATATAGGAGGGTTTCTATAGGCCATACCTGGAAGTTGTGTACTTCTGCCCATATTCCATTGGCCAGAACTCAGTCACATGAGCACATATAATTGCAGAGGATGCTGGGAAATGTTATCTAGGCTTGGTGAGCTAGCAGCTGGTCTTTGCCACACCAGCGCACATGGCACATGGGAGGAAGTGAGTAAATATTTGCTCAGTTTGTTGAATCAGTCAACATCGTATTCTAGGCTCCATCTTGATTCTTTTTTTAAAGTTTATTTATTTATTTTGAGAGAGAGAGAATGAGTAGGGGAGGGACTGAGAGAGAGGGCAAGAGAGGGTCCCAAGCAGGCCCCATGCTCAGCCCAGAGCCCAACTCAGGGCTCGATCTCAAGACCATGAGATCACGCCTGAGCCGAAATCAAGTCTGATGCTTAACCAACCGAGCCACCCAGGGGCCCTTCCATCTAGTTTCTTTCTTTTCTTTCTTTCTTTTTTTTTTTTAATGTTTTTTATTTATTTCTGAGAGAGAGAGAGGGAGAGAGAGAGAGAGACAGAGAGACAGAGAGAGACAGATAGACAGCATGAGCAGGGGAGGGTCAGAGAGAGAGGGAGACACAGAATTGGAAACAGGCTCCAGGCTCTGAGCTAGCTGTCAGCAGAGCCTGACACGGGGCTCAAACCCACAAACCGTGAGATCATGACCTGAGCCGAAGTCAGACACTTAACCGACTGAGCCACCCAGGCGCGCCCCATCTTGTTTCTTAACTGATTCAATTTCATCAGCAAGGTGTTACCCTTCAAGTCCTCTGGGTGACCAGATTTTTATTAATCCTAAAATTCAGATTTTCCAGGGGCACCAAGGAGGAGGGAACGGAGGAGGAGTGAGGACTTCTGCCCTGATCGTAGAGAATGCAGTGACGTCAGTTTCTTTGCCGCCTTGTCCCCGGGGGCCTGTGGAAGTGGTATGTGGCAGGCCTCTGCCGGGCCATCTGTCACTGTCCTGCCTGCGAGGGAGCAGGTGTGCGCAGTGCACGCGATATGTCCATTCTCCCTTCCGTGGTCAGAGCACCCTTGAGGCTCTCGCTGACAGACGGGCCCACTGGGCCCCTGCCATAATCCGGCCCCGTGTGGTGGCAAAAACCTCATTCCTCACATGCGTGGGAAGAGGCAAGGAAAGCGCATGGTGATAGCTACCATTTAGTGTGAAAATTAGCCTCCAAAGACTCAACTTCTGCATGGGCTGGGATATAACAACTCCTTGCCTGTGGGTGGCTCTAAAATTCTCCAGAGCGCTTTCCCACACCTTATCTCATTTCATCCTCGTAACAACATGGTGAGGTAAGAAAGCCAAGGGTTATTATGGCTGCATTACAGATGAACAAACCAAGGCTTGGAGTAACTCGAATCACTTTCCCAAGATCACGTGGCTGCTCTTCCACTCTCCCTGTTTCTACCCCAAGCCCCTTTGCTGGAGTCTGCAAACTATTTTCCAGAAGATTCCCCCTTAGCTTTCAATTAGGGAGACTGGAAATGTGTCTGATGACTGACCTTGGCTCTCCACGCTGGCCGTTTATTTTCCTGTCTAAACAAGCGGATCTGCAAGAAGCTACCACAAAACCCTCCCCTGTGTTTATATCTCTGTGTGCCATGGATCTGGTCCTCCCTCTGGGTGTTGGCGGAGAAAACCAAAGAGCGCTACTATGTTTTCAAAGCTGCAGTGCCCCACATTCCCAGTTAATTACAACAGGGTCTAGGTGGGGTTGTGCCATGGGACTCTTTTTTATTAAAACAAAACAAAACAAACCAAGCCCAGGGCTAGGATGTTTCAATAAATGTTTATGTGCATGCTTGCGGCCCAGCGCCAGTGCGGCATTGCCAGGAACCCTTAACGCTCACCCCAGCCCCACTCAGACAGAGAGCCGACATTACCTCGCCCTCCTACCTAATTAAAGAAGCCTGTAGTTTCCCCAGTATATCATAGTCTGGTTTATGGGTTTTGCCAGCACAGAGGAGGAAGGAAAAGCTAAAGGTTGGTGTAGCAGCAGGGGTCAGGAGGAGTTCCTTACCCTACAAAGCCTAAAACAGAATTTCTAGCATCAAAATCCTAACACTGCGAAGAAGGTATCCCTGGGGAACGTCAGTTACTAAACTCCCTCCCTCCACCGGCTCAGGTGTTCCTGGGAAACCCACATCTTCTGGCATCATCTCCCATGCATTTTTGTTTTCCAGAAGCAGAGCACGACATCTCATGGTATCTCTGTTGGTATCCGTCTTGGCAAATCCCTTTCTGTATTAAAAGATTAATGTAGTAAATCCAGAGTTGGGGGAGATTCTGGTGTTTCCTCTTCTGCCGTCAGTGTTGTTTATTAACACTATTTTCCCTGGTTTGCTTTCCCCTCACCTCCCTATAAGCCATATATTTTTTTTAAAATGTTTTTTTTTATTTATTTCTAGGAGAGAGGAGAGACAGCGTGAGCAGGGAGGGTCAGAGAGAGAGGGAGTCACAGACTGAAGCAGGCTCCAGGCTCTGAGCTGGCAGTCAGCACACAGCCCGACGCTGGGCTCGAACCCACGAACCGCGAGATCATGACCTAAGTGAAAGTCGGACGCTTAACCGACTAAGCCACCCAGGCGCCCCTCTATAAGCCATATTTTGAAGCCCTTCTCCAGTTTCTTGCTTTTCTGAATAACAATAAGAAGCCCCAACAACTCGGATGGTATCTGTGCTTCCTCTCGTAGGGAAGATAACCCAGTGTTTCTGTAACAGAGAAGTTACGGGTCTTTTATGATGTAGCCTAAGGTCCCTTGAGTGAGGTTGACATGAAGAAATGATGCTTGGTCTGTACGATTTTAGGAAAGGCTCCGAATAGCAAGCTCTCCCTGAGGACTACCGATCTTGCTTTTCAGGGAGATTATCTTCCCACTGGTCAGGTAAGAATTCAAACCTGCTTCTGTTTCTACTTATGGCAGCCGAACGATGTGCTTAGTTAGGATGCTGTGGCTGTGCAGTGACCACTTATACTGAATTCTCTATGAAGACATGTTATTGTATTACCTTTACTGTGAGCCAGGCTGGGGGATATGGCTGATCCTGGTTCGTCTTTAGCGAGCACCTGGCCCTTAGAGGATGCCATTCTGCTGGATTCCTCTTGAGATCTTCTGTGGTAAGTCAGCCAGGCCGGGACTGGCTCAGAGAGATGGCGACAGCCTCAGGACAATAGTGCTGTCATGGGGTGAGGAGGCCCCGGAGCATTTGTCTGCCCCAGTCCACTGACCCGGTTATTGATTCTGCTCATAATTGAGCAACGTATGTACTTCCATGAAAGATGATCCGATGATCAATAATAATGTGTTGCCTGGTTTAAGTCCCAGTGTGGTGTTTCACAGGACATGGTAGATGCTCAGCACATGTTTGTGGTATTGAAACAATGTGTTTATTCAACGGATTTCCCATTAGATTGTGAGTTCTTTGGAGTCAGGGCCCATGTGTGATTTGACTTTAGGTCCTCAGCTCCATCCCCAATGTGAGGCATGTAATGCATGTTTATTGTGCTCGCACAGAACACCTGTCCGTCTTTCAAGGATTTCTTAGCTCCCTTCTTCCAGAGCATGAGTTTTTTAGCCTACTGTCGTAGTCCTGAGAGAAACTTCTTTCATCTGATCACCAACTCATCTCACTGTATATGCATCTGACTAGTTACAAAGTGTATTAGCTCAGGCTGCCATGCCAAAATACCACAGACCAAATGGCTTCACCAACAGAAGTTTATTTTTTATAGCTCTGAAGGCTGGAAGTCCAAGATCAAGGCCCTGGTCAATTCAGTTTCTGGTGAGAATTCTCTTCCTGGCTTGCAGGTGGCCTCCTCCTTGCTGTGTCTTCTCATGGCGAGAGAGAGCGAGCGAGAGAGCGAGCGAGCGAGAGCGAGAGAGTGTGCATGAGAGGGCAAGCTCCGGAGTGTTTCTTATAGGGATGCTAATTCTGTCAGATCAGGGCCCCTTCCTTATGACTTGACTTACTTCCTTAGAGGCTCCATTTCCAAATATAGCCACTCTGTGGGTTAGGGCATCAACATAGAAATTTTGGGGAGACACAGTCTTTCAGTCCATGACATAATGTACTTGTTACCCACTATAATATCTGGAGGTTCCTGATCAAGAAAAAAGTGATGAAAAATAAACACGAGACTTGATCCATGTAAATAATCACAGTACCACGTGTGAAGGTTCTGGAAAGAGTCAGGTAGCAGCACTGAAGGAAAATCAATGGGCAGTTAAACCTACTTTTACCACGCTCTTATCTTTTTCTTCCATTATGATTTTTTTTTTTATTCCGTCGGAATTTTCCTGAGCATGCCTAGTATAGAAAGGTATTCTCGTCTTGGACACAAGGCAGCAATGGGAAAAAGAGGTGGAATAGTAAAGCCAGGAGAAGCTGGGTTACAGTGTGATGGTAAACATCCCCTAAATCCCAGCAGCTCGATATAATGGATATTTGTTTTTCCCATGTCAACAAGGGTGCTCTGCGGATTATAATTAGGTCGGTGGAGGCTGCATTTTGACACCGTGTCACAAAGGAGAATGTAGTAAATTACTCTTCCAGTTTTCACCTGGAAGTACCGTATGTCACTTTCTGCTCATCCTTCATTGGCTAAAGGAAGTCACACGGCCACACCCAACCTCAGAGAGGCTGAAGTGATCTTACTAAGGAGGAAGGCTAAAGTATCTGGCAAACAGCACCGATTATTACTATAATGGGCTAACAGTGAGGCTTAGGCAAATGTGGGTGGAACTGGAGCAGAATTTGTGGCGCACATGAGAAGTTTTATTTACTTAGTGCTTTTCTTTAAAAAAAATTCTGTTGGCAAAATAGCTCTAACAGCTGAGATTTCTAGCCCAGCTGAGTACTTCTGTGCCTAGAACGAGATTCAGAGAATGAAACCATTTTCCATCGAGACCATGAGAGCTGCCTTTGAAGTGTCCATACAGTATAAATAATAATAGCCTCAAAGAAACAATTAAAAACTCTCCAGGTGGCTTATCTCAGATCCACTGGGAAATGAAAACCCCCAAAGATGCAAAAACATTATAAAAAATGGCTGTGTCTGAGGGTGGTCTCCTTGTAATGATAAAGCTTTGTCCCCATCCTTCCTGAAAGTGATACCAGCCTGATGTTAGCAACAGTCTCAGTGTCTGGAAAGGGGATGGCTGAATCTGATGGGATTATGTTTGAGCTGCATAAACATAGATTGAATTAAGCATGGCGAGTTGATGATGGGGAGCGTAGAAAGAGTCAGGACCTTCCGTTGAGATAATAACTAGTTCATTATCTGCCCAGATAAAGGTCGTACAGGCTTTCAGCAACAGCATGGAAAGGAGACTAGACTGACCTTTCTGACAGCAACTCGCTGCTCTGTTTTTTTTATTTTTTTTTAAAAACAGTTCCTAGAATGCCAGTGAGTAAGGAGAGCCATGTTCCTCCTGACACCCTTCCTTCCCCTTCTCGAGGCTTCCCAGTACACAGGCCTTCACTTCCATTAGGTTTGCAGTGGCTGCCTTTGTTGTAATTACTTATAATGGAACTTGCCTGGAAAAGTCTCAAATTAGCCTATGAGCTGACGTGATTAGCTTTCCTCTGCCCTGTTTTACACCATCTCACGTCTCTTTCTTGCTCCTACATTTTGCCTTTGATCTCAAAAGGCAAAAATGCCATCACTTAGTCAAAGGAAACTCCTGCCTCTTGGGCGAGATCTTGCAGTTTCCCTGAAAAGAGCCCATTATGAATCATTTGGAAGGAGTAAGCATGGCAGATTGCCTTTGTGTGAAACTTAGAAAGCAGGGCAGTGGGGTGGGTATCCTTACACCTATAAAGACAAATGATAGTTGTAGGTAGCTTTCAACACACGGAGGATACTTTGGAGTCCTAAGTTAAGCGATGGCAGGTTAATCTTTTCCCAGGAGGTGGTGATTTTGGCTATGTGTCACAAAAGTGCTACCCCAAAGCCAGAGTTTTCCAGCGAGATTTCAAGTGAATGATTTTGCCTTATTCCTTCTGCATAATCATTTCTAACATGCCATGTACATTCTATAATGGGTTGGCAAACCCTGGGCAATATATTTTCTTTCTACTGTCTTAGAAATCTTGTCGGTAGAATGAAGACCACTAATATGGATTTCATATGTGGCTATCATTTTTCTTTGTGAGTTACTTCGGTAACAAGAATAGGCTGTGTTGAATGCCAGATCATAATGAGGCCTCCTGGCTCCAATAAATTACATTTGCTCTAGGTTGACTAGCTATGGAATGAGGTCGTGAACCCTCGATCCACATCGTGAATGTGACAGCCTGCATCTACATACAGAAGAACCCGGTGACCAGTCGTTGCTGCCCTACTATACTTCATCACCCAGGCTGTCAGCGTCAGGGCGTGGGTTTCACAACAGGATGACAGTAAAGATGTGTATTGTGCTTAGTCTTCAGCCTCAAACACTAAGGGCCTTACATGTAGATTTTTTTCAAGAAGAGAATTTCATATCACCTAGGAATAATTAATAGGTTCCATGTGAGAAATGAAGTCAGAATTGTGGAACTTAGAAATAGAGGCAAATATAGAATGGTCATTGAAGTATATACCCAGGTAGTATAGACTAACCTGTGGCTATGTTGGATAAGATTTTCATCTCTCTGGCTGCCTACCCACCCCATGTTTATATTCACCCCAAACGCACTTGTAAACACAGTACATGAGAAATGAGAATAAGTGCTTTTTTTTTTTAATCGGATAATCTCGTCTCGTAAGGAGTAAGTGATTGCTATATCCAGGAGAGATGTACGTGAGAACTGTATTTCATAATGGTATTAGCTTCATGCTTTTCTTTATTTTTTATTTTTAATTTTAAAAATTTTTTAATGTTTTATTTATTTTTGACAGAGATGAAGACAGCATGAGCAGGGGAGGGTCAGAGAGAGAGGGAGACACAGAATCTGAAGACAGGCTCCGGGCTCTGAGCTAGCTGTCAGCACAGAGCCCGACGTGGGGCTCGAACCCACGAAGTGTGAGATCATGACCTGCGCCGAAGTCGGACGCTTAACTGACTGAGCCACCCAGGCGTCCTGCCTTCATGCTTTTGGTAATGGGACTTCAGATGGCTGTTCAGCTGACCCTGATTGTTATATATCTCTGCGAATTTTGTGGTGAAATGAAAATGACTAATAGTAAATGTAGTTGTGGAGTTAGGAGTGTCTGCTCAGGTGAAATCGTGGGAGAAATCCTGTGGACATAATAGAAGTTCTTGAAACATGGATGGGTAACATTTGTGTAGCTCCGTTTCAGTGAATTATGTTTACTTAAATAATGTATCTATAATACATATTACATGTCAAAATAATACATATGTATTTCTATATATATCATCTTATCAAGAGCATAGCTCAAAAATGTTTCCAAAGGAATTAAGGTTCCAAACAAAGAGAGTAATTATACTAAGTCTCAAAACTTCCTTCATCTGAATTCTTGGTGGTTTGCGATAGTTAATAACACCTTTCAATACTTAAAGTCTAGAGCTTGTTCAATTAAACCTGAACGGCATGTGCAGGCTCACTTAGGTGGGAGTTAGGAGGTATTCATTGTCTTAATCAAGAATTGGCAAACTTTTTCTGTAAAGATTCCCCTAGGAAATATTTTAAGTCTGCAGACTACACCGTATCAGTTGCAACTATTCAGTGTTGTCACTGTAATGTGAAAGCAGCCATAGACAACATGGGAATAAGAGAGCATGGCTATATGCCAATAAAACTTTATTTATAAAAACAGATTATGGGCCAGTTTGGCTTGTGGGCTGGTTTGTCAACTCCTAAATTTAACTATAAAGACTTTAAAAAAAAAAAGCCCACCCATTCATTTTGAGAGAGAGAGAGAGAGAGAGAGAGCAAGCAAGCAAGCGAGAGCAAGAGCGCGCCAGCGAGCAGAGGAGAGAGAGAGAATCCCAGGTAGGCTCTGTGTTGTCAGCACAGAGACCAACCCAGGGCATTATCCCATCAACCTGTGAGATCATGACCTGAGTCAAAGCTAGTAGCCGGACACTTAACTGAGTGAGCCATGCAGGCGCCCCTAACTATGAAGCTTTTTAACTACAGGCTAATTGAGAAACAATTTAGATGTGGCACCTAGTTGAATCTGTAAATATATCCATATTTAGCATATGCGTGTCTGCCCAAATGTGTGTGTGTACACACAAGAATGAGATGAAATGTTTGTGTACCTTTTTCAGATCAGTATAGAATTTCCACATATGTAATTTAGTCTTGCAGTAAATGAATGTGCTGCACTTTGTAAATAAGTATTCTGACTCTCGGGGATTGTGGCTACCTAATCCATCTGAAGTTTTTGCAGTGTGCTCATTGTTGTCTTTCTCCTCTCAAGTTCATTGCATCATGATCATATGGGCTGCTTAATTAATACTCTTCCATGGTGACGATGCTATTCACATGAACTTTTTTTTAATGTGGGTTCTGCAAGTTGCATTTGTTATGAGTCATTTTCTATTGATGTCATTATACAGTTTTAAACTAGGCATTAATTGAAAACCACAGGTTTGGTCAGATTGATCCATCTTTTCAGACCCTGCTCAAAATACTTTTCTTTTTTCCCAGAAAAAAAAAATGCTGTAGTCATTTGCCCAGAAATGGGAGAGAACAATGCTTTCCCAAATGGTAAGGCTGTTTGTTTTGAGAAGTGGATTTATTGGGATGATAAATCTGGCTTGTACTATCTGCTCACCTGTTTGTCCTCAGGGGAACTATCACTCTTTATAAATCCTTTTACACTGGAAAGGTTGAAGTGATAGACAGTTTCAAAAGTTGGACCAGAGAAAGCTGATAAGTGTAGAGGGAAAAGCCTTCTCTACTTTGGGTACATGTTGGATCAGCTTCTCGAAGCACTTCCTTCTGTAAGGCATGTGGCCAGCAAGAGCTGTATATGATAAGCTCTGCCTTGTATATGATAAGCTCTGCCTTCTAGAGATTCGGGCTCCAGATCTTACTTTCTCACTCTTGGGCTAAACGTATCTTTTCTTGCTAAATATTTTTTTTTCAAAGACATAACCAATCTTTCCTAAATAGGAAGAATTTAAGTTAAAATGGTGATTTTCACTTAGATAAATGGCAACAGGGCATATAAGTTTAGACATTCAAAATAAAAATGCAGATATTCTCTCTCTTTTATTTCCAGGAAGTGATGTTTTATTTTCTCAAAGACTTTTCTTGAGGTCACCTGCCCACAAGAAGGGGTATTCTGGGGGCGCCTGGGTGGCTTAGTCGGTTAGGCGTCCGACTTTCACTTAGGTCGTGATCTCGCGGTTCGTGGGTTCGAGCCCGGCGTCGGGCTCTGTGCTGACTGCCAGCTCAGAGCCTGGAGCCTATTTCAGAGTCTGTATCTCCCTCTCTCTCTGACCCTTCCCTGCTCATGCTCGCTCTTGCTCTCGCTCTCTCCTAGAAATAAATAAAAAATATTTTTAAAAAAGGGGTATTCTGCCCCCCCCAACAATAATGGAAACATCTTAGCTTTCTAAGGCAGCACAGGGCATACCCACCTTGTCAAAAAAAATTGCAAAGAAGAATCGATATAGGCTCTTTGGACACACTGCTCTGCAAACCTCAAAAACCATACAGAAAGAAATAGACTAACTGCTTCATAGTGGGAGAGAGCTCATCTTAGCAAAATCCAAATGAATAAATACAATTAGACACTTCTTAACCTGGGAATGCCTGAGGCAACATTCTCTTAATTAAAAAAATTTTAATATTTGTTTATTTTTGAGAGAGAGCGCGAGAATGATACAGCATGAGCCGGGGAGGGACAGAGAGAGAGGGACACACAGAATCTGAAGCAGGCTCTGGGCTCTGAGCTGTCAGCCCAGAGCCCGATGTGGGGCTTGAACCTATGAACAGTAAGATCATGACCTGAGCCGGAAGTCGGATGCTTAACTGACTGAGCCACCCAGGCGCCCCCACATTCTCTTAATTTTTTTTTTTTATCGTCTTCTCATTTCCCTTTGGTGCATCCACATCAACACCATAGGCGTGGAGAGGCACACCAAAATACACTGGCCCAACCTTTCAAAATATGAACACCGTTTGGGGCCCATCTATTTCCTCTGGGCATTTAATCCACTGAGTTTTATTGGGAGAAGATGGACCCAGTGTCTAGATGAGAATTTGGTCCCGCCTTGCCTTCCATGCAGTTGGCTGCAGCCTGTCTGCCAAACCACCCACATTCTCTTCCCCTTAGTCTCCTTCTCTGGAAAAGGAGCAAATCCTTAGTACCAGACAGCAGCCAGCAAGGATATCAAGCCCCCAGAGGGGAGAAGGGCAGAAATGGAACCACGTGGCTCGAGGTGCGACAGTGTTTGTCAATGCCATGAGCACACCATTCCTGGATGTTAGTGTGATCGTTGTAACCATCGGCTGTGGTGTAGTTTCATGTGCAGTTTGCTCTTAAAAATATGTGGGCTTTCAAGGCTTTTATTTTATAATGTTTTCCCCCTTGGTGAAATAATTGGGTAATTCATTTAAAAGAATGCCTCTTGGAGGCCGGGCCTGTTTTCTCTGAGAGGCTGCTTGCAGTGAGCTCTCAGCAGCGGCGAGGAACCGGTGCCTTAGCGGCTTTCCCGAAAGGTCTCCGCGGGGGCCTGGGAGGTTGCTGACCCAGTGGCTGGGGCCTCAGTGCTGTTAGCAGAAGGGAAAAGAGAAATGAGGACTTTTCTAGCCTCTGATGTTTTCATCAGAGGTGAGGCTAGTGAATTCCACTTTGAGGTGGGCCACACAGAGAGAGAGACAGGGGCAGGGGACGAGAGGTGTGGGGTGGAGCAGCAAGGCCCTTACCCATGGGACTGAGGCGTCACCTTCACTCAGAGGCCTCCTAGGAATGGGGCACAGAGAGGCGGGAAGAGAAAATGGTGAGGCAGTGGTTCTCTGTTCTCTGTTGCCCTTGGCAACACTGCATGGTGGGGGGGAGGCGGGGAGACCGGCATCTTGGGAGTGGGCCCCGGTCGGCCCTGGAGAGGTCATGGGCCATCGCACAGAGGTGGAGACCTCGTCGGGGTGGGCTGAGCAGTGTGCTGACCACAAGACTGCACTGTGAGCAGGCGAATGTTCCCTGTGGGATACTAGAACTCTACCTGGTTCCTTCTAGCACCTTCTGACCGTGTTCCCTGGGGCATGCTATAGTCCCTATATGGCCCCTATATGTCTTCTTTTTTTCCTAAGTGTATCTATTCTTTGGAGTAGAAATTTGCCAAGAATGAGAGCGGGGAATGAAACAGTCCCCCAGACTCCTCTTTCCTCCCCCTTCCCGAGTCACCATGGTATCGGATGGCTGGCCGCAACCATTTACTTCTGATTGAGTGCTCTGATTTCTTTAGTCACTTATCTTCTCCCTCCCCCATTCCTCACCCCTTTCCCCTCGACCCTCCTCTCCCCACCTCTCCCCACGGCTTCGCTTCGGTAAGAAAGAGCCAGCCTTGAATTCAAGCATAATTGCTCGGTAGGGGGGACTTCCTTGAAAAAACCTCAAATTTTTGGTCTGCAACAGTGGAAATCTGTTTGAACCCTTGAACTTCCTTTCTTGTTGAAATGACCACCTACAGAAACATGCTGGGGGAAAGTAGCAGAGGCATAGTGGCCCCTTTTATGGGAAAAACAGTAGCTGGAATTATTTCACTTTTGCAAGAATTCTGTAATGAGGCATTGCTGAAGGGCGCGTATGGAGCAAACATTCCACAAATTGGAGATGTCTGCACGCTGCGATTGGAATATTGTAATAATCAATGTTTCTGGCCTCAGAAACAGAGTCTTCATTCTTTCTTGACCACGAGCACAAAAGCTGGTAACTGTAGCATGTCTGTACCCTTGTGTTGCCGTTCGCAGGGCTCTGCTGGGGTCCTGGGGGGTTTCAGATACACAAGCAACAATGGGGAGGGGAAGGGTTTTTGCCGCTGAAGGGAAATTGGCCAGGACTGTTCTGTATTTTCCAGTGAACGGATTGCGTGAACTCGCTCTTGAGCTCATCCAAGCACTAGGCCACCTTCCATTTTTTTTAAAAAATATTTTTTATTTATTTCTAGGAGAGAGAGAGAGAGAGAGTGTGAGCAGGGGAGGGTCAGAGAGAGAGGGAGTCACAGACTCTGAAACAGGCTCCAGGCTCTGAGCTGGCAGCCAGCACAGAGCCCGACGTGGGGCTCGAACCCACGAACCGCGAGATCATGACCCAAGTGAAAGTCGGACGCTTAACCGACCAAGCCACCCAGGCACCCCAAGGCCCTCTTCCATTTATGGAGGCCCCCGTTCGCTTGGTGTGCCTCGGGAGGGCTCCTGGGTGGACACGAACGGATAAACCTGGGAAAACCTTCATCTCAGCCTCTTTCCCCCTTCAGCCTGGCTCCAGCACCCCCTCCCCCACAATATCATCTTAAAACAGAAATCTGAGCATGTCCTTTGTCTGCTTAAGGACTGTCTCTAGCCCCCACCTCTACAGAAAAAGCTGACTCTTTAGCAAGGCCTAGGTCTGAGCCCGCTACCCTGGTGTGGGTCATCCTTTCAAGCTTTCCCACTTCTCCTGGACCTGATCCAGCGCAGGCAGCGCACAGGCCCCTGGACCTGCCATGTTCACTTCACTTCACCGCCTGTGCTGTTCCTGCTACTTAATGCAGCCTGTGTTCTCTTCTCTACTGGCTGTAACTCCTACCCAGACTTCATACCCCAAGCCAAATGTCACTTCCTCTGTGAAGTCTTCCCTGACTTCCTCATCTGCTCGCTCCAAGATTTTGCTGCCAAAAGAGTTCATATTGTACAGATATTCCTCTGAATAGTGCCTACCACATGGGACCGTTGTTCTTTGTTCCATGCCTTTTGTGATCCGCTGCCAGCCCAGTGCGGGGGGTGGGGGTGCGGCTCATTCTGCTTTGGGTTTGTGGGGCCCAGCACAGTGCCTGGCATCCCCTGGGTGTTCAGTAAATATTTCCTGAATGAATGGATAGGGCCATGAGGAAAGTGTGTGTGTATATATAGGTGTGTGTGTGTGTGTGTGTGTGTGTGTGTGTGTGTGTGTGTGTGTATATGTATGAGTATGAGAGGGAGAAGGAGGGCAGTTACTGCAATTTGTGTTGTTATTTAATTATGAAAAGAGTCAGCATTTCTTGTAATGAATGTTGAAAGAGGGGATGTTTCATGTAAGAAATGGCAAGAAAGTTCTATCTAACTTCATTATCAGCCTTCTGGAGGAACACCCAATATTGTTAAGCCACCGCACAATTCTGTATTTTACTGAGATTTCTGTGTCTATGTGAATTTCTGAAGACATACACACACAGACATATATACACACAAGCTCTCAGTTTTAAAAACATTTAAATTAAGCTTTTTCTCATTGAGTTATTGTATACCAGGGGCCAGCAGACTTTTTCTGTAAAAGGCTGGATAGTAAATGTTTTAGGCTTTGTAAGGCATTTAGTCTTTGTTACAAATACTCAAGTTTGCCTTGTAGCAGGAAAGCAGCCACAGACAACACCCAATTTGTACAATTTTTAAAAAATGATTTTTATTTTATTTATTTTTAATGTTTATTTTGAGAGTGAGCACGAGAGTGTGTACAAGCTGGGAAGGGGTAGAGGGAGAGGGAGAGAGAGAATCCCAGGCAGGCTCCAGGCTCAATGTGGAGCCAGACACAGGGCTTGATCCCATGAGCCTGGGATCATGACCTGGGTGGAAATCAAGAGTCCGGCGCGTAACCTGCTGAGCCACCCAGGTGCCCCATAAAAGAAGAGTTTTAAATAAAGATGCAAATGCTCTACTTGTGAAGGGTGAATATTCAGCAATGATGTTATCTTAAAACTATTTTTTCCTGGGGCACCTGGGTGGCTCAGTGGGTTAAGTGGTTAAGTGTCCAACTTTGGTTCAGGTCATGATCTCACAGCTTGTGAGTTGGAGCCCTGCATCAGGCTCTGTGCTGACAGCTCAGAGCCTGGGGCCTGCTTTGGATTCTGTATCTACCTATCTCTCTGCCTCTTCCCATCTTGTGCTTTGTCTCTCTCTGTCTCAAAAAAGAAGTAAAACATTAAAAAAAAAAAAAAAGCATTTGCCTGTGGGGGAAAAATGATTGCTTGGAGGAAGCTGTTGACAAAAACAGAGAAAGAGGCAACTATTGGGTGATAATCTTTGAGAAGATGGAAATGTATGGGATCCAGCATATATACATGGAATTGTCCATCTGTAGAAAAAGGTGATTCATTTCTTCTGACGTGTTAAGAAAGAGAATGAGAGTGGTGTTGGAGTAGGCAGCTGGTGTGGATTAAAAGCTGATTGAATCTGGGGCACCTGGGTGGCTCGGTCGGTTAAGCGGTTAAGTGTCCAACTTCGGCTCAGGTCATAATCTCACAGCTTGTGAGTTGGAGCCCCGCGTCGGGGTCTGTGCTGACAGCTCAGGGCCTGGAGCCTGCTTCAGATCCTGTGTCCCTCTCTTACTCTGCCCCTCACCCACTCATGCTCTGTCTCTCTCTCAAGAATAAATAAAACATGGGGCGCCTGGGTGGCTTAGTCGGTTAAGCATCCGACTTTCGCTTAGGTCATGATCTCGCGGTTCGTGTTCGAGCCCCGCGTCGGGCTCTGTGCTGACTGTCAGCTCAGAGCCTGGAGCTCATTTCAGAGTCTGTGCTCTCTCTGACCCTCCTGCTCACACTGTCTCTCTCTCTCTCCTAGAAATAAATAAAACATAAAAAAAAATAAAAAAAAAAGAATAAATAAAACATTTAGAAAAATTTTAAAAAACCCTATTTTTTCCTACAACTTTTTGGAATCCTATAAACCATGTGAAGGGAGATACAGCAGGAGTGAATGCACTGAGAATGGGCAGTTGTGTTGGAATCAGCTTTGTTTTCATGTTAACCACAACTATTTATGATGATACTCTTTTTTTTAAATGTTTTTTAAAATTTATTTCTGAGAGAGAGACAGCATGAGAAGGGGAGGGTCAGAGAGAGAGGGAGACACAGAATCCGAAACAGGCTCTGAGCTAGCTGTCAGCACAGAGCCTGACGTGGGGCCCAACCCACAAACCGTGAGATCATGACCTGAGCCGAAGTCTGACGCTTAACTGACCGAGTCACTCAGGTGCCCCTATGATGATACTCTCTTTTTTTTTTTTAATATTTATTTCTAGGAGAGAGAGAGAGAGAGAGACAGCGTGAGCAGGGGAGGGTCAGAGAGAGAAGGGAGACACAGACTCTGGAACAGGCTCCAGGCTCTGAGCTGGCAGTCAGTACAGAGCTCGACGCGGGCTCGAACCCACGAACCGCGAGGTCATGACCTAGCAAAAGTTGGACGCTTAACCGACTAAGCCACCCAGGCGCCCCAATATTTTTTACTCAAAATTTTTTTTAATGTTTTATTTATTTCTGAGAGAGAGAGAGAGACAATGTGAGCAGGGGAGGTCAGGAGAGAGAGGGAGTCACAGACTGAAACAGGCTCCAGGCTCTGAGCTGGCAGTCAGCACAGAGCCCACGCGCTCGGGAACCCACAAACCGCGAGGTCATGACCTAAGCGAAAGTCGGACGCTTAACTGACTAAGCCACCCAGGCGCCCCCCTCTGATGATACTCTTAAGGCTGCCACAAGTAAAATAAAATGCAATATGTGGTCCAAGTGTTTAGCAGTAATTTTACTTACTTATGGCCTCCATTGGTCATTTTCTCCTTCACAAGGACTAAACACTGGCGTAGCTGAGAAAGCCAAATTTTTCCAGAGAGGATTACTGTTGGTCTTTGGCATGGTGTTGATGAGACCCATCAGAATTGGGTGTTAGAAAGTATGTTGGTAGAAGTTACGGTGTGATCAGGATATTTGCACTGTTTTGTGACAGGGCTCCATATTATTCTGTGGAACGCTCTAGTGATTTGCTTTTGGATGCGGAATAAGAGACCATGGATTTTGTATGTCAACATCATGCCTTTGGTGAATTTTGCAATGTTTGGCTCTGCCAGCGATGGCCTCTCTTTACAGCCACATTCATAAATGCCTCCTTTTAAGCAACTTGAATCCAGATCGTACATGCCACCTTAGAGGGTGTGCATGAAAGAACTTCTCAAATCGCCAAGTCCTGAAGCGTGAGCTTTGCTGTTATTTATTGTGGGACTTCTCAGATCTTCCCTTGGTCACGGAGCCTGTTGGTTTCACTGCATAACATTTGGAAGGCTGTAGACTATTCTTGCACATCAGGGACTCTCTCTGACAAAACTAAGCGGCAAGAAATGAATGCAGAAAGAAAAAGGGATGAGTGAATTGCAAATATATCTGTTAGTGCCTTAATAGTACAAGAAAGCAAGATGATGCATCAAGAGAATTCGTGCATTCTCTGAATACTGGGATCTTTTCATTATTGCTCAGTTAAAAAAAAGGGGGGGGGATTGGGGGTGTAGAGATGCCATCTTCATCATCCTGGCAAGGGCTGGCCCCTCCTGCCCTTCTTACCCCTCCCTTCCTGGGTTGCTCTGGGCAGTTTCCACCATCACTGTTGGAAGCACTATGGTTTCTTCAGCTGGACCTGCCCAGAGTGTGTCCCCAGAGGCCTCGGATCCAACCCGTCAGGACAGGAGTTCCTTCCTCATCACGCTTGGCCGCTGTCAATCCAATGCTGAGATGGCTTAGAAATTCCCTCAACTTCTACGTTCAGGCTGACGTTGTGGAAAAGAAAAAATTTGCCCAGGGCTTCTGTTTGTGCTGACATTCCTCCAGCCCATCTGATACTGTAATGATACAAAGAGATTGAGAGAGGGTCAAAGCAGGAATAAGGAAACTGAGCAGGGGGAGGGGGAGGAGGGGGCATAGGGGGAGGAAAAAAGAGCAACTCTAAGTGTCAAAGAGCAAACTGAGGCGATTGCTAACCTTGGGCTGGTGACTGATCAGCGTATCACAGGGAAGTGCTTTCCAGCAGCCTCCACCTTCTGACTTGTGTATATGTATTTGTGAATAGGATCACAAATGGATTATTCCACTGCAAATATTTTTTGCAGGTGTATCTTAGGGTCTTTATGGTTCAACACAGATCAATTCCGTTGATCAATGATTCTTAAAAACAGAGAGGGTTATTATAGACTTTTATAAACAGTTTTCCCTTTTAGGAAGCTTGGATTTCTAAAAGGCATGGTCTGTCCTTACGGGCAGGATTTTTGTTGAGAATCTCAAATGGTTTGCCATCAGCACCGGGAACATTTTATTTTTATTTTTAATTTCTTTGAAAAATTGTTTTTAATGTTTATTTTTGAGAGGGGGAGCGAGGAAGGGCAGAGAGAGGGAGGGAGAGAGAGGATCTGAAGCAGGCTCCGCACTGACAGCAGTGAGCCTGATGAGAGGCTTAAACTCATGAACCGTGAGATCATGACCTGAGCCCGAGGTGTTCACCCAACCGAGTGAGCCACCCAGGTGCTCGAACACCAGGAACACTTTAAAATTGGGTTCTGAACTATTATGTTTGGTTTGTATTAAAATTCTCTATTGAAACGTTTCCCCTTTTCCAGTGGAGTTTCTGAACTTCCACGATCTAGTGTGTTTCTCAGAATGATAACCCTTAAAGCTCTGAGATGACTGACATTTCTGGATTGAAGTGAGAACAAAAATGTAGACACAATGCATAGGTGGAAAATGTGAAAAGAAAACTGTTACCTTTACTCCCTCTGAGAAGCCTGGATATGTGCGCTGGGCTGCTTACCCTTAGATAATGTTGCCTAAACTTAGTGTGATGCTTACAGAATCACATGTGCCCATTTGTGCACGTACGTGATCAAGAGAAAGACTACCCTTCCATTTAGTGTGTAAAGAATAATGGGTTGGAAACTATAGAAGTTGAGAAACCATTAGTCATGATCCTGACCTGCTCAGCCTAGGGCTCTGCCATCAGCCGGCCGTTGGGTTTGTCCTGTGAAAATCTCAAATGATCTCCGATGCCATGTTTGAAGGTGAGGTCTATCTATAGCAGCTTCTTTCCTAGACACTCATAGTTTTTGATTGTGAACATGTCCTGCTTCTGCACGCTTTTGGAATAAGTAATTCTGTGAATCTTTCCTAATATTTCTAGATGTTGGGAGCAAACCCATGTTCACCTTACTCATATACCTTCATAGGTTTATAGATTACCGTTGTATTAACTCTAGCTTTCTTTGACAAATCTGGTAGTTGAATGGTGGCTGTAGACTCTTTGCTTAACCTGTCTATGCTGTAGCATTCTATCTCAGTATGCAGTCTGCTCATTCCTTCTCCTTTCTAAAGCACTTTTTAAAAATGTTTATTTATTTTTGAGAGATAGAGCACAAGCAGGGACAGACACAGAGGGAGACACAGAATCCGAAGCAGGCTATAGGCTCTGAGCTGTCAGCACAGAGCTTGACGTGGGACTCAAAACCATGAACTGTGAGATCATGACCTGAGCCAAAGTTGAACACTCAATCGATTGAGCCACCCAGGTGCCCCTCATTCCTTCCCCTTTCTAAGATGAGGTGATATTTTAAATTTTAAAACTGATAAGTATGAATTGAGAACCTACCATGAGCCTGACTCTGAGAGAGCTTATAAGTAGATGTCTAATGCAAACAGTTTTGGAAGCTGAAAATAATTTGCCAAAACTTGTAATCCATTTGCTACTACTTTGTTCATTCATCCGTTCACCTGTTAGCCTGACTTTCATCTTCTCATCTCCCTACCTGCTCTTTTAGCCACTCGGGCATCCAGCCCTCCCTCCCTCCCTCCCTCCCTCCATCTGTGCATGCGTCCATCCCTTCATACTCTCAGATGCTGAAGGCCTATGACACTCTGGCACTTGTCTTGCTTTTTTAAATAAAAGGTGACAAAATAGCCCCCGTCCTCTAGAGGTTCAAATCCAAGTCGGGAGACATGCTGACTAAAAACTCCTTATAAAGATTTGGAACTTTCTGCTAGAAAAGCATTCTTCAACCATGCAGTGGCCTCATCACATTGGGCATTCTTAGTTATTTTAAAACACAGTGCTAAGGCACACTTTGGCAACTTAATATTTTCTTCCTATACTCTCAGACTTCTTATTTATAGGCATAGCAATTTTATAATGATTTATAAAGGTATACTTTAAGAGTGGAAATAAATATAGAGGCAGGTGCTGCATGAAGTTAAGGGACTTGGGGGTGTGGGAATTCAGTTGGGACATGGTTGAGAATTTACAGGTGTTAAAAAGACTTGCCATTTTTTTTCAGGAGTGGGACACTAATGATTTTTTGTTTCTTGGGAGGGAGAGGGTAGCAGTGGTTTCTTAATTGTGAAATGCAGTTGTTTAGATTTTTACGTAGTAGTATTCCTGTTATGAGCTGCCCTAGGCAGCCACATCAAAGGGTGTGTGTGTGTGTGTGTGTGTGTGTGTGTGTGTGTGTGGCCTGGATCATAGAGAAAAACCTGGTCTGTCAGACTTGGATTTAATTTCATTGTTTGAATAAGAAATAAGTTAGTGTGTTCTTTCTGGCTCAGTCATTTTTTTTCCTGCTTGTTTTCTAGCCATCAAGTCTGTATTTGCATTTTAATTAAGAAAGAATACAACTCTTGCAGCTGAAATTTGGACAAAAGCTGTGAATATTTACCGTTGGAGAGAGGCTTGTTAATATATGCCTACCTGTTTAAACCATAGTTTTAAACTTTTATACTGTGGCTGATTTTTTTCTTTGTTATGCTTCGTAGTTTTAATTAATGCTTTCCTTTTTAAAAGTAAGATAACTGACATACAGTCATGTGAACAAATCTTAAGTGTATGTCTTGATAAATTTTCACTTGTGTACACACACATCTGGTCACTAACCAGATCCAGATATAGAACATTTCCAGTGTTCCAGAAAGTTCCTATGTGCCCCTTTCCAGCCAATAATCATACCACATATCCTGAAACAGTAATATCCTGCTCGTCTGACCTCTATCATAGATTCATTTTGCTTATTTTTTACCTTTATATAAATGGAATCAGACAGTATGTAACTTTTGTGGGGCTCCTTTTGGTCAGTATTATGCCTATGATATTCATCTATGTTGTATATTGAAGAGATGTTCCTTTTTTTTTTTTTTTTTTTTGGTGTGTTCTGTTTTTATATAATGACTACTTTTGGCTACTTCTGCAGGTGTGTTACCTTAAAACTTTAATGGGACTTACTGAGCTAAAATACTCTTTTTTTTAAAAAAAATATTTGGGTGGGGAATGGGGGAAGGAGAGAGAGAGAGAGAGAGAGAGAGAGCGAGCGAGCATGCACACGCGCAGAGGGAGGACCAGGGAGAGAGTCCCAAGCTGGCAGTACAGAGCCCAAAGAGGAACCCATGAGATGAGATCATGACCTGAACCGAGTCAGACACCTAGCCACGCAGGTGCCCCACCAACCTTTTTTTCTTTAGAGTTTATTTATGTATTTTGATAGCATGTGATCAGGGGAGAGGCAGAGAGAGAGAGAGACGGAGAGAGAATATATCCTAAGCAGGCTCTGCCCTGTCAGCGCAGAGCCTGACGCAGGGCTCCAACTCATGCTGGGACTCAAACTCACAAACCTTGAGTTCATGACCTGAGCTAAAACCAAGAGTCCGACGCTTAACGGACTGAGCCACCCAGGCGCCCCTGAGCTAAGATATTCTATTTCTTTTCTACTATAGGTAGTTGTTTGCCTCCTCCACTATGATGTAGTTGAGGTCCATGATCATCAATCAGTTAACAATGTTTTTAAATACCTACTAGGTACACAGCATCACTGGAGAAAGAAGTATGAGACACTATCCCTGTCATCAATTATTTCACAATTCATTGAAAGTAAATAAACTTTATGCTTTTATTCACAGGTAAAACGATCAGGGTTTCGCCGAGGCTCTAAGAAAGTGGAGTTGTGATCAGAGTTTCTTTTAGTTGGGTTTGTCTGAGTTCTTTGTTTTGTTCTGGCAACAGGGGTTGATCCCAGTGATAGAAGCAGCTAACGATTCAATCCATCAATCTGTCAGCTCTTATTGAAAGCCCACTTACTATATGCTCAGTGTGTGCTTCATCTAGATGTTCCTCTTCTAATCCACTTTCTTACCCTCAGTGGTATTGACATTTAGGGCCAGATAATTCTTTGTGGTGGGGGCTGCCCGATGCACTACAGGGTGCTTGGTGGGACCCGTGACCTGTACCAGTTAAGTGCCAGTAGCATCTACGCCTTCCCTGCCGCTCAGGTGTGACAACCGAAAATGTCTCCAGACATTGCCGGCTGACCCTTGGAGAGCAGAACCACCCCCAGTTGAAAACTGCTGTCCTAATCATACTGCTAGTGCTTCAACATTTTAGTTCATATACCATTTTGGATACTTACTGGGAGCTTCTGATAGGAGGAACCGAGGAGATACTTTGGACAGAAGGGGGAGGTGGTCTCCAGGTTCTCTGCTGTGTCTGGATGCGTGAAGCACACAGATCTCACGTCTGGGGCGGAGAAGAGTATGAAAGAAGCCATGAAGGTAGAAATCGGTCAGCTTTGCTGGTAGCTCTTGATAGGGCAAATGGTCAAACTCAAAAGTGGCACTTCTGAAGAATGTGCTGGCAGTCTGAATCTCTAAGTGATTTTTCTGGCTTCTGAACATTCAAGAACTTCTAAGACTACCACAGTTTGGAATTCTGCCTTTAGTCCCAGGCCTGGGGTAGACATGAAGTTCCCATAGTGCTTTTAATTATGAGGTTTCAACCAGGGTTCCAACTGGCATTTGCAGCTGGGGTTTGATCAGAGAGAGCCTTGTCCTAAAATATGAGAAAAATTGGATAATAAAAGCACCATGCTGACGGCCTTTCATTTATTTGTGTAGAACCTGCCTGGTTCCAGCAAGGATTTAAAGTGGTTGCCCGTCATTGTGCACGCTTTCTTCTGCGTTGGTTTAAAATATCAACCAAGTGGAGATGTACGGGGGGAGCATCACAATGACGGCTCAGAAGAGGACTCGAGAAGGCATCTCCTCTTCCGTCTAACTTTCAGAAAGGGCCTTCCTTAACCAGACCCTCAGTGAAATCATGAATTAATTGGAGACTTGGGAGGGTTAGCAAGAGAGCCTTCTGTGTCTTGCCTCGGGCCCTCTGTCTGCTCGGACACCTGCCACCTAGGCGCCTTTGGCCATCCTTGGGTTGGGGAAGAGATACCCTGGCAGCCGTAGGTGGTCATCAGAGACACCAGGAAGGAGCCCGGCCCAGTTCCTGGCAATGCTGTCTGGGTTTTACACCTGTGTCCAAAATATTTCATTTCTCCATCTGTGAAATGGAGATAATCCTTCCTCCCCTTGCGCGGCTGTTGGGAGGATTAATTAGCTAATGTTCCTCAAGTGCTTTGAAGATGAAAAGGCTTGTGGAAGTGCTAAGTAGTATCAAGAAAGACAGCAAGTGCCTGCCGGAAGTGCCCTGATTTTCGTCACTTGCTTTCAGCAGTTGGGTCCCTCTTGACTTGTAAGTGTATTTCATGGAGCAAAGCGCTGGCGCGGTGGGCAGGGCGATGCGCCGATCGCTGGAGAACAAAGGCAGTGCTTATGCCTTGGCACTAATGTGGCTTATCAGTTGGCACGACTTCCAAGGATTCTTAGCTCTGAATGTTCTAACCATCGAGTCTTGATAGTTATCCAAGGTGAGCTCAATGGACTTGGAGTCGGAGGGAGGAAGTGGGGTCAAAGAGGTCAAGCCAGATGGCCTCCAGTTGGAAGAATTGCTGGAATGGGAGCTCCTTTGGGAAGTCGTGAGCGGTGAGAAGACTGCCCGGGAGAGAGAGGCTGAGAGGAAAATGCTGTGTTCTCCTTGCTTTTACAAACAGGAACAGAAAGAACTTCTGCTGTCTTAGAGGTAGCTTGCTTCGTGCCTTCCGACCGTGTCTTTCGTGAGACGAATTTCTCCTTCCCAGTGCAGACTTAGAAGAGGGACTCCATGCGGGTCCCCAGACCGTGAGGATAGATTGACTGGCCGTGTCCATGGCAGCTAACCTGTTCATCCTTTGCTGCCCTAAGGTCTGAGAGTGACCAAGTGCTGGCTTGCTGTGAGAGGGTTGGATGCCACGCTGCCTTGGGGAAGCATCTACTGCTCTCTGGCTGATGGCGTTTTTAGATCTTGCAGCCTTCTCAGGATCTTTTCTAGGCTTGTTATTGTTTGTAATAACTGCCTTGAGCCTCAAAGAAGAAAAGAATAGTGCCATTACTACTCAGTCATTTATTGATGTGAATCCTGTAATCTTTTTTTTTTTCAATTCCAGTATAATTAACTACAGTGTTATATTAGTTTCAGGTGTGTAATCTAGTGATTCAACAATTCTCTACATAACTCAGCATTCATCATGATAAGTGTACTTTTAATCCCCTTCACCTATTTCTCCCATCCCCCTAGCCACCGCCCCTCTGGCAACAACCAGTTCTCTATATTTAAGAGCTCTTTTTGTCTGTCACTTTTTTCTTTATTTGTTTTGTTTCTTAAATTCCACATATGAGTGAAATCATATGGTATTTGTTGTTCTCTGTCTGACTTATTTCACTTAGCATTATACTCTCTAGATCCATCCATGTTGTTGCAAATGACAAGATTCCATCTTTTCAGGGTTGTGTGTGTGTGTGTGTGTGTGTGTGTGTATGTATGTGTGTACATATATACCACATCTTCTTTATCCATTCATCTGTCATTGGACATTTGGGCCATTTCTGTAATTTGGCTGTTGTAAATAATGCTGCTATAAACACAGGGATGCATATATCTTTTTGAATTAATGTTTTTATGTTCTTTGGGTAAATACCCAGTAGTGGAATTACTGGATTATATGGCAGGTCTGTTTTTAGTTTTATGAGGAATCGCCATACTGTCTTCCACAGTGGCCACACCAGTTTGCATTCCCACCGAGAAAGCAAGAGGGTTCCTTTTTCTCCACACCTTTGCCAACCCTTGTTGTCTCTTGTCTTTTTGACTTTAGCCATTCTAATAGGTGTGAGGTGATATCTCTTTGTGGTTTTAATTTGAATTTCCCTGATGGGTGGTGATATTGAGCATCTTTTCATGTGTCTGTTGGCCATCTGGATGTCTTCTTCGGAGAAATGTCTATTCATGTCTTCTGCCCATTTTAACTTGGCTTATGTGGGGGGTTTTTGGTGTTGTAGAGGTTCTTTATATATTTTGGAAGCTAACCCCTTGTCAGATGCAAATATCTTCTCCCATTCAGTAGGTTGGGTTTTTTTTTGTTGATTGTTTCCTTTTTATCAGATATATCATTTGCAAATACCTTCTCCCATTCAGTAGGTTGTTTTTTTTGTTTTGTTGATTGTTTCCTTTGCTGTGCCGAAGTGAATCTTGTAATCTTAAAAATTCTATTTCTTCTAAGAAGTTTCTCTGGCCATTGATTTTGAAAACCATCTTTTTTAGACTATGGGTATGCTCCTGAAATGCTGGAGGCAAACCAGATTTTGATAAACCAGGTAATTTTAGGGGCCCCATAGGAGCTTGTCATTTAAATGATGCTTAGAGCGAATCCTTGCATCAGGCAAAGTATCTGGAATATTCTGTTTCTTTCAAGAACTTTTGTTGACTTATCAAGTGTGTATGTGGTGGGTGGGGGAAGGGAATGAAAGTAAAGACCACATATGTCAGATTTTCCCCTGAAGTGACCCTCTGAAAGGGCTGTGCTTACACCATTTTGGTTGGATGGACCAGAATGACATAATGACATAATGATGGTCAGGAAGCCAGAGAGAAAGCTGAGAGGGTGGCATTTATAGGTCTTTCTCTTTAAATCAGGTCTGCTTATGATCCATCTGGTATTCAGTCTTCGTTTCTGAAACTTAGGCCCTGGATTCCCTTCTATTCAAAGGCCACTTGGTAATCTTGGGAGGAATGGGAGAGTTCATTCTGCTCAGTGTCCAGTGAGTGGAGCTCAACCATGGTGGAGCTCTGCCTGTCAGACTCCCAGAAAAATGCCCATTACATATTCTAGCTGTTCCTTAAACGTGCTCCCTAAGAGCTATTTCCATTTGTTAGCTGTCAGAACAATGTAGAGGGGTTGCTCCAGACCCTCGGATGTCATCAGCCATCTTTGTTTATACTCCATTTTTTTTCTCCATTAGCCAATCAGTGTTTGGGAAAGAGAAAGCACAGGCTCAGGACTTTCCATGTGGAGTTGCCACCTCAGCCTTAGTTTCCCAGCAAAAGGAAATTGAGGAGTAATTTGGTTGTTCGTGTTTTACCGCCTGTTCCTGAGACCCGAGAGGGCTGCTCAAAGCTGAATTCAAGCACCTCCATTGACATTGGCAAAGATGGAGGTCTGAGCTCACACATCACCTTGGAGACTGGATCCCATTGTTGCTGGGAAAGGAATGCTTGGTTGCCCAGAGCATTAAGATAGGGAATGTTGATTCCATCTCTCAAACTCCTGCATGGAGTCGTCAGAGATGCAGGCAGGCAGAGGCAAGTGACTTCTCAAAACTTGGAGTCTCTCTGAGTCCCATAGGCATTGGAACTAGAGACTTGAGGGTTCAAGGCATGGAGATGTTTGTCTAGAATTTTTCTCACAAATCTGGATGTATTTTCCCTGTTAGACCAAAAAAATAAAATAAAATAAAAAAGGTTGTTCCATCTTCTAACCCAAGTGATTTGGACTTTTCAGAAATCACGGTGGTGTGCTAGAGTCTCTTGTACCGGCCCTCGAGAGCTAATCGCAGACACTTCTCCCCAACTTGGGTTCAGTGACATCATGTTACTAGCTTGAAATCTGTCATGGTGGGAGTATTTACACCGTGGAAATGATCAAATGCTTCAAATCAAGGCTCCCCACCACCCAAGCTGGTTGTTCAATACAGGCACACACAGGAAGCTTTTCTCATCCCTAACATGCTCTCAGCCTTGCTTGTGGAGCTGTTTAGCTTAAAGGGAGGGCATTCGCTCTGCTGTGTTTTCATTGTGTGTACCTGTTGTGTACAGGCAGACTGCCCCTCATTCTCTCATCCGCTATGAGCAGTGTGAAAGGGAGCATTGTGGGGCAGTGTGGCAGATCACCAGGGTGATGATTCTGCTCCTTTTGCTAATAAGCTATATGACAGGTCATTTTCCCTCTTTCGAGCTCAGCTTCCTCCTCAGTATAATAAAAATAAGTTGGATCATTAGAGGATTGCTACATTTTCTTTTGGCCTTCACATTCTGTGATTCAGTGAGTGCTTAGCTGCTGGAAAATGTCATGTCTTTTAAAGGTTTGGGACCTTCAGAGCTCTCTCATTTTCTCTCTGGATCTTGGGTTTCCGATAATTTCACCCGCATCTAGACTTCTGCCTCCAGCATGAATGAATGGGGCCCCCCTGGGTGAGAACCATCATTAATTAGTTTGTTTTTTAAAAGTTTATTTAATTTTGACAGAGAGTGTGCAGAGCATGGGAGGGGCAGAGAGAAAGGGAGAGAGAGAATCCCAAGCAGACTCTGCACTGTGAGCACGGAGCCTGACATGGGGCTCCAGCTCATGAACCATGAGATCATGACCTGAGCCAAAACCAAGAGTTGGACGCTTAACTGACTGAACCACTCAGGTGCCCCTAACTAGTTCCTTTTATCTGGAAGTGTCAAAGGACTTGCAGAGCAGCAGTCAGTACCCTTCATGGCCACCCTGCAGAGGAAGGCTGCGTGAGTGTGCCTATTTTATAAGGGGGTCTGTCATGGAGGTGAACTAAGGGTCTGCAGTTATTGACTTCTCTTGAGCAGAAAAGAGGCTACTTCTGGCCTTGAAGAAGTTCCAGTTTTTAGATTAATCTGCTATACGTAACCCCCGTTCATTTGGCATGCTCGGCCTGGTGGGCCTGTTGGCAGAACTCTGTATATTTTCCATTTCCATGAAGTGGAAATCCACCTGGTTAGGTTTTCACCAGTCCAGAAGATTTTGGAATACATGTTTAAATAAATCACTCTTCAAAATTCTCTTCAAAATAAAAGAAGAGTGGTATGGGTTTGTATTGGGGATTGAAGGTAGACTTAATGGAATCATAAAAGAGATCAAATCCACTTTTATGGGATGCCTGGAAGGAGAAGGGGTTCTGAAAGGATTTGGGACTGACCAGAGTTGGGCAATTTTGTGGTTTTGCTGAGAATCTTGTGAAGACGCGTGGGCCTGTATTTTGGCACCTGCAGAAGTAGGTGTCCATGCAGTGAACCGTCTCTGCCCAAATGGGCCAACTCATGTCGATTGTTAACTATGATTGTGTGTATGAGAGGCCACTTCGCCCTGGATCGGGGATCCTGAATGCTTTGCTGATTGCGAACAGTGGGTTGCTCCCCCTCCCCCCACCATCCCAACTGTGCTGTTCGAGCTCAGTGGCTGCGGCTGGGATTCCCACACCTGAGGGTTTGGGCCGCTGGGGCTGCCACCAAAAGCATGAGCTATGGGGGGCTGGTAAAGAAGTAACTTCCTCTGGAATTCAGCCTCAGAAGAAAAGCAGAGCTGTGTTCTGTACAGACAGAAGAGGCTGGTCGCAAACCTCTTAGCCTCCAACAGTGACCCAACTCAGAGGCCTTCAAATGTTGCTTGTTGATTATATTGAAAGAAATTAAGCACCCTCTTGTACACTTTGTATTTGACATCTGAATTTTTACGATAAGTTTAATTTGTTGCAAAAAATACATTTTCCAGCACCTTGTATGTTTTCATTATTCAAAGTGTGATTCATGGACCACTAACACCAGTATCCCCTGGAAGTGTGTTCTAAGTGCAGAATCACACGTCCTTCCCTGGCCCCACTGAGTCAGAATCAACATTTTAATAAGCTTCCCAGGTGATTTACGTGCACATTAAAGCACTGGTGTATATCATATACAAACTTTAAGTGTATCTTCATCAAAACCTTTCCATTCGTGAAAAAAGGTCTGTTGTGTGCCCTAATTGGAGAAGCCGTTTCTTATTGTCAAACCATCAGCCAAAGCAGACTTGCTGTTAGTCAGTAAAAAGAATTGTTCATTGACTCAAGTGAATGCATTAATGTGTGTGCTTGGCCAGTCTTCTCCCTTCTGGGTTCTATCCTAGGATGGATGGGTGGCTGCATGGCTAGATAAAGACATAAAGCACAAAGCTGTGCCATGAATTTGCCACCTGGATAAAATACGGCACTGTAGCCTTCCATATTTCTTACCAGAGCCTTCTTTAACTCTTGGGATTCTCCCTCTAACGTGATGCTGTCTGAAAGTTTCCTTTATGTTTTCCCAAAAGGAAATCTTTCCTTTTGGGGATGATGCACACCGGTAAGGTTTAGGGTGGGTGGGCCATATACCAGAGGGGTAAGGAGGAGCAGGCAAGCATGGATAGGGCAGGTTAGCTTGAGAGAGGCAAACATACGGAAGCTGAAGATCTGGAAGGAGAATCTCTTAAAGCTCTCCATATGCCCTTTACTGCCAGAAAGTTTTCAGGGACTCTAGTGGTAGGTGAAGCCCAGTCTCAGAACATTGAGTTGGGAGAATGAGTTAATACCCTTTTGGAACTTCCTGGATTCAAGCCTTTTAAACTCCTTTCTGCCCTTGAATTCACGTTGTGTGTGTGTGTGTGTGTGCGTGTGCGCGCACACACACACACGTGCACCCTTGCCCAAGTGTATTAAACAGAAGAAATTTAGCACCAGTTCACCACAGCCAAAGATGGTGCTTGTCCCGTCATCTACTCGGGAATTCTAACTTCAGTTGAACTTGTAAAATATTTATTTAACACCTATTGTGCACCAGGCACTGTACCAGGCATTGTAGATACAGGGAATCAGTCGCTATTAGTAAACTGATATGCAAACACTGGTGGGAATCATATAGGGATTTTTGTAGGATTTGGAAAGATGGGATGGCAAGAAACTCCCAGTGTTAACCTAGCAGAGCAACCCCCTTATTAGAGGGGACGTTCCTAAAGAAGGGATAATGAAGTCTGGTAAAGACAAGATGCGTCTGCCCGTGTCTGTGCGCATGTGCGTGCCTTACAGCTCAAACCATCACAGACCTGCACTGTTATCCAAGTGCTTTAATGTTTAATTCCCTTTGATTTGGTCCAGAGTAACATCAAGTGTTTCCCTGGGCAATTCCAAGGCATCTGAGGAGCCTTGCTGGGAATTAAAATCTAGTAAGACCTTCAGAGGAATTGGAGAAGGAGAACTTTATTGGTTTTCAGGCCAGTCTTATAATTTCATTCTGTTTTCTGTCTGAGACACACATGCACAGGGTCTTTTATCGCCTATTAGGCATGGGTCCTGCCAATCACAAGTTTGAAGATGAGGAAAAAATCAGCAAATGCTTTGCTGGGGAGAAAGCAGAGCCATTACTGCCCCGTGGCGGGGGCAGCCCCACCAACCGAGGATGCATGCATCAGACAAGAAATGGTGTAGAGAGGTTCTATTGCTTTCCTTGAGCTATGGCCGATGGTAACTTGTTGACTTTGGTCCTGGGATCAAGTTAGTGCTGAGTTGCTGTCAGCATTACTGGTTGTAAAATGGCCTTCTCCCTTTCCTACCAGAGGCGAGATCATTCTGGGCATTTGTGGTGAGAATGTTCTCTGGGTGGCATCACAGAACTTCTCACCAACACTGTTTGGGGCTCCTTGGCTGCGTCACCTCCCCTCGCCTTGACTGCAGCATTCACAGAAGGGGCGCAAGGCTCCAGGCGGGCAGGTTTGGACATCGTCGAATACCCAGAGGCTGTTGGTGCCAGGTCTCTCTGTCTCTCTTTGTCTTTGTCTTTAATTTGGTAATTTAAAATGTTTATGTCATTTCAAACTTACAGAAGAGTTGCAAGAATAATACAAAGAACCCTTTCATGACAAGGACATTGCCTTTCTTAATATTGACGCTTTTGAAGAGTCCATGCCAGTTACTTCGTAGAATTTTCCTTATTTTGAATTCTCCTGATGTTTTTGCCTTGTTCCAATCAGGTTATACACCTTTGCTTTTCTTCCCTTCCTTTCTTTCTACCTTCCATCCGTCCACCCATCCATTGAGTGTTGAACATTTATGAAGTAAAAGCGCTTGCTTTCTAAAACATTAAAAAAGACCCCCGCTCTTGAAATATAGCTCACTTATTTGAAACATAGAGTTCCTTGGTTTTTAGTAAACTCACGGAGATGTGCAGCCATCACCCCCAAAAGAAGGCTCTGCACCCATTACCTGCTCCCCGTTTCCCCTTCCCCCAGCCCCTGGCCACCACTCATCTGTTTTTATCTCAATGGATTTGCCTCTTCTAGACACTTCATATAAATAGAATTACACAGTATGTGGCCCTTTATGTCTGGCTTCTTTTACTTAGTGTCATGGTGTCCATGTTCATCCACATCAGAGCCAGTGTCGGCACTTCATTCCTTTTACGGCTGAGTCATAGTCTGTTGCGGGGACGCGCAACGTTTTGTTCTTTCGCTCATCATGTGTGTTGTTTCCACCCTTTGGCCTTTATCAATAATGCTGATAGAGTCACTTACGTACCTGTTTTTGTGTGATCATATATTTTTATTTCTTTCTGGGAAATGCCTATGAATGGCACCGTAGGGTCCTATGAAAACTCTCTATGGCCTTTGGAGGAGTAGGTCATGCCGTTTTGACCTGTTATAGTCCTGTGAGTCCCGAAGGTAGGATCTCAGCAGGGACCTGGTGGCACATTGCCATTTTTATGAGCATAATAAGCTCATCTTCAGCAACTCCTGGTCTCGTTTTCCAGAGACTGATGGCCTTCCTGGGTCTGTGGCCATGGCCAGAACTAGGGATTTTTGGTTTTCAGTGTCTCCTGAGGGATGCCTCTGAACCATGACCCCCCCAGTGAGCATGAGGGACTGTGCTGTTCAGCTCCATCAGCCCTGGAACCGCCTCATCTGGAACTGCCTTTCCTAGCTTTGACCCCAACCAAGGGCCCAAGTTAGAGCCTTGAGGTTGCTGGCCCCCTCTAATTGGGTCCTTTATTTCACAGTCTGTTGTCTTTGTGGTGGTGCCTGGGCCTTGACTGGAGGGCCGTGTTGTTGTTTTTAACTCAGCAGTTTAGTAAGATATTTGATGGAACCTAGTGATTCACCTATTCCATGAAGAAGGGGAGGAGGGTGTGTGTGTGTGTGTGTGTGTGTGTGTGTGTGTGTGTGTGGTAAGGAGGGGTAAGGTGTACTGAGGTGATGGTACCCTTAAAACAGAATCGGGTCAGGCAGGAAAAGCTACTACTTTCCAGTCCCTCCCTGCCAGGGGCTTTCATTACTAGAATGACCAAAGGGTCTGACAGTGCAGTTTCACTGATAAATGGCTTCCTGGTGTAAATTTCCAGGACACTGGCAGTGCCAAGTGAGACTTTTGTCACGTATGTCCTGGGGTACTCAGAAAAATTTTCTTCTGCTTTGTCAAACTAACCTGAAATGGGGGTGGAATTCCTTCCCTGACTTATACCACAGGCAGGTTTGGGCTCCAACCCTGGCTCTGAATGACCCTGGATAAGTAACTTAACCCCGTGGAGACCAGTTTTCTCATCTGCAAAACGGGAATAAGAATAATACCTACTTCATACAGTTAGTGGGCAGATTAAATAGGTTGACAGATGCAATACACTCTAATTAGAAGCTTCTTAGTAAGAGTTTTTAGCTCCATTTATTGTTACTATTATGCTATATTCCATCCACTATGGTAATTGGCTCAGCCCAGATATTACCTCCTCTGTGAAGCTGCACCTCAGTGTGTGTGTCTTGCTTACTACCGTGTGTGCAGTACCAAGCCTGGTGCCTGGTATATAATAGATGCTCAATAAATATCTGTTCAATGAATGAGTAAGTGAATGAATGAATACATTTCTCATCTGGGAACAATCCACTTCTCCTTGAGGCTTGTATTTTTCATGTTTTTTTTTTTTTTTAATTTTAGAGAGTATGTACACACAAGTAGGGGTAGAGGGGCAGAGAGAGAGAGAAAGAGAGAATCTTAAGCAGGCTCCATGGTCAGTGTGGAGTCCAACACAGGGCTCGATCCCATGACCCTAGGATCATGACCTGAGCTAAGCTCAAGAGTCAGATGCCCAACTGACTGAGCCACTTAGGTGCCCCTCCTTGAGGCTTTGATAGCACTCTGTCCCTCCCTTCTTTTATGGAGTTTTCTCCATTTAACCTTTATTGGAGTTAATTGTGCATATCCAGATGGTCAGCCGTTGAGGAGTAGAACTTGGGTCAGTTGTTTTGGTGTTTCCTATGAGGCTTTGCATGGAGGGTAATAACTCCTTGCAAAGGACTAAATAATCCTTTTTGGGAATGATGGTCTTAAAACATTAAATTCCTGAGTGTTTTTTTTTTTTTTTTTTTTTTTTACTGGATGCAAACACAGAGACATATACTACAGAGAGACTACTCCTCCAACAATTTCATGGCATGTGGCTGTCTTTCTTTTTTCCTAAAGGAAGTGATAACGGTAAAAGTTAAGGATGTGTAAGTGACAGTGGGAGCCAAAGACTCACAATAAATAAAAATGTGAGTTCAGTTCAAAGAACATATTGATGTTAAAGTTTTATTGGAGTTTAACAGTTTTAGAAAATATATAGGTTTCATTCTGCTTTGAATGCCTTCAAATGGTGTGTGTGTGTGTGTGTGTGTGTGTGTGTGTGTGTGTTTAAATGACAGTGCACAAAAACCCTTTGGTTCTGTCTGAAAAAATAGTGGCTTATTAGCAGTGGGTTGTGAATTTCAAAGCCTGTCACTGCTGCTGTGCCTCTTGGGTTCATGGTTGGAAATGCTCTGGTTGTCTAGTGGGGAGCCGAGGCCTAGGACCTGTCTCTTCTCGTGCGTGGCTCATTAGGAAGAACAAGAAGTCACTTGGCCACTGGTCCAGAATAGAGCAGGATTGGTCCACATGAAGACCAGGCTTTCTCCTGGCTGCCCAGAGGACAGGTGACAGGTCAAAGGGAGGTGGACCCTGAAGAGATCTCACCATGTTGTTTAGGATCAGGTCATACATGGCCAAGATGGGAAGTAGAGAAGTGAGTTATGTCCTGAGGAAAGAAGTCCTGTGCATCGAAACAGAGGTATGGATTGGGTCAAGGCAATTTTTCACTTTGACCTTTGAATGTATGGATCATTTATTCACTGAAGTTTTGGTAAGCTGGTGAAAAAAATTTTTTAAGGATATTATCCATGGTAAGTTAACTGATGAAACATTCTCAAACCTTAGTGACTTTTCCCAGTAAACGTTTATTTTCAACTCATGCAAAATCCAATGTGGGCAGACGGTGGAGGAGGGCACTGTACTTATATGTGGTCATTCGAGAACCCAGGTTCCTTCTGTCTTGTGGCTCCACCCTCCCTTAGGGCCTTGGGGTCTTCCACCAGAGCCCCCAGATCCAGCCAGCAGCAAGGTGGGAGGCTATGAGAGAGTTTTTCTTTTATTTCAGAGAGAGAGCGAGCGAGCATGAGTGAGTGCAAGAGGGGTAGAGGGAGAAAGAGAGAATCCCAATCAGGTTCCACACTCCGCGCAGAGCCCAATGTGGGGCTCGATCCCATGACCCCAGGATCATGACCTTAGCTGAAATCAAGAGCCGGAAGCTTGACCGACTGAGCCCCCCAGGTGCCCCAAAGGCAATTTTTAAGGGCTAGGACTGGAAATGGCATTTATCCCTTCCTCCACATTCCATTGGCCAGCCTCATCATGGCCATGCCTAGGCTCGAGGAGGCTGGGAAATGGGGTTTAGCAGTGTGCCCAGAGCAAAGGCAAATGGTTTGGTGAGAAAACCGTTCATCTGTGCCACAGAAAACAAATTGGAAACATCCCCTCTTAGTTGCCATACAGAGGGACAGGGTATTTTACTGTGGTTTTGGAAAATGCTTGATTTAAAAACTGCTACCAGCACATCTCCAAGAAGGGACTGGCACTGAATGAGCCAAGGGCATTCATGGGCAATCATTTGTTCAAGCAGTTTTCTGTTAAGCATCTACCCTGGGTCATGCATTATCTTGGGCATGGGAGCCATAATGACGTTTGTCAAAAGACAGGCATCTGAATATGAGGACAGCATGAGGGAAAGTAGGGGAGCACGCAGGCAGAGACCTAGGCCAGTCTGAGAGAGCCAGAGAAGTTTCCAGAAACAAATGACATTTACACCGACACCTGAAGGGGAGGGATACTAAGACGTAGCCAGCTGAAGGAGGCAGGAAAATGGCATGGGTAAGTGTGTATTATGAAAGGGGCATAGCTCAGTGGATCTCAGCCTCGATTGCAGAGAAGGGCTGGAGTGTAGGCCCCGCTCACGACGGGCTAGAGTCTGCTTCTCCCTGGGGCTGGCATGGTGCAGGTGCAGCCTTGAAATTGTCAGCTTGCCCTTGCAGGAAGCCAGTGAGCAGACACGCGTGGCTCATTTAGAAAGAACCCATTGGGATTTATCTGATCAGCACGGGGTCCTACACATCACGGAGGGATCCACAGACTATTATTTTGGGACCCATCTTGGGCCTGTCGGTCTGTTCGCTCAGAAGGAGAACACAGAGACTCCCAGGCCCTGGGCCAACGTGCTACACGGGCTTGGTTTTTGTAGGCCTCATGCCTTCCCCAGGCTACACCATTTTGTTTGTGCGTCTGGAAGCCCCTGGAATATTCTTGGTAGCGACTACAGACCCGCTTACCCTTGAGGAGTTACACCTCAGCCTGAAAAGCAAACGCTTTGTTCCTGTTTTGAAAGCATAAAGCCTTAATCTTCTGATTCTATCATTCAGACTTCCAACTTAGAGATGTAAAAATATTGGAGCTGGGTATTGGATCAAAGTCAGGGCTGTGTCTCTCAGAGGCTGTGAGGTTTGGGGGCACTCCTCCCAAATAAAGAGGATAGCTCGTTTAAGAATAAAACCGAAGGAAAGGTTCAGATCATTTTTACGATTTCTGTCACAGAAAAGCTATGGTTATTGTGTTTTCCTCAGAGACACAGGAAACAAAGCCACCCCTCTTCTCCTTATCAGAGCTCTGTCTCCTCATGCTACCTTCCTGAGCATGCACTTCTAGGCAGCCTTGCTGCTGGGTGTGAGAACATGAGGTTTGAAAATGATTTATATGTGGATACTTACCTCGTGAATATATATGACTGTCTAGAAACTGCTTTAAAAATAAAATTGTGGTGATTATGTCAGTGATTATGCTGTAGCCATCTTACATAAGATTCCAGGTTAAGATTTAGGAGAAAAAAATCCAGCCCCCTCCCCCACCCCACCCCATCCCATCATTTTCCATTGTGGGTGATTGGCCACCATGGTGGTTTGTGGCCTGACTTCTGTTTTCTCACATATTTGAATGTAACCTGCTGGAATCCAGGACAGCCGTTTGGGTTCTGGGCCAGAAACAACCCTGTTCTCTGACTCAAGGGTTCTTACCTTTCAGTTTTTCCATTTGGCAGCTGAGAAGACAGAGCCCAAGAGGTCAAGTGCCTTTGCCTGGTCCGCGGTCATACAGTTGTTCAAAGGCCAAGCTGGGACTAGAAACCTGGTCTCCTGAAACTTCGAGAAGGCCCATTACAGGCAGGTTTGGGGTTGCATGTCGGTCTTCATCATCGATAGTGGCCGTGGAACATGTGTGTTGAGAAGGATTCTGAGGCCCGATATTTCCTCACTCAGAAGAAGTGCTGTAACTGACTAGCTGGCCTACCCCGGGTACAGGTGAGAGGATTTGCTGCGGTTTTTGTGTGTTTCCAGCTGTTGTACCATGGTAGATAGGTTCTAAAGTAGGCTCTAGAGCTCTTCTTGCCCCCACTCTGGTGCCAATGTAAGCCCTAGCCTCTTCAGAGGGACTTCCCTCTCCCCTTCCCCTTTGCCTTCCCTCCCACAGCCCATTTCCACGGGAGGCAGACTCGAGCTCAGGGGTAGAAGTGTGCCCTTCCCTCCCAGGGAAACAAGCTCTGCCTCCAGGACAAGCAGGAGAGCCCTGTTGTCTGTTCCCGGGGGGTCTGTTCCCGGGGGGTTCCAGCTTGCAGTCTCAGAGCCATTAGTTCCTCGGCTTCACTTTGAAATTTAAAAAAAAAAATGTTTTGTTTTGTATTTGAGAGAAAGAGAGGGCATGCGCAGGGGAGGGGCAGAGAGACAGAGACAGAATCTGAAGCAGGCTCCAGGCTCTGAGCTGTCAGCACAGAGCCTGACGCGGGGCTCGAACCCATGGACCGTGAGATCATGACTTGAGCCGAAGTCGGACACTCAACCCACCGAGCCACCCAAGCACCCCTACCAGCTTCATTTTGGATCACTTTTTTGGAGGCAACTGATATTCAGCTTTTACTTGTCTACTGCTTCTGCTTCTTGGAAGGCTTGGGCAAGTTGCCTAACTGCACTAAGTCTCAGTTTCCTCATCTGTAAAATAGTGTTAGTTCCCACATCGTGGAATGTTGTGAGGATTAAATAAAGCCACTGGGTGTGCCTGGCAAGTGACCAGTAACTGTGCCCTATTTTTTTTTTTTGTTCTCTATTATTTTTAATTCACAAACAGAGCCCTTGAAGGAGCATCTGCTATGTTCGCTAATTTTGTGTGTGGCCGTGTGTTTGAGCATTTCAGAGAGAGGAGAGGTGGGGAGGGAGATAGAAAACAAGTGAGCCAGCTGGCAGTCTGTGCCTGTGATAAAAGCAGTGACACTGGAGAATTGTCTAGTACACGAGATTGTGTATTATTTCAGCTGGTGCATCTGAAACTTTGTACAGATGGGTCATTGGGGAGCTTATTTAAAATGCAGTTTCTGGGGCATCTGGGTGGCTCAGTCGGTTAAGCGTCAGACTTCGGCTCAGGTCATGAACTCATGGTTTGTGAGTTCAAACCTCATGTCAGGCTCTGTACTGGCAGTGTGGAGCCTGCCTGGGGTTCATTCATTCATTCATTCTCTCTCTCTCTGTCTCTCTCTCTCTCTCTGCTCCTTCCCCCCTTCAAAATAAATAAATAAACTTAAAAAAAAAATAAAACGCAGATTCTGATTCAGAAGTTCTGGGCTGATTTATAGCAAGCATGTCTAACAAGCTCCCAGGTGATGGCGATGCTGCTGGCCTGTGGACCCCTGTTCGACAACAGGCAAGAGTTTAGGTGACAGTGGGCCAGTGCTGCCCTGTAGATTTGGAACAACCTGAAACTTGACAGCCCTGTGGGCAGTCAGCTGGATTGGTGCATCTAGGAGCTGAGACCTTCTGGGGATGAATGGAGAAATACTGAAGCCCAACTCTGAAGAGCCAGGTTCTAGTCCCAGATGAAGGACGAGAACACAGTGAGCAAGTTGTTTCTCTCCCTCAGCCTTGGCAGCTTTTTCATCTTAAGAACAGAGGGCAGCTGAAAATACTATATAAACCCTTACTATTCCCAGAGTGATCCTTAGCCCCATATCCTGCACCACCTCAGAACTCCTATGCCCAAAGCCGCATTTTAATATGTTCCCTGGGGGATCCACTCTCATGTTAACATTCGAGAAGTGCTGGTCTAAGACTCCTTCCCGCTAGAAGATTCCGTTGATCTAGTACTTTCTAACTCTAGCTCTGGTGACAGACATCTCAAATGAATCGCTCCATCCAATGGGGATGTCTTCATCAGGACATGAGCTCCTTTCAGTTCTCCAACATTAATTTTGGTGATTTACAAAGAAGGTCAGACCAGTAAAAATTTTTTACTAAATTTTACTAATTTACTAAACCAGCATTTCCCTGTGTTTGAGTAGGATGGAGTGTTGGAATGTCTGCAGAGGTGAAAACCACGTGCATCCTTAGGGTTGCTGCTGATCAACGGCATACTCTGTAGATACTGGCTCCTCTCAACTGTGGTCTGTGGAGTAATGACTTCTGCCACCAGCAGCACCCTTCTCAGGCCTTCAGCAAATCGCAGCATGGTGCGCCCAGCTTCCCTGGACCTTGCACCACCTCCTCCATTTTCCTTTGATGCTGGTGCACGTTGGCTGCATTGGGAGACGGGATGGTTGTGCGTTCCCATGTGTCTACATTCTTGGTGCTTTCGCTCTCTGATGGGAATTGGGGCTAGGAGTGGAGAAGTTTTAGGGCATAGACTCCAAAAGGAAGAAGCAAAATTGTCCCAAGGTTTTAGTTCCATGGAGGAATGTTTTTACTTATAAAAATTTCAGCTACACGAACAAGATAGAGAATGCTGTAAGAAACAGCCTTTAGGTCAAGATGTACATTGTTATAAGTAAAATCATAATGTAGACTCCTCAGTGGCATCACCTCTTAAAACCATATGCTGAAAATTGGTATTAATATTTCTCAGGCATGTCTTCATATTTTAATATTTATGTGTGTATTCCTAAGCAGCATTTAGTATTGTCTTGGTTTGGAATTGGTATACATTGTTTTATACTCTGTGAATCTTTCTGCAACTTGCCTTTTTTGCTCAGCATTATACATGAAGATTTATTCATGCTGTTGCTTGTAGCTCTCCTTGATTCATTTTAATTGCTGTGTATAGTTCATTATATGAAAGCACTTCCATTTATTGATTCTCCGGTTGATAGACATGGCAGTTGTTTCTGGTTTTTCCTCTTCCAAACAATGCTACAATGAACATATGTTACTTTTATGCATATACATGTGAGTTTTTCAGGGCAGTGTTTTTCACGGAGTGTGTTGTGACGTCTTTGTGGGTCATGAACTCAAACCAAAGGATTGCAAGTACGTTGAAAAAAAGTAAAATAGAATACATTGGGAAATACCAGAATATATTTCCCATGGTAAGAGGAGTTGCTATTTCATGGAATTTGTTTCAATTACAAGGTGATACAGTTTACTTTGATAGCCCATTACTTTATAATTGAACCAAGTTTAAGGAAATTAAACTTCCTGTGTGGGTCATGGTCAACCCGGGGGTGGACTTGCTGAGTTGAAGACCGTATGTATCTTTGGGTTTTCTAGAGCTTGCCACATTCCACTTCTAAGTGTACTCGTTCACACTTCTATGGGTTTTCAAGCTGAAAAACTCAAGAAAAAATAGACCCCAAAGACAGATGGAAACTCGAGAATAAAGAAAGAAGCTTAAAATTCCCACCTTCGCTCCTCCTAACCCTGTATAAACATTGTGGGTTTTCTTGACCTTGCAAATTTGCTTTTAATCTTAAAACAGAAAAAAAAGCTCCCAAGGAAATTCCTCACCTTCCTGTCTCTCTTGCCTCAGTTCAGGAAGGGGCGAGCTGGAAGGAGGCATCCATTAATAACAGGAGAGCTGTGTCCAACCTTTGTGCCCTAGCTGCTGTGAGCAGGTTTTCAAAAATGGAACAAGATTTCTCTGGGTCAAAGTGAGTGGTACCATCATTATTTCTTATTTAGAAAGGAAGCAGGGAATGGGGCACCTGGGTGGCTTATTTGGTTAAGCATCGGCTCTTGATTTTGGCTCAGCTCGTGGTTTGATCTCGTGGTTTGTGAGTTAGAGCCCCGCATCGGGCTCTGCACTGACAGTGCAGAGTCTGCTTGGGATTCTCCCTCCTCCTCATTTTCTGCCCCCCAGAAATAAACTTAAAGAAATGAAGCAGGGAATTGGGGAGCCTAAGGAGCCATCCTCCCATCTCTCTGGGGGTGCTGGTCAGTTCCTGCTCTAGACTCAACCCCCCTGGAAGGCCAAATCCTGTGTGAGCTGATGGTTGTCTGACTTGCTGTACCCTATTTTCCTGGAGATGTGTATCCATGTATTTTCTCCCTTTGTGCACTGCACAAGCAAAGACCAAGAGATGGGAAGAAGGCAGGTTTGGGGGCCCTCCTCCATGCCTGTCCCTGTGCCCAGAACCTACCATTGATCATCTCAAGTCATCTTGGCAACCCCTCTTTCTGCAGATGAGCAAACCTAGGCTCAGAGTTTAGGTGACTTGCCCAGGTCACTCATCTAATAGGGTAGAATTCCTAACCTTATGGAGACCTTTCTGTATGCCAGGCATTGTTCTAAGCACCTTATATAATTTCCTTTTTACATCTTCATCACATCCCAGTAAGGGTAGGTACCCTTGTTATCCCAACTTTACAGATGGGGAAACTGAGACACCAAGAGGTTAAATAATTGGCCTAAAATTGCACAGCTAGTGAGTGCAAAAGCTGATATTTGAACTCAGAAACTTTAGTTCTGGCTTTGGTACTCAAATTCTGAACTCCTTAGATAATTGAGAGTCCCCCCTGTCGGTGATGACATCAAGTGAGCTTGTTTACTGACATATATAGCCTGACAAGTCACCCAGTCTTTGGCAATTGACATTTTCCATCTGTTGAATGGGGGTCCTGCCCTGTTCTGTATCATAGGTATGCCCTCCTTCCCTCCCTTCCTTCCAGCATTTACCAACAGGTAAGGGAGATGGTCTCTGTACATGGGAATTTGGGACAAGCATGTACCATATATGAGAAACAATGTGGTCACAATGACAATGGCCATGTGTACTTTAGGGCTGAAATGAGTGGCTGGCACAGAGATCAGAGAAGGAGGTGCTGGGTGAGGCTGGGGGACAACCTTGTAGATTTCATCAGTAGACTCAGTTCACTTAAAACCGTAGATATCAAACTTGAGCATGTATCAGAATCATCTAGAAGACTTGTTAAAATACAGATGGCTGTACTCCAGATCCCCCGCAAATTTCTGATTGAGTAAGACAGGACTAAGGCCTGAGAATTTGCCTTACTAACAAGCTCCTCCTTCCTGCTGGACCGCACTTGGGAAATCACTGGCTTAAACAATAGGTAAGATTTGTTAAAAGTGTGAGAAAAAAGGAAATGAGTGTGATCTGTGTGTTACTGAGAGTAGGTTAGCCATGATGACAAACAAGCCTTAGAGTCTTTGTGGCATAATGCAGTGAAGTTTTCTTCCTGTTTTTAAAAATTTTTTAATAGTTTGTTATTTTTGAGACAGAGAGAGAGCATGAGTGGAGGAGGGACAGAGAGAGAGAGAGAGAGAGAGAGAGAGAGAGAGAGAGAATGAGAATCTGAAACAGGCTCCAGGCTCTGAGCTGTCAGCACCGAGCCCGACGCGGGCCTTGAACCGACAGACTTGGAGATCATGACCTGGGCTGAAGTTTGGACACTCAACCGACTGAGCCAGCTAGGTGCCCCAAGTTTTCTTTCTGGTCTGTGTTCCAGTCCAGTGCAGGTTGATAGGGGTGTACTCTGCTCCCTGCTGAAGTTCAGGAGCCCAGGCTCCTTCTGTTTCTGGCTCTAGCACTCCCTGGGGACTTTGAGTCAGCCATTACAGCATCTGAATCTAGCAGTCGTTGAGGGAGCAGAGATGGGAGAATTGTGCAGAAGGTTCATATGTGCCAGGCCTGAAGGAGAAGCACGTCACTTCTACCCATGTGCCGTTGGCCAGAACTCAGTGACACGGTTCCATGTAACTGCAAGGGAGTCTGGGAGATGTGTCCCAGCCGTGTGCTTGGGTAGAAAAGATGACAGAGAATGAATATGTAGCAGTCCTTGCCACAGCCTGTTTGAGGATCCACAAGGAGTTTGGTTTGACTGGAAAAGCCCATTCATATTGAGAGAGTAAAGGAATGTTTCATGCTCCTTTGGGGAAATTTGCTGTGGCCAGTTCAGGTCATCATTTAGCATCATTGTAGTGTAGCTATAGAGTGCGAAAAATAATCACCAGATTTTCATCCAGATGCCCTTCACTGAAAGCCTGAAGAGGTGATTTTGTAGTTATATAATTTCTCAGCACCTGATGTTTTTCTCTCTATAAACATCGGAATGAGATATATGAAAATTGCTAGTTTGGTACCAAGCACATGATGACAGAGTAGTTCTTTCTGTTTTCTGCACTTGGATGGGCAGACCGAGCCACGCTGTTGTGGCATTGGGAGCCTCTTCGCGTGCACAGCTGCTGGAATCAGCTCAAGCGCATAGGCACGAGCCTCATCGGGCAGTTGGGTGGCTGCTCCCAAGGCTGTAGCATCACATCTCAGACTTCCCACAAGCCCCAAGGGAGCAGCCTAGGCCTGAGACCACAGCAAGATTCATTAAGTACTTGGTTTCTGGAAGCAATACCATTACCCAGTTGGGTGACTCTGGCCTTTTTGCCTCCATTTCCTCATGTATGAAAAGGGGCGAGGCATCTTTACCTCATACCATTGTTGTGATGGTGGGGCTGAGGAAAAGCTGAGTAATGAGAAGTATTGGAAAAACACCATGAATTTCTTAGCCCCCTGTGGTATTTGCCCTTTCTCCCTCTTGGTGTCATTAGCTGAGGCCAATAGGGAGGTTCTTCGAGCATGTAAGCCCTCTGGCCTTTGGTCTTAGGATGGTCATGCTGGGCCTGACAGAGCTCCGTCCTCTTCCCAAAGCTCGAGTTGCAGTGACTTGGGGGCCCCTGAGCTGTCTGTGGATGTGAACACAGTGTGGGGAGCAGGTGGTGAGGAACCCTCCAACCTTTTTCCAGGCCGCGCCTGCATGTCGGCTGAGCAGGCCCAGCAGCAGAGACAAAAGTCCCCTGGACTCCCCTACGGCAGCACTAAGCCCCCCTCTCTCCACAGTCCCTGGACCGGTGCAAACCTCCTTCATTTCACCTTGTTCTCTGCTCCCCTCAGGTCTGGGTCCTTTAAAAGCCTTTCTCTCCCCCTGTTCAAACGGTGCAATTTTGGGTGATTGAAACCACATTTTTATATGTGTCAAAATCAGTTCAGCCTTTAGAAAGAAATCATAATATAAATTGGATCATATATCCTAAGTGGATGCCACCAGCTAATTCGTTTGTTAGGCCGTTCGGCTACATGGGATTAAGTGTTTACTCTTCGGCAGCTACATGTGGGTCTCATTAATGCGCGCTCTGGTGCGGCTTGCGCCTAATGTCTTGTCAAGTAGGGGAGCGTATAGAAGGCCCTCGCCAACCACCAACCTGCAGGGAGCCATTACTTCTCCAGCAGCCTCTAGTGATTAATGGGGTGGGGCTAGGGGAGCTGGCTGCTTTTCTTTGACTCCTTCCAGAAACGCGGGGTCTTGGCTTCCGTTGGTCTCTCTCTAAAGCAGAGGAGGGGAAAAGGAGGGCCCGCACATCTGCTTTAGTACAAAGGGACACAGATTTGGAATCCCATGGTGTGTAAGTGGGCATTAAGAGGCCAGCGGAAAATCTATTTTAGAACATCCCTGCCCCCTTCTTTTGAAATGGACGCTCATCAAGTTCCTCACAGCCTCTGAAAGGCTGTGGTCTAGACCCTCATCACTGCAAGCGGGGATCGGTGGGCAGCCAAGAGCGCCAACATCACATTCTGAGGCTACCGAAGCATATCTCCCGAATCAGAAGCCGACTGTGTGTGCGCAGTGTGTGTGCGTGAAAATGTAACACGTGCTGCTCTAAACCACTCTTCTCAGCCTTAGCTGCGCGTGGGGTTTATCTGGAGGGTTTGTCGTCGTTTAAATGCTGGTGCCTGCATCTCACCCCCAGAGATCCAAGAGCAATTGGTCTGGAATGTGCCTGGGTATCGCGGTGTTTGAAGGCTCCCCAGGCGATTCTAATGTGCAGCCAAGGCGAGGAAGCACTACTCTAACTGGCCCTGCCTCTGTCCCTCCCTCCCCACTTTTTAGGGGAGATCACAGGGCTTGCTTTATCACAGGGCCTGCTGGGAGGACTCGGGAGCTAACAGTGGACCAGCCAGCACACCAGGGGCACCCAGAAGTCCTTTTTCCCTTCTACAACATCATCACATTTCCCCCGGCCCTTCCCGACTTCTCATTTTCCAAAAGAGAAGTTTCTTTTGGTCCCAGGCAGGAGGATGTTGGGAACTGGTGGTGAGAAGGGTTTGGAAATCCGTACGCGTTGTTTTCCGGCAGAGCTCTCCGGTTGGCTGTCCCTGTGTTTTTTGCAACAGTTCGCACAGCTTCATTTGTTCCTGTTGTCGTTTCTTTTCATCATGGTTCGTGTGTTTGTTTGTTTGGAAGTGCCAGCCGGTGGGAGCCCGAGTATGGGGAAGGATGAGTTTGGAAATCTTTCCTTCCCGGTACTTGTGCTGGAATCCGGACCGTGTGTGTGTCTGAAATGTCAGAGGAGTGCGTTGCTGCCCATCCTATGGGCATCGGCGTTCCCAGGGCACAGCAGGCCTTTCAACTTAGAAGGGGTAAGGTGTTTTTAAAAATCTTTTTAATGTTTTTTATTTATTTCTGAGAGAGAGAGAGAGAGAGAGAGCATGAGCAGAGGAGGGTCAGAGAGGGAGACACAGAATCTGAAGCAGGCTCCAGGCTCTGAGCTGGCCGTCAGCACAGAGCCCGACGCGGGGCTCGAACCCACAAACCGCGAGATCGTGACCTGAGCCAAAGTCGGACACTTAACCAACTGAGCCACCCAGGCACCCCAGTAAGGTGTTTTAAAACAGGTCTCCTGGTTTGGGCCCAGTTTGTACTCTCTGGCATGTGGCTTCCTCTGCCCAGTATTAGGCTTGTGAGATTCACCTATGTGGTTGTCTGTAACTGTAGATCACTGTAAGAAAGGATTTTCACCAAATCTTGATCTTGGACTCTTGTCAGAGTTAGGATTTGAGTAAAATAGTGGTAGTTAAAAAAATAGTTTTTTTGGGGGGGGGCTTAGTCTATAAGCATAAGGCCTGTTAAGTGAACAAAATTTGAAAAATAAAGATCAACGGAAGATAAAAAATAAAAATAATCTCTTAATCTATCGCCCAAAGAGAATCTTTCAGTATTTTTGTGTATATTCTCCAGGTTTTTCCCCATACATATTGTAATAATTTGGACTTACTACTTTTTAAATGGTTATTTTTTTCACTCTTTAGAACAAGAATATCTTACTGTGTCCCCAAATACTCTTTAATGGTGTCTCCTTTATTGGTTACCTGATTGGTCTTTGTAGCAAAGTTCGGCTTAATATTTTTAAACTTTTTTTTTGGCATGAGATTTATGAACTGCCTTAAACAGCTTTTCTTGTGATAAAAACGCAATCAGTCAGTAACAGTGCCAAGACTTTTGAAACAGGCTTTAGTTTTTGTCCTCATGGTATACTTGACCGCCCCGAGCTGGGTGGGCGTGGTTGTCAAGATGGGAAGGTCTCCATGTGCTTCTGAAATGAAGGCCACTATTAAATGCCTAATGTCCTGCTCTGTGGTTATTTTCAGAAAAACCCTCAAGAGCTCAGGGGTGATTTTTCATTAACTCACCTCTACGTCAGAATTATGAATTTTCTCTCTTGTGCCTGCCAAAAAGTCAAACTGTGTCTGCTAGGCATTAGGGACACAAGAGTCTAATTTTCATAGCACGCCTTTTTAATTTTGTGAAATAATCTGTTAACTAGCACCTGTGGGCATTGGTTGCCTTTTTTCCTTGTTACCACAAGGGATTCAATAGCAATCAGATTCCTAATGCTTAGGCAGTCTTTTCACCAAGAGCCAGGGAGACAGGTGGACATTGTAGTTTTTATAGGGATACTCTTGGAGTGTTTATAAACCACAGAACCACTTTGGAGAACTTTAAAGCACTTTGAGCCAATAAGCTCATTAATGATGAGGAAAAGGAAATAAAATTTCATTGTCTTTATACGCATGCTATGGCTGAAGTCCAAGTAATTTTGGCTCATATCAACATTTGCTGGCTAGCAGTTTGAGAACAAATAGAGTATTAGCAAGATTTTGAGTCAACAGTAAAATTTGGACTTTGGCCACACACACACACACACACACACACACACACACGGGGTGAGGAGGTAGAATTTTCTATTCCTTTCTTCTTTAATTGTAAAACAACGAGAAGAAACTGCTAGACCTGAAATTCTTTGAGGTCCTTCCTTATGTGTACCCTAAAGAGGTGTAACTATTTCTGCTTAGAAAGGTGTTTCTTGATTTCATACAGTAAGTTACTGGCCTTCCTGGGATTGCAGAGGTCTTTAAACTTCATCGCTGTGCCAGCCCCTTTCCCCTAGCCTTGTTGAGGTGATCTCTAAGATTGGGTTTTGAGTTGCTTCTTTCTGGCCCTCTTGTGAAGTAAGCATGGCAGTATATTTTCATTCATGGCAACCTCCTGGGTAAAATGCTGGAGAGAAACGTGTTCCAGGATGTTTGTAATTATACTCGAAAATGTTTTAGTAGGAAGTTGTCTATGATCGCAGCATCTCCGAAAGTTTTCACTGCTGTCTAGGAAAAAATCTTTTGAGTTGTGAGATACAACTCGTGAGAGGCAAGGACACCTCGATGCTGCCTGATGCCACTTACCCATCTCTCTCTGGCCCTGGGGCTTTGGAGTATTTCATGAGTGTTATGCAACGCTAGAAGTGGATGTAATTTCTGAGAAGATAATCTGGGGGGGGGGCATGATTTTATATCTTAGTGCTTGCTCTTCTGAGAACGAGAATAATCCAACTCCCTTTCCCCTCCCATGAATACCCACTGTGGTTTGGGGCCGCTCTGTGAATTCCAGCTCATACAATGCCATTTCAGGATGAGTGAGCCCAGCGTGCACTCAGGGAGTGAGACCTTCGCGGTCCCCAGACCTGCTTTTGGCAAATGTGTTCCTCATGAATGACCTTCCTCTCCCTGTTTCACACTTCCTTTACTTTGATCCCTTACCTCTGGGTTTTAATGAGCAGGAGCTTTCTAGGAAGATTAGGAGAATTTCTGTTCATCTGTATCCTGAGGAGAGGGGAGGTGAAGGTACATATGTGTGCGCGTGGGCACTCAGGTGTGCAAACATATGTGCGCACACACGTGTGTACCCACATGTGCACGTGGGTGCACCTGTGAGCATGTGTTGATGTGTGCATGCTGCCCATTCTTACATCTGTATTGTGCTTTCCAGATGCCTCTGAAGGCATTAAGGATATTGTCTAGCTGTAACAATAATAATAGCTGATCTTTATGAAGTACCATGTTTCAAGCACTGTTCTTATAACACGTAGTCCTTACAGGATGCCTAATGAAGTAGGGACTGTTGCTTTCCCCATTATTTAGATGAGGAAACTGAGGCAAACGGGAGTGAAACTGAGGCACAGAGAAGTGAAGAAGCCTACGTGAGATCACACAGCTAGGGGGTGGCACAGATGGGCTTCAGACCCAGGCTGGCTGTCTCCAGCTCTTCCTTGGCATGCTAACTGAAAAGGATGTCTCTTGGGGAAGCAAGACCTCCTCGCCTTTTTCCAGAAGAAGCCGAATCTTGTTGTGACCCAGCTCACCGCCTGATGGCTGTGGACCTGATGCTTGACCGAGCTGTACTAAGAGCGGACCTGGGAGCCTGGGGCGGTCGTGTTCATGAGTTAGCACCGGAGGCTGTGAGTGTGGACTGTTGGTAGGCTCGGGGGCTGGTCATTCTGTCTCGGGCAGCTTTTCTGGGGCTTGTTTTCGGTATTAGGTTGTACAAATGAGACAGCTCTCTTGACCTTGATCCCTTCCTGTTGCTGCCTTCTCTTCTGCGTCTCTGCTAGAAAATGCTTAAGTACGTACTTGCAGAACCAGGAAAGAGAAGGGAGGCATACCATTTATATGAAGTTCAAACCCAAGCAAAGCTAATCATAGAGGTTAGAAGAGTGGTTACCTTGGGGGGGCCCAACATAGTCTGCTGGGGCCCTGGAAGTATTCCATATTTTCACCCAAACACTGCTAACTTGGCAGTAGATAGACGTATGTGATGATTGAGCTGCACACTTAAGATCTATGCACTTTGCTGTATGTAAGTGACCCCTCAATAAAAGAGTAAATAGAAAAGTAGGCATCAGTAGTAACCCATGCCAATTTGGTAGAAGCTGGGCCAGGAATGGCAGGAAAGAGAAGCAGGCACATCGGAGTGAGAGTTAAGAGAAAAATCAGTCATAGGTTGAGAGACGCAGATAGCTCTTAATCTGTAAGAATCAGAAGTTATTTCCAGGAAGACATAATTGCTACTATTCGGCAGATGTGAATTTTATTGCTCTTAATTTCTTCTTTACTTTCATGATTTGTGTTCTGGCTTCCAATAGCCCTGGCCACTTGTGCGCTTGGCCTGCCTTCATTTGATCCTGGCTCTGCCTTTTAAAAACAGTTGCTGCCGCCGCCTCTCCCAAATTCGGAACGACTTACAAATGTTTGAACAGAGGAACAAAGACAGAGTATGGGAGACATGGTCTGGTCTGTTGCAAATGACTTTTCCTGCCAAGCTGTGGGGAATGGTATTCGGGCCAGCTTTGCCTTCCTAATCGGAACCATAGCTCCACAGATTGACTTTAGATTGCAAACCCGAGGGCCTGCCACCCTCCGGGCCCATTTCACGCCTGGCTGCTGTGCGCCAGGGCTCTCCCTTTCATTGGCCTGTGAGGGGCACAGCAGAGTTGCCTGATCAGGACAGATGACTCTGAAAAGGAAGTAGCAGAACCCTAATCTTCTATAGGTTCTATACATCTCTGCTGCTCTCTGCCTGCCCCCTCCGGAGCTGTCATAACAGCAACAGTTAATATTTATTGACCGCCCGCTCTGTGCTTGATGCAGTTCTAAGTGTTTGGCATGCATTAATTCATCTCATCCTCATGAGCTCCAGAAGCTGGTATGACTGTTCCCCTGTTAGAGACGAAGTTAGACACAGGGAGATGAAGTCACTTGCCCAAGGTCACGTAGCTGGTGAGTGAGAGAGACAGCATCTCCACCCAGTCTGGTTCCAGACTCTGAGCTCCCATCCACTGTCTAAATAGAATCAGTTTCCACCATCCTGACCCCCCACAGCTGTTGCCACCCGGGCTGGACCTGCGCTGTCTGACCCAGCAGCCACTCGCTGCATGTGGCCGTGGGGCACTCGAGACATGAGGCGCTCTAAATGTAAAATACACACCGGCTTTCTAAGCCTTGGTACAAGCAAAGACTGTAAAATACATCATTACTGCATGTTTCTGTTGACTGCGTATTGAAATACTATTGTAGGTGTATTGCTTTAATGAAATATATTATTAATTTCATCTGTTTCTTTGTACTTTTTTGTTTAATGTGACTACTAGAAAAGTTAACATTTTACACGTGGCTCACACTGTAGCTCCGTTTCAGTTTCTGGCTCTGAGCTGAACCTTCTTTCCAGCCTGCTCCAAATACAGTAAGATTCTCTTCCAGCACAGTCACAGGTAAAATAGATCTAGGAGTAACATGCCACGGATCACATTTCTCTTACTGCCGCCACCTTGCTGATGATGTACAATGCAACATTGTTTTTTCTACCTGAAGGAAAGATCCAGATCTTTAATGAACATCTGTTATGTACCAGTTGTGGTACCAGGTCCTTGCGTGTAATGGTGGCATTTAATCTTCATAATTCTTCTATGAGATCAATATCGTCAGCCCCATTGTACAGACAGCAACATTGAGGCTTAGTCTAGCAACTTGTCACAGTTACTGTTGCTAAGCAGTGGGCCAGGATTCAGCTGTGGGTCATCCGATTCCGGCTCTAGTGACAGTTTTCGCCCAACAGACCTGCCTTGTATAGAATATATTTCATCCTGCATTGTGTTAGGTATTTCTTTTTTTTTTTTTTAATAGTTTATTTATTTTTGATACAGAGACAGACAGAGCATGAGTGGGGGAGGGGCAGAGAGAGAGGGAGACACAGAATCTGAAACAGGCTCCAGGCTCTTAACTGTCAGCACAGAGCCTGATGCGGGGCTCGAACCCATGACCTGTGAGATCTGACCTGAGCTGAAGTCGGACGCTTAACCGACTGAGCCACCCAGGCACCCCTGTGTTAGATATTTCTGCATGACTTTCTCATATTTGTTAAATCCTTATGGGAAAGGATCATGACCTGTAGTAGGTCACAGTAAATGTTCAGCGAACTCAGTTGCCTTAGTTCAGTTGTGTGAGAGGCTTTGATGCTAATTTTCTCCTGCAACGTTTGGTATCTGCTCTGTGATTTCTCTTTTAAGAGCTACGGCTAGGTCACCAAGCTTGCATCATTAAATGGTTGTTAATAATTTCCCCACGACTTCCTGCAGAAATTTCATTCTGTATTTGATTCAATAAGATGTATTAAGTATAGTACATTTACTGTGCTAAGCCCTGTGAATCCACAGGAGGCCATCAGGGTTCCGGCCATCAAGGAACTTAAAGTCTAAGGTAGAGACGTGGAAGTAGGCATTATGATGAACATTGTTCCTTCATTGGTAAGAGTAGGTGAAAGGGGCTTAGGTGCACATTGTTGGAGCATCTCATCCAATCTTCTAGAAGCTTATAGAAGGTTTTCCAGAAGAAGAAAAAGGAAATGCTAAGTTTCAGTTGCAGGTCAGTGAAAATTAAAATGTGACTTTTTTCAAGTACCCTCTGAATTCTGTTCATGATATTTTACTGTGGAAACAAAATGGAAGCTTTACCGAGACAGGAAGTGGAAGGCAGTACAAATCTGAAGCCATTCTAAGGACCCGTCATCAGGGCTCATGGTTTCCAGTGTGGTGAGTGCTCTACCATTAGCTGGACTCATCTTTTCTCTGGACCCTTCCCTCTTATGACCCTCAATCAAAATCTGGCTTTCCTCTGTGTTTTCTTTTAGCTTTGGCTTCTACCCATAATTTCTTCCTTCTTGCCATGTCTCACTTCACTTCCTGGAAGAGAAGAGAGAGAGAGAGAGAGCCTGCTTGACCTAGATCATTTAAAGAAGATCAGGCCATACCATTGGCTTTGGACCAACCTAATAGTTAGGCTACTCTTGAATCTAGTGCTCACCCTTGGTCCAATCAACTATGGCATGAGGAGGGGCAGGGTCATATGGTACCAAAAATGGCTGTTGAAGTCATCTTCCTACACATCAACCTCTTCTGTGGGATGTTGGACATTTTATCCAAGGATGTGGCATGCCAAGAATGATCACTGATTTAGAAAGTTCTTTTAATACCTAGAGAAGTAATGTACAAGTTAGAAAAATCCAGGAGCCTGTCATTTTTATTATACCAGAGCAAGTCTGTGGATCCCTTGCTAGGGATTGTTTTATCTGTGGTTTCGCCATGCTTGTAATGCCATGTCCTAGAATGTCATCATTTCTTTGTTGTTAGGGGCACAGGGTATTATTTCAATATTTAGAAAGTGTCCCCCTACTCTCACCAGCACAACTCGTTGTTGGTATATGCCTTCATTGCTATAGATGGCTCATTCATTTCTTCAGAAATCCATCCAGCTAGGCCCTCTGTAGGACAAAGACTGATTCTATCCTGGAAGCCTCCCTTCTACCAAAATGGTCTATGGATAGAATTCATTAAGTCCAGGAAAAAATGACATCGTTAGTTTCACTAACCTTAAATTGAAATTTGAGGTTTTCTTCAGTTCCAGAAAGACACAGAACACAGTAGTGCTACATGTACTTGTGATTTGGTCACTGATACAAATCATAGGCATTTCTGTATCATATGATGGTTTATAGAGAAATCTCAAAATATGCCCATTACTTAAAAATCCTGGTAGTAGATTCACCAGTAGACCTTGTTATTTCATGTGTTGATAAATACACATAATATTCTTTGACACAATTTTCTGTTTAGTATTTGGATAACTGCATTTTGACACGGTTTATTTGCTTCACAATCTTTTATGTTGTGTTCTAGACCTTATGAATTCTGAGAAGGGGCCCATAGGCTTCACCAGCCAGCTGAAGGGGTCATGGCACAGCGAAGGTTAGGAACATGTGCTCAGGAGAGTAATCCTGTGATGTACTCAGATTTGGAAGCCACTACTCACTCTGGGGTCTCTAACTCACGGAGCTGTACTGGTGTGTATTAGTCTAAAGGAGGGAAAGCCTGATGCTGAAATCCTACAGTGGTCCTGGGGAGGCTGATTCAGGTGGTTTGTAGTCAAGGGACAAAGCTATGCAAGGAGTGGAACAGTAATTTAAAGAGGATGGTGGCAGGAGGCTTTTAATTAAAGCCACCCTGATGTACCCACCCTGTGGTGTATGTATGAACATGCTCCATGGAGTGGATGTCTGCTGGTGTGGCATTGTTCTGGCCCCAGATATTTTGTATTATGGACTAATATGAGCCCTTAAGTTGTTGCCTCCCTTTCCTAATATAAAAGGAAGTAGAGTGGGCACACTGTGTGTAGAAGCCCAAGTCTGAGTCTTTGGGGCCCTGTTGATGTATAGGCCGTTTGATGTCATTGGAGCTCATGTGGGCTGGGTTATCTATGCCTTCCCTTTTGGAGAGCCAAGTAAGAGAAGCTGCTGGGTGGATGGGATGAAGGAATACACTCAGGACAGGAAGAGCCACAGAAGATCTGGATAGGAGGCAAGTTGAGAACTCTTTGCGGGCACCATCTTACCAGTGTCCTGAGCCACTGCCAATCCCAGTCCACATTGGCATTAATGTAGGTTAGCTCTGAGGTGCCCAGATACCTAGACTCAGGACTACTGACTCCTCCCCTATTCTAGTAATAAGCAACCCATCCCCACACTCTGCTGGCAAGGAGTTTATAAGCTCAGTTTAGCAGCTGAATGTTGGCTTGAAGGTTGGTGGGGAAAAAGACACAAGTTTGGTGTAATGAGGCTGAGGTGCTAATTTTTACTGTTCCCGTGGCAGCTGTGTGATCTTGGGAGTGCCATATTGTCTCTGTCCACTTCAGTTACCTCATCTATTAAGTGAGTTCAGTAAGTGTGCTGCTTAGAGTTATTATGAGTGTCAAAGGGTCTGGAAACATGTGGAGAAGAAAAAAACTTTGTGAGAGCACCAGGGAGTGGCATAGGCACCTATGGACTCCATCACAAGGGCCTTGTGGCGATCTCACGTTATCTTGCCACTGAATGTTCATCCAAGAGAAGAATCTGGAGGCCTGAGGTTTCTTTTATGCCTGGAATACCTTTAGTGATCATCTGCCAATGAAAGGGCTTAATTTTATACTCATTTAGAGTCCTCGTTGGTTTCTACCCTTACAAGGTTAAACTCCATGCTTGAGGATGAGGGACTGGAGAATAGGTGAATTTCCTTCAATTAATGGGTCCAATTTGGCCATTGCAGATGGTCCCAGAAGAGAGGGAATCATGGGTAACAGTGAAAAGGAATAATGGAATCCCCTCTTTGATTTCCCTACCTACTACTACCCTGGTCAGGGGCTGGCATCCCCACAAACTGGGAGCTGGAACGCCAAGGGTTTGGAGGAATCAAATGTAGTTTCTCCTCCAAAAAAGGACTGGGAATTGTGGAGTTACAAAAAGGAATTTAGCTATTGATCTGGACTGACAGCTAGCTCGGTAGCTCCCGCTGACTACCTCCTAAGCCCCAAGAGCGATCCTCCTCCTTGTCCTAATCCTCCTCTTCCTCCTCCTCCTCACATCACCATCCTCACATATTCCATAGCTCACCCCCCTAATCACACTCAGTTGCACTAGGCAACTGAGGCTTAGAGTAGCCAAATGACTTGCCCACTGACAGAGCTGGTTGAATGGCAGAGCTGCGAGTCTAGCAGGCCTTCTTGAACCCAAAGCCCATGCCCCCAACCAGCAGGCCATATAAAGTTCCTTTGGTATTCGCTCAGAGTGTGATGAACACACAAGCAAATGGGTAAAATAATAAATACCACAGGGTGGCTAGGGGTTGTGGTAGTGGATTTACTGGAGTGTCATTTAACCTCTGTCGTCTCTTGGCTTCCCATCCCAAATGGTATCAACCCTATTGCTCTGTTCCTGTAAATCTCAACTTGGGGTTTAGCTGCTTTTGCTGGATGCGGCAGTTGAGCCCCTCCCTAAGTGCCATCACATCGTTTCTAAAGGGCGACGTGCCGTGAACTGCAAGGTGGCACTCAGTTTGTGTAGTGAAGGCAGGAAAAACTCAGTTCTTCACGGGATTTCCTGGAGATCTTTGCAGACAAGGAACCCCCTCCTGAGAGGAAGAAATATAGAATCTGGAGAGGGGACGCAAGATCCATTTTGGTACCTGTCACCTCAGCCTGCCAGGTACCAGAACGGATGCTGTGCCTTTTTGAGGTGGGCAAGCCAAGGGGGTTTTGGTTTCTAGCCCCTGGCAAGTCTTAAGCTAAATTATAGAATGAAGTCCATTTGTTAAGCCAGAAGAGTTTGGGTTACTGGTTTACAAAGTTGTGCCTGTTGCGAGGCCTCTGAGCCAATTTAGATAAACCAAGACAGCAAACAACTGTCTCAGGGAAGGGGAGAGGGGAAAGAGAATGGAGCTGCTATCATTTAATCCAAGCATCCTCAAATCCATGTTGGGGACCAATAAACTGTGAAAACAAGAAGAAAAGCTCCGGAGAAGGGAACCAGTCACAGCTGGCAGTAGAAACCTGCCATTGACACTGGTAATGCCATTTTAATTAGGCTAAACCGTGAATGAGAACTGTGTAAAGACCTTCTCCTTGGTGCCTTGGGTCGCTGGGAGAGAGAATGTGCTTCCTTTGTGTGCTTCGCCAAAGCCCACCAACTGCCACCTTGCAGGAGAGTTACATCTGAGTCACTGGTTTCCAAAAGGGTGACAAGTAGACTGTGTGTGGCTGAATGAGAGGGGCCTGTCTTTCCTTGATCCTGCCAGCTTGGTCCTGGACTCCAGCCATCCCAGCAGTGGCCCTGATTTGTTAACGGGTTGGATGTTTCAAGAAGCTGTTACGAAAGCTGATTGGAGAAGAACAGGAAAATTAGGGGCGGAGCAAGAAAGCTGTAAGATTGGGCTGGGCTTTTTTGAGCATCAGAAGTCCGGTTTTCTTTATCCCCTCACTTTGCAGGTGAACACTTTATATGCTGATAGGGTCTTGTGCTCCTGAAGGGCTCAGCTTTTGATGATGGTGATGATGAAGATAATAATAATGATGGTAATGGTAATAAAAATGAGTGCACGTTTAACAGCTACTTTCTATTTGCCAGGCACTCTTCTAAGTGCATGACATCAATGGACCTGATCTTCACTCTAGTCGTTGATGGGGGTTCTATTATTTGCAGTTCAGGAATGAAAAAGAAGCACAGAGAGGATAAGTAATTTACCCTAAGATGCATAGCCAGCAAACTAGGGTTCAGAGCCAGGGACTATGGCGTTTTGACTAGAGATAGATCTTGGGAAAGACCCCACTTGGGGCTTTGGACCCAAGTATGGAGAATATCACCGCAGAAGAACCTCAGACTTCCAGCTTTAGGAGGTCAAGAACCATGTATGTCATGCTCACTGGGAGATCCAGCACAGAACAATCTAGGCGTAGTCCTTGTGCTCGTGCAGTGCTTGTTGATTCATTGATTTTTAAAAGCTTAGCCAAGTTTTAGCACATTTTTGTAAGCTATATATTTTAGACAAAATCACATTAATAGCCTGAAATCAAAATCTTAAGTATAAAAATGATTATTTCCTGGGACCACTGGTTTTTGATAAGGTAGACAAATGTGCTGCCAGACATGAAACTTCGTTCCATGCAATTTCATGGATGAATGCTTACATTTGTGTTTCTTCGTTCACTCATTCATTCCACAGACATTCCGCTGAGCATTAACTGGGCACCAGGCATTGTATTAGGTGTTAAAAGCAGAAAGAGTAACGTGAGGTCTTTGTCCATGAAGACTTGTCCATGAAGAGCTCCTGAATGGAGATACGTGCATTCGCATGTGAATGTTCATACACATGTGTACACACGGATACCACTTCAGTCCAAACTTTCCCCTTATTTCCCCTCACCTGCTGTCTGGGTCTCGCCTAAGGCTAAGACTTCCCAGGTTTGTTTGTATTTTTTGATTGGGAATATTATTTTCTTTGAGAGTATGGGCAAACATCTAGTCTCAGAATTCTGGAATTGCTTCTTGGTGCCAGCGGCCTTTGTGACTTTGAGCACATTGAAATGCACAGTCTTGTTCAAGGGCCGGTACTCGCCCACTGTGACGATGTCGCTGATCTGGACAACCCCGAAGCAGAGGGACAGATGCACAGACACGTTCCTGTGGTGTTTCTCAAAAACGGTTGTACTTTCAGATGTAGTGGAGGTAGTCTCGGCGGATGAGTGGTCCTCTGCATCTTCATCTTCATCACCACATCAGACAGAATCTACCATCAGATGGAGACATTACCAGTAAAGGGGCATTTCTCGTTAGCATGGCTGCCCTCACTGGCCTCCTTGGGCATCTTGAAGCCCAGACCGATGTTTCTGTAGTCTCAGGAGCTTCTTCTAGCTAGTTTCTCCAGGCAGGACCCTCTTCTTATTTTGAAAGCTGGTTGGCTGCTTTGGGTAGACATGCTCAGTCTGAACGTCTGCCATCTTCCTGGCTGCCTGCAAAATGGCTAAGACTTCCCATGTTTTATGTGGTGTTACAGTTTAGTACGTGTTTGTGTGCGTATGTGTGTCTTCTGCCCAGTAAGGGATTATTAGCTACCTGAGGCGAGTTCCGCTATTAACCAGCTTTGTAGCCTCTAGATCAGTGCCACTCCCCAAGTGTGGTCCATGAACTGGCAGCATTAGCATCGCTTGGGAGCTTACTAGGAATGCTGAATCCAGGCCCCGCCCTCAAACCTACTGAATTTGAGTAGCTCTGCGGGTAGGGCCCAGTTCTCCCTGGGATCACAGTGCATGCTCAAGTGTGAGAAGCACTGCCAGGGCTGGAACCCAGGTCTTGTCACGTGTGGGTGCTCAGTAAATACTCTTTGAATGGTTGCATGCACACTGACACTGAGTGGGGGAAGTGGGTTGGAGTTACTAGGTCTGGGCATGACTCCAGGTATCCATTTTGCCAAGTCTGAGGAGGCTGTGGGGAGATGGAGTCATATTTCTTAACCTCTCAAAAAAATTGGATGGATGTACTTAAATGGCTGGGAAGATAGACTCCAACAGCATTGATGTGGGAAATGGTGAGCAGCTGAGCATGTGACCTGAAGGGAACAGAGCGAAGGGGCCAGCTCCTAATGAACGCCGGGAAAGAGAACAGGGCAAAGTGAGAACTCCAGGAGGATGGTTAGGGGCAAGATGGTAAAGCCACAAGTTGGCAAAATTGTATGCTTTGGACTCTTGTCTGTTTCAGAACTTATTATAAATTGAAGCCTCCCTGTTCCTGCACATGTAGCAGAGCCTGTTTATAAATCCATTTCCCTTTCCACTTTCTGAAAGTCTCTTCTCCCTCCCCAACTCCTTCCTTCTTTCTACCCAAGAGGGTATTGTTGTCCAGACTTTGAGCAGGGTTAGTTACCCTGTGGCATGACATTTGTCAAGGGCAGGGATGTGTGGGCTTCTGTGAGTAATCAGCAGCTGCTTTTTGGAGTCCCAGTTTTAAGGAATCTCCCTCCCTCAATAGTGTGATCATTCCCTCCTCCTGACATCTCCCCTCAGCCCCTCCCAGAAAAAAAACCCTTGCATAAGAGCAGTTGGCTCAATATAATAAAATACAGCTTGGCATCATGAGCTACAGAAACAAGAGGCATTTAATAAACTGTGTAGCGTTTTGGCAATTGCAGGGACAGTAGCAGCCAAGGAGACACATATGGCTGGTTTAGCAGCATCCTGGACTCATGGGAAGAGGATCCCAGGTTTGGATCCCTGCGATGAGTGGGTGGGGTGAACAAGAGGTTAGACAGACTTAGGGTGGCTCAGCATCTTTGAGGACTCAGCAGTGCCCAGGTTTTCCTGAGAACAATGCTGCTTTTTTTGATCTGATAAACACTTACGTAGTGCTTGTTCTGGACCAGGGATTCTTCTCTAAGCCCTTTACACTTTTTTTTTTTTTAAAAGGTAGGCTCTACACCCAATGTGGGGCTTGAACTCACAACCCTGAGATCAAGAGTCGCATGCTCTACTGACTGAGCCAGCCGGGCACCCCAGCACTTCACACTTTTTTAAAGCAGCTTTATGGAGGTGCAATTTACATACCATGAAATTCACCTATTTTGAGTGTACCATTCAGTGAATTGGGATAAGTTTTCAGAATAGTGCTACCATCATCTCAGTCTGATTGTGGAACATTTCTGTCACCTCTTGTGCTCATTTCCATTCAATCCCCGGTGCCGCCCCAGCGCAGGCAGCCACTAACCTCCTTTCTGTGTCTCTGTGAATTTGCCTTTTCTGAGGACTACATATTTAGTGACTGGCTTCTTTCAGTGAGGGTAATGTTTCTGAAGTCTGTACCTTTCTATTGCCGAACAGTATTCTGTGTTATAGATAGGGTGCTTTACATTACCTCAGTTCATCCCCAAAACAACCTCATGAGAGAGCTGCTTTTATTACTGCTGAGGAAACTGAGGTACAGTTAGTAATTTGAAGGGTCATGGTTCAAACCCAGGCAGTGTGGTATTATTCTGTGTTCTCAGGCCCTCTGGCTTGTGCTGCCTCTCCATGCGTACAAAATATGTATTCATTTCTAATTTGGCATGTTTGATTTATATAATGACCACTGCATTTCTAAATAGGCATGGCTTAGTTTTATGTGATCTGATCAGATTTTCTTGAATACCTAATTTGTGCTGGGAACATTGCTGGGTGTTGTAAGGGATTGAGATGGGTTTCTTCTTTCAAAGAATTGAGCGTTTTGTTCCATAGACAAGATGCAGGTGCACACGATGTACATCCTCTAGGGCCCTGTCCATATATGGTCTAAAGCCTAAATGTGCACTCCAGGTATAGCAAGTCAACAAGAAGAGGTTGATGGCGGTGAGAAGAGCTGAGGAAAAGTTTTCAGAGGAGTTGGCCTTGAGCCAGTTCTAGCCTCTTGGCCGAATCAGTCCCAAGTTGCATGAGTAGAAGCTTGTAATTGTTGAGAGCCTGCCCTATGTCTTAATGTCCCTTCCACCCACAGAGTTTTCTGCTTGTTATGTTCCAGCTTCTAGATCCCATCTGTGTGTCTATAATTATACAGAGAAGCTTTTCCTCTTAAGCTGTTTTTAATAGAAATGTCTTGAGGGGGTTTTGCTCTCTTTAGAAAAACTAGTTAGCCAAGGCACAGGGCTTAGGGTGTGTGTGTGTGTGTTTATTTTAAAATACCTTGTAACATTCATTTCTTGGGCTGGCCACAGAAATCTGGCACATAAGGATTCAGGAATTAAGAATGGTACATGAAACTGTATTTTAGACTCTAGAAGGCATGGTGTAGGTAGCTTGTGCTGTGTAACAAACCATTCCAAACCTTAATGGCTTAAAACAACAACCATTTATTTGGCTCACAGTTCTGTGGGTTGTGTGTGTAGTTTTTCAGCTCTGGGCCAGTTCAGCTAACCTCTGTTGGGCCTGTGTATACATCTGTGGCCGGGCCATAAGTATGACTGTTAGCAAGCTGTTGGGGTACGGCTGTTGGCTAGAGTGCCTTAGTTCTCTTCCTTGTGACCTCTTATCCTGTAGCAGGTTAGCTTGGGCTCGTTCACTGCCCCATGGCAGTGACATGGGGCAAGCCCCATTTTCCAAGCACTTTCCCAAGCGTCTGCTGTAGTATGCTTCCTGATGGTCCAAGTTACATGAACAGCTCCAATTCAAGGGGTGGGGAACTTGACTCTACCAGCTGATGGAAAATCTGCTGTGTCATATCACAAGGGTATGAATGGCAGGAGAGGACGAATCTGTGCCTTTTTAAATAATCATCCACAAAGTCAGAGCACTTAATAGCAGTAAGGTCAGCCAGCATCTGTTAAATGTTTACAAGCTGCAGGTACTGTTGGAAATATTTTGCACATCGATCTTTTTTTTTTTTTTTTTTTTTTTTACAAATAGTTTATTGTCAAATTAGTTTCCACATAACACCCAGTGTGCACATCGATCTTAAGTCACTGAAACCACACAACAGCCCTCATCTTTCAGAGTAACAACTTTGTCCCCGAGAGAGGTTAAGCAGCTTGCCCAGGGACACAAACTAGGGAGACGCAGCCCCAGGATTCTCATCCAGGCAGTCTGGCCCTAGAGCCTGTGGGCTTTTAACCACCGTGCCGTCTTGCTCATCACGGACAGTGAAAGTTAATTGATGTGCCGCCTAACTACAGGAATAAGACTAACGTGTGTGAACATGTAGTGAAGACTTAGGATATGCCTGGCCCTGTTGCAAGCAATTTACATACATTGTGGCATTCCATTCCCACAGCAGTCTGATCCACGGAGGACTGCTTTTATCCCCATTTTACAGATGAGGAAACCAAAACTCCCTGACTTCCTGTAAGTAAGTTACGTGTCCAAGGTTGCACAGCTTGTACATGGGCAAGCTCACACTTAAGTCCAAGTGTGGAGAGTCGGTGCCACCACCTAGTTCACAGCATCATCTCACCCATCTGGACTTTATTTTGCAGTCCCCATGTATGGTGGTGAGGGAGGGGAATATGAGAACTCGCCAGAACATAGATGATAGTAAAAGAAAAAGGCAAAAAAGACATTGAGAGATGCAGCTAAACTTGTTGTTAGGGAGCCCATGCATTTGCCAGGGGAGTTGATTGGGGGTGTGGCCCGCCGATCTGGCAGAACCAGCCGTTTGCTGTCCCCGCTCCCTTAGGCACCATCCATATGGGCAGCCGGTGGTGCGCCAGAGTGTGTGCCGTGGCGCCTTTGCAGTGCCCACAGGCTCACTCATGTGGTTTTCCTCGTCATATAGATGAATGAAGCAAATAAAACAGGATTAGGTTAAAAAGTATGACAGTGGCTTATGTGGTCACTACCATTGGACAGTGAAGGAAGACTCAGAAGAAGTAGTTTACCAGAAAGCACAAGCACTCAAAGTACAAGGTTCTGGGAGTATTGGTGTAGGGACAAAGAGCTCATAAAAAAGCTCCATAGATCCTGAGGACAGTCACCGTCCTTCTGCTTAGCACAGAAGTTGGTCCTTAGGAGAAATGGTGAGGTTCTGTTCCTATGCTTTGTTGATCAGGGGAGGGAATTAAATAATGTAATTTGGAAACATTGCCATAGATGACGATGGTGGTGATGAGATTAATATTTCTTGGACGTAGCCCCTCATACCCTTAGATGCCACATAAATGCCATTATTGAAACCGATGTTCTAGGGTTGCAGTGGCTTCTTGGGATCCCTGACTTTTCATATTTTTGGCTCTTGGTTTCTGCAGGGTTAGTGTAATTCCAAATGAAGAAGAGTGAGGGCTCCTGGGGATCCTGGAGGTGACCCAGTGACCACATATGTAAGTCTTATGAAAGAGCAGCTTTTTGACTCAAGAGATGGCTTGTTCCCCACTGGGAGGGTTTGCTCCTGGTCTTTGGGGTGGTTTGGGACACAAGTCAATCCATGACCATCAGAGGCCATAACTTCCAAATCTGTCCTGGATTGACCAGTACCCTGAAATGAGTCCCTACCTGCATACCCCTCCTCTTGTAGTTCAGGGATGGAGAATGACTCCAGTCTCCAGAGCACTCTTGAGTTCACGTGACAGAAGGAACATGAAGATCATGGGAGCCGTGTTTGTTCTGAATTTCTAGGGTTGCTCCAGGTTCACGGAGCAACTTGGAAGATCTCAGGCTCATGGTCCACCAGAAAATGTCCCACCACTTGCTCAGCTAAAAGAATCTGTCCTCCCTTACTTTAAGAGCAATTTCAGGAAAATACTAGTGCAAAATCCCCCAAGTCCTCACATGTATCAGGGTCTCTTTTTAGACCAGAGGCAGCCTGTCATGGTGGCAGTGAATCTGTGAAGACAGAAGAGTAGGAGGGCACTAATAGAGGGGAGAGCCGGCCGCATGGCAATACCAGCCTGCCAAACCAAGACAGTCTTGGTCTCTGATGCTCTAGTTGGCAATATTTAGACACTGGTGTGTTATGCTTACAAAATGCCTTCAATTCCTGGGAAGACAGATGTAGAACGGAAGATGGGACATTGCCACCCAGTTGTGAGAGTGCGCTCTGTGGCCAGCGAGTCACTGATGCACGCATGCACTCTCACCAGGGTGCTGGGAGAGCCGAGACCCATGTTTCAGAGTAAGGTGGTTTGAGCGGTTACAAAAAGATGTCTGGGGTGCAGAGGTTGACCAGAACCCGGACTCAAGAGCTTTTGGGTGCATTTGGTTGAGAGTGCAGTGATACTGCAGAGTGAGTAAATGATGTGGTTGACTGCTCAGCTCATAAAAGTCTTCGGAAATGCCCCAAAGCAAAAAATATGGAAGGAATTAAAGTAGCAGTTTGGAGGCTTCCATTGACATTTCTTTTCTGTGTGTCATATGTGGTCAAGACAGCAGCAGACAGCATGAAAGGAAAGGGCTCTTTGTGCCCTTGTCAGTGTGGGGCTCTGATGGGGGTGAGGTTGCTCATTGTTAATACTTGTAATGGTATTTGTGGAGCGGAAGAAAAAAATGAGATTCCCTTCGGCTAATTTCTCAGATTGCTGGAGTAGTAGATGAAGGGGCAAGAATAGGGTTTCATGTGTCTCAGAAGAATCTGTTCTTCAGAAAAAAAAAATACTGCACAGTGGAAGCTAGGATCTAGGAGAGCATTCACTTTTTCGGGAATACACCATTTTTGTGTGTGCTTTTGTTTTCTACCCTTTCATACTTTTATGGGCAGCAATGTTCATTTGCCCCTTTGCTTAATTTTCTTTTTGTTTGTTCGTTTGTTTTAGCCTCATCTGTTTTTATTTTTATTTTTTAATATTTTTTATTTATTTCTAGGAGAGAGATAGAGAGAGAGACAGCATGAGCAGGGGAGGGTCAGAGAGAGAGGGAGATACAGACTCTGAAATAGGCTCCAGGCTCTGAGCTGGCAGTCAGCACAGAGCCCGAGGCGGGGCTCGAACCCACGAACTGTGAGATCATGACCCAAGCGAAAGTCGGACGCTTAACTGACTAAGCCACCCAGGCGCCCCATAGCCTCATCTGTTTTTAAAGCATCAAGTTCTTCAGTGTGTGGTGCTGGCTTATCGTGGGTAACATCCCATGTGCCAAGGCTGTTCCATAGACATTTCCTGGTGGAGTTCAAATCTGACTGGGTGCGTAGCCAGTGGCACCCTCCTGGCCCCAAGGGAAGCAGCCTTCTGCCTGTCCGTTCTTTCGTACATGGCCTGCCCTCAGTATATAATGGAATTTGAATGTCTAGCATATGGTGATTAGTCGTGACATTGAGTGTGTAGCATGTGCTGTAAAATGGCGCGCGTCTGCGTGCATGTGTCTTCTTGCCAATGTGAACAGCACAGACGTGCTTACTGTGGGGGCAGTCAAGTAAAGGGCTGCCCCTCTGTCCTGGCGGACATTATCTTTACTTTATTGACCTGGTGAGAGAGCTGCAGTGGGGTGGGCAGGCGAGTGAGGCTGGGAAGAAGGAGACAGAGATACCATATGGAAGTGGTTGGAAAACAGATGGGGGAAGTCTGGAAAAACCCAATTTGTTGTCTTCAGGTATTTTAAGGAATGTCTCAATATTAGGGCGTTAGAGAAGATTTCAGTGCTCAAGGCAGGTTAGGATTAAATGATACAGAGCAACATCCCAGTAAAATTGGCATATAACTAAACATCGAATAATGATGTTTACTCCAGGGCTCATTGGTCACTGGAAACGCCAGGCCGGTGTATTGAGCAGGGTTTCAGTAGGAGGTGGCCAGGGCTGGGGTAGTCAAGCACCTCTTAGTGGAAAGAACAGAGTCTGAAAATCTCATTGTAATCTTGTCAACAAGAAAATGGAAAGGAGAAACAGAAAGTTCCTTTGCATCTCGGGAAGAAGCCATTGCCAAGAGATCTGTTATCCATTGTCAGACTCCTAATGTCTCATTTTTTATGATCACCTCTGGTGTGGGGGGTTTGATGCAGTCTAAAAACGTAGACCTTCCTGCCCTGGGTGATGCTCCCATCCAACTTTTATGCTATTGACTGTACCTTTAGAGGTGATGGAAGATGAGTGGTGTGTTTGAAGTCACGATGTGAGAAACTGGGCACTCTGTTCATAGGTTCCTTTCATGGGCTTCTATTGAAGTCAGATTTGCAGTTCCAGGTAAGCCCTGGATGTGTCCACAAACCAGCTGTCAATGTACAGTGGCCGGCGCCCTCTGGGCTCAGCATCTGGTCCCGGGGTGAGATCTGAGAAGCCTGGGGGTTTTGGAGCCCTGGTCCTCAGGCGTGGTGAGATGAAGGGACAGCTGTGGGGCTCCAGCCACACTCCTCATCCAGTGCTCTCTTCTCCATTATTTGATCCCTGGCTCCTCTTGTCTCCTACTTTCCCTTGATGCTCCTAAGGAACCAACCTGGTCCTTTGAAGCTGCCTTTTCTTTTTTCTAAATTGGAAAAGAAGACCCAGAAATGTACTTTGACTCACAACAAGGGGGCACATCTAGTTTCCCCAAGACTCTTGCTCTGTCCTTTCAGTGTCAAACATAGTGTTTCATCTCTTGGTTTCATTTCAGACTCAACACGTGAACTTAAATAAGGTCTCACTACTATAAGAGTTGGGTGTGTTGGGCTCCTGCTACTTACTTAAGGACTTTTTCCTGAGGGTGTGGGTCTTCGAGAGGTGATGTCACCTTTCCTAGTGATTAGAACTGGATTTTAGGTTACCATTCTTCCAAATGATAATGCCACCAGTTCTAATTGAACATATTTTTAGATCCTGAATGTTCTTTCTTTGTTTTTTAATGTTTATTTATTTTGAGAGGGGGGGGGAGAGAGAGAGGGAGAGAGAGGGCGTGAGCGCAAGAGAGAGTGCACACATATGAGCAGGGGAGGGGCAGAGAGAGAGAGAGAGGGAGAGAACCCCAAGCAGACTCTGAGGTATCAGCACAGAGCCTGACGTGGGGCTCAATCCCACTACTGTGAGGTGAAATCAAGAGTTGGACTCCTAACCAACTGAGCCACCCAGGTGCCTCCTCTCTCTCTCAAATTAAAAAATATATATACAATAAAAATTCTTAGTAAGGCCAAACTCTTATGGTAACTAGACCTCTGTGTGATCACTGGCTTCGGTCCCATAGGCAGAATGTCACTCTCTTGAAATCCCTTCCTGTGGCGCACTGAAGCAGCGAGCCCCCACCCCGAGACACACTCCATTCTTTCGGGCCGCCCTGTATAAGGCTGACCCTGCCAAAGGCTCACACCTCAGGCTGCCACAGAAAGGCTTTTAAAGTATTTTATAAACTACAGTGGACAGTGAAGAGCCTCATTATTTTGGGTGTCATGGTGAGCTTATTCCTTATCTTTATTTTTTTTATAACTCCGTCAAATAGCACTACAGGAGAAACCAGAGGTGGATGTGGTAGGTGAGATGAGTATACGAATTCCATGCCATGTCCAGAAATTGCATGGCTTTGTTTCCTTTGTCTATTACAGCGGATGAGTGTATCCACTTTTATATGCTGATAATACACGCAGAAATAGTCCATTCCCAAATGCCCAAGGTGGGAGTGTGCTGCGGTAAGAGATAAAAATCACTATGGTGATTTATATTAATGTGTTCAGATCCACAAATTTGTTCTTTCCCATCAAGAGTCCATAAGTGTATTTCACATGCTTTTAATGGTCTAATAAAAAAAAGTACACCTAATTAAGTTGGAACCTTAGCCCTTATCAATGACATGACATGCTTTTCTTTCTGCGTTATATGCCAGCTTCACTCCCACATCACAGAGCTGATCATTTGAGCTTTCAGAAATACTTCTGCTTAAGAAAACAAATCTTGTGTGGTTTTTTGCTCATTTGTTTTTTTATTTTCTTTCTTTTTTTTTTTTTTTGCTTTTTCTGTTAAAGTCCAGGTTATCCAATTATTGGGTAAAGTACCAATTAAGTAATTAATTAGTAATTTTTTATATAAAAAATTTTAATCTTTTATTTTTGAGAAAAACAGACAGAGAGAGAGAGAGAGAGAGACAGAGTGTGAGCAGGAGAGGATCAGAGAGAGAGGGAGACACAGAATTTGAAGCAGGCTGCAGGCTCTGAGCTGTCAGCACAGAGCCCGACACGGGGCTTGAACCCACAGACTAGGAGATCATAACCTGAGGGGAAGTCAGATGCTTAACAGACTGAGCCACCCAGGCTGCCAAGTAATTAATTTAATTTTTAAAAAACAATATCTGGGGGAACAATTTTCAATGAGAAAATTCAGGTTCTAGGGACACCTGGGTGGCTCAGTCTCAGGTCATGATCACAAGGTTCATGGGTTTGCTGTGTTGACAGCTTGGAGCCTGCTTGGGACGTTCTCTTCTCTCTCTGCCCCTCCCCCTGCTCAGCACGCAGCCTGATGCGGGGCTCGATCCCGCAACTCTGCAATCATGAACCTGTTCCGGCTTCAAGGGTCAGAGGCTCAACCGACTGAACCACCCAGGTGCCCCTACAGTGCATTCTTAAATTGAAGTACAGCATATGTGTGAAGAGGTGTAGCACAGTTAATTGTACAGCTTGATGAATCGTTCCAAGCTCAAGACAGAACAGGAAACAGGACGTCACCAACACCACAGAAGCCCTTTTTGTCTCTATGTAACCCAGCTCCAGGACAAGCACTTTTCTGACTTCTCACACCATAGATGAACTTGGCTTGTTTTCACGCTTGATATAAATGGAATCATACAGAATGTGCCTTTTTGTATCTGGCCTCTTTTGCTCAACAGATGCTTGTGAGATTCGCGCTTGTCATGATGTATGGTAGTGGCTCATTAATTCACCTGTAATTTCGTTGTAATAAGGAGTGCAATATAGGCCACAATACATTTATTTACATTTACAACATATCTATTGTACATAGGCATTTGGGTATTTCCTGGTTTGGGGCCATTACTAATAGGGCTTCTGTGAACATTGTTGTACGTGACTTTGGGAGAACATGTGTTTGTATTTCTGTTGGCTATATATCCAAGAGAGGAAATTCTGGATCATTCAAGAGAGACTATTTAGCCAGAAATCTTGTTTTGTTTCTGTCCGTCATCTTATACACATGAAGGTAGTTACGGGATTTTAGGACTGAAGGGGGCCTCACAGAATATAGATGTAGCCAGTGTTTTCCTGATTCTGCCTCACCTCGCGCTAGGAGCTCAGGGGGCTTTGCTGGGGCGGGGGGTGGGGGTGTGTGTAGAGAGAAGCTTGGGTAGGGCTTTGGGGCTCTCTGCCTCCAACCAGAAGAACACCCCTTTTATCTGACTCATAGACAGTGTTGGAATTCAACACATGATCTTAAGAATGAGTTCTGTAGTGAAAAATAAAAAGAAAGTTGAAAACAGGTGACTTAGGTTTCTTATCTTCACTTGAGAGAGGAGGAGACAGGCCTATGTGCCGACCTCAGCAGAGCTGACGTACCTGGACGGTGCCGGCACTTTAGGGGTGTTACCTCACTCAGTCCTCACATCGACCCTACAAGGCGGCCATGTCCTCATCCTATCTTACAACTGGGGAAACTAAGGGGCAAACAGGTGGCATTTCTAAGGACACACGTGTATAAAAGAGACAGAGCTGAACTCAGGCAGTCTTACTCTGGGGCTTTGCTCCGTAATTATCCCAACTAGAATATTCTGACCCCACACACTGTCTATTTCACTCTCTCTCACAGATGGTCAAGGGCCTGCGTGATACATTATGATGACAGAGGCTCATCCTTTTGTTCCAAGTTTTTGTTTCCCTGGTAAAGCCCAAGAAGCCCCTGTAGACCCAAAATAAAATGATCACCACCCCCCTCTTCCACTATGTCCATTTCAGAGCAGAATTTATTTGCCTTTGTATTTGCCCTTTCACATGATGAATCTCCTGTGATTGTTGCTGGAAACCCGTGGGATAAGCATGATAAGGATTACTAGCCCTTATTTTGCCCTTCTTTCTGCTCAGATTCCCTCACCTTCCTCATGGAGCTCTTAATATGCCCCAGGACCTTTGCACTTGTTGTTCCTTCTAGCCGGAATTTTCTTTCCTACATGTTCTCATGACTTGATCTATTCTTTCCTTCAGGGCTCTGCTCAAAGTCACTGATGAAAAGAGGCCTTCTTTGACATCCCTATATAAAATTATCTCTCCATCACTTTCTACTTCCTGGCCTGCTTTACTTTTCTTTAAGGTACATCTGCTACCTGCTACATGATATTTTGATTTGCTTTGTTTATTTTATATCCATTAACAGGCAAAGTAGGCTTCAGATGGTCTGGGGGGCTTTGCTCATTGTGTATCCCTGGCACATCAACACATATGGAAAGAATGAATGGGTAGAGGAATGAATGAATGAAACTGGCTTTAAAATTCAGAAAAGTGATACCCAAGTTGGGTAGCTGGAACTAGTTTTTAATGGGGGAAACTTTTAGGTGCTGTATCCTTTAACATTTCCAATATTATTTATTTTTGTATTCTCTCTTTGTTTCTTGATTATTCTTGCCAGAGGTTTATCTTTTCATTAGCCTTTTCAAAGAACCAGCTTTTGGTTTTGTTGAGCCTTTCATTTTATGCCTTTCTTCTTGTTCAGCTCTATATTTATTTACTTGGGTTTGTATGTATCTGTTTTATCTTTGCACATTAAAGATTGTTTGAGGGCTGAGACCATATCCAACCACAGCTATGATGAGGCCTGCTGACTAGGTTCAATCTTCGAGGCTCTGTGTCTGAGAGCCCGTGGGTTAGACTTCTCCTCCTGCACCCCCAGTTTTGGATTGGCCACTAGGGTAGAAAAGAGCAACGTTTACATTTAAAAAAATAATAGATTATCCAATTATCATTTAGAATAAACTATTTTCAAACAACATGTCTTTTCCTTTTTTTTTTTTTTTGAGAGAGAGAGAGAGAGAGAGAGAAAGCAGAGGAGAGGAGCAGAGGGAGAGAGAGAATCTTAAGCAGGCTCCATACTCAGTGCATAGCCTAACACGGGGCTTGATCCCACGACCCTGGCATCATGACGTGAGCTGAAATCAAGGGTCGGGTGCTCAACCAACTGAGCTACTCAGTTGCCCGCAAACGTTTTAATTGCTATGGATTGGTTTCTAACCTTTGAATATGACTGCTGTTATAGTATCATTTATTAATTGCTGTCTAACAAATGTCTTCTATTGTTTCCAGTATTATTTTACTGCTGTAATTAAAACCATGGGGAAATGAAGGTTACACTAGAATGAAAAAGTTCAAACCACATTTTAGGGCTTTTTTTTTTCCTCTGGGTCTAAGTGAATGAAATCTATGTTAGAATAACAAGACACAAAATCTATCTTTATAATTAGTAAATTAGCAGAGTCGGAATCCAACTGTAAGAAGGCACGTCACTAAGGGATTCTTCTCCCAGTGCGTATATAAGCCCGTAGGAAATAAGGCCTCTGTGAACAAGGAGAACCTGGCGGGGGGACCTTCAGACCTTCCAGGATGAGAATGTTGTGCCTGGGAGGCAGGGAAGGGATTGATGGCAGCTTAATGTCTAGTTAAAGCACTTAACCTCTGGGGTGAAATCTTAGTCCAGAGAACACTGGATGGTTTCACAGCAAGATGTCATCTGATGAACCCTGCCTTCTAGAGTGGTGGACAAGTGATCGTAAATTTGTTCGGAGATTCTCGTGTCTCATTTTGGCTTTGCTTTGCAATCCGATAGGCTTGATTTTCCCAGGGAGTCTCCCGACACCATGTCCACTTGTGTTAAGATAAAGGCATTTAGCTGGTATGTGAAATATGATGTGATCAGGGAAAGCATCGAGGATTCTGCATGTTGGGGGGGGGGGATTGTCTCTGACTTGAAGAAGAATCAAGGGCAAGAAGTAAAGGGAAAGTGAAAGGGAGATACTGGGATGAAGAGCCACAGTGGAAGTAGCGCAACAGACAGTCACATTTAGGATAATGAAAAAGCGGATCTGCCCTGCCCGCTTAAAGGTGGAAATCCCACCTAGTCCAGTTTTTCAGTCTCCCGCCATTGAAGTCCATAGTGAGAAGTGAATTGATTTCTGATGTTCCTTCCAGCTGGAACCCCGTTTGATTCTGAACGTGTGAAAGACATTTTCTGCAAAGCAGGACAGCTTTCAACATACTTTAAAAGGTCAGAAGTCAGTGATTATCTCCAAGTACTGTGCTTCTGTGAGCACAGGAATTGTTCCCTGCAAATCCTGTGTTCAGAGGCTTTGGATTCAGTTCATACATCATCAGAGACCCAGGATAAGGCACTCTAAGGATTCTGGTGGGGGTCATTCCTGGATTCTCTGGTCCCCAAGGACACTGGTCCAGTGGAATGGTGTAGCCACTACATGCAGACCTCAATGTGTGATACCAAAGGCATGTTCTCTTTTAGCAAGTAGAGTTCAAGTTCCAGACAGCAGCCAGAGCAGGAGGAAATGGTTTATATTCCACTTTTTAAAAAATGCATTACAGGAACAGAGACCATGTATTAGGTAGAAGTTTGAGTAAGGGAGATTCACATTTTCCAATGATGAGCGGCAAGTGGAAAGTTTGAATGTAAACACACATGATTTACTTACCACGGAATATCGAGAATATCAAGCCAACCCAGGAAACATGAGTATGGCAGTAAAATCATGATAAGACACCAGAGAATGAGAACCCAACCTACTAAGTGGCGGGAAAGAAGTAGTGGTAGGTGGAGTTCTTTTTAAAGAGACCATATAGAAATAAGTGTAGTGTTCTGAAAGAGTAGGTCATTTATATTGGAAGCTTTCTTTTGATGTATATGAACCAAAGAAATCACCAAGAGGGAGGTCCCTTCAATATGGCAGCCACTAGCTACTGGGGACTATTGAATACTTGAAATGTGGCTAGTGTGATTGATGAGCTGATTTTCTAATTTAATTTAAATACATTTAAATTTAAACACTGATACTTGGCTTGGTTGTTGGGAAAGTGTCAGTATCTTTGCGACAATTTCAGCATCGTGAATGTACTTTCCAAGCATTTCTTTCGTGAAATCTAAATACAGATCAAGTATTTCTGGTAAAAATTTGCCGCCCGAATTGAGATGCCTTTAGGTGTAAAAAAATACATGGGATTTCCAAGACTTAATATGAAAAAGAGAATGTAAAATATCTCACTAGTAATTGTTTACGTTGATCACTTGATACAATGATATTTTAGACGTAGTAAGTTAAATACATGAGTAAACTTAATTGCACCTGATTGTTTTTTACTGCTGTTTTTCTTTTGACTTTTTATAATATGGCTGCTGGAAAAAGTAAAATTACATATGTGGCTCACATCCTTGCATTACAGTTCAATGGCACGTTGATTCCGGTACCAAACTTGGTGGTTAAAGCTAGCTTTGCCACTGAAGATTGAAATGAACTGGAATCTAAGGAAAATCCCTCTAGCCTCTGTGGACGTTAAAAGTTTTCCCTGCTCCTTACTTCTGGTCCCTGAATCCATCCACTAGGTGATTTATCTCATGCAAATCTTGTGTGCTGAGAAAGCTAGGTTTTACTGAACTCTGCCATGTTTTGTTTAAGCCTTGAGCTCAGTGAAGAATCTAGTTGGTAAATGGTTCCAGGACAGTGTGCTTCCTCTTAACAGTTGTCTTAGGCTGGAGAGACTCTGCCACCAAGGTTTGTGTACTTGAAGCTTACTGGGAGTGCATGTGGGATCAAGAAAGGAGTGAGAGAGGTGGTATCAGGCAGGGAAGAGTTAATCTTGGCTCTGGAGGTGAGCTGGCCCTTTAAAGTGGTTGCAAATTGAGGTGAGGAGGTTGGGGCTTTGTGTCCTCCATATGACTCATCATTTTGAAAAATATTTAGTTATTTTTGAGAGAGACTGAGAGACGGTGCTCATGCAAGTGAGTGGGGGAGGTGCAGAGAGAGAGAAGGAGAGAATCTCAAGCAGGCTCCGCACTGTCAGCCGGACACAGGGCTTGAGCCTACAGATTGTGAGAACATGGCCTGAGCTGAAATCCAGAGTCAGATACTTAACCGACTGAGCCACCCTGGCGCCGCTTCCAAACGACCAGTCTTTTGATGCAGGTTGCCCCTAGGTGGGGGAGTGAACCTTGAGGGAGGCAGCTCCCTTACCCAGAAGGCAGTTCTCAGAGGAGGAAACAGCTGTGAGCCCTCAGCAGCCAGAGAGTGCTCCCAGGGAGAGGAGTACTTCAATCTAGAATGGGGTGTCTGGGTAGCACACCACAGCCTCTACTGTGACATGTAGAGCTTGCTAACCATCAGTCCCGTGCCAGACTCTGACATGCAAAACCTTTCAAACAGACCATCTTAGACCCAGGGAACTAAAACAGTCCCTGTGCTTGAGAATGAGGGGTACGCTGTGTATCTGTCTTTTTGCATTCCTCTCCATCCTGCCCTGGAATGACCGGTAATTTCTAGCCCACAGAAAGATTCAGGGATTGGGAGAAGAGAGAAGGAGGGAAAGGAAGACTAGAAGGATGGATCACTGTGACACAGCCACTCATAAATCCCCGGATGTTACGATACACAGAGAGCCATTTTATGTTCCTCTAATTTCTGAATCAGGCTGAAGCCACAGCCCAGCAGCCATTCAGAGATGCGGCACAGGAGGGGCGAGAAGGGAGCTGGTTTGGGAACAGATACCCTGCCCCACTCAATTTAGAAAGAAGTCAAGACTCTCAGAGTAGACTAGTATTCCACTGGCAAATGAATGTCACTCAGATGGAGAATGACTGTCACTCAGATAATAAGCCAAGAAAGACAGCAGGTCCCAGCCCTCCCCCCCCCCCTTTTCCTCCAGAAAGTGACCTACAGTTGCTGCAGAGGAAATAAGAGCTTGGTAGCTGCCTGATCCCTGACAGCTTGACTCTGCTTTTTCTCTGTGTGTCTGTCTGTTCGTCCATTTGATTGTCGTGTCCTATTTGCTCTTTTGTCCTTTAGGCTGAGTTTACATCTTGGTACTACTGCCCAAGAATCTCCCCTGCCCATTTGTAAGCCTGATTAATCAGAGATGCCCAACAGCCTGTGATCATTGGACAGGAGCATTTTCCCCATAAGCCTCTTCTCCTGCCTTTATCTGTAATCTAACAGCTGTGGGTGTCACACGTGTCTGCGCAGAGTGCACATGCTCCTTCCCATACACACACCTCTCAAAGCACGTTAGTGCACGCTGGGTTAACGCTGCCCTTGGCTGCCTCATTTCCCTTCCTTCCCCCCTTTGTCTCTCCCTATCTCCAGCCACCTTGCTCTTTGCCTCTCATTTCATGCTGCCTCTGAGAGAGAAATCTCATTATTTCTGATTTAGGGGCTCCTGTGCCCTCCCCTGCTACATGTCATGCCTGTTGCCAGCTTGTTACAACATCACAAGAGAATTCAGAGCCCTGGTTTATCCGCCAGAGGGGATGGCTCTGCGGGGGGATGGGAGTGTGACTGAGAAAGGGAATGAAGTCAGGGAGGGTTGGCAGGGAAGGGCTGCGGTGGTTAGAACTGTGATAGCTTCAGGATGCTTGTAGTAGTTGGGTTAGGCCACATGACAAATGGCGTGCATTTTCTCAGAAGCCTAAAAAAGAAGCAGGGCAGCTTTTGTATATTTAATTTAATTTATTGTTTTAAGTTTATATATTTATTTAGAGATTGAGCGAACGAGCGAGCAAGGGAGGGGCTGACAGCTAACCCCAAGCAGGCTCAATTCTGTCAGTACAGAGCCTGATGTAGGGCTCAAACTCAACAAACCATGAGATCATGGCCTGAACCAAAGTCAGATGCTCAACTGACTGAGCCGCCCAGGCGCCCCTGTGTATTTAATTTTAGAGATGGGCTGGAGACAAGTCACTGGGGCTCAGGATAGCTGCTGAGGAAAACTGTAATGGGCTTTTTTAAATCGTCTGTCTTCTCCTCCTGGAGTGTGGTACATGGTGATGATGGTCATGTACTTGATAAATTCAACAGCCTCCTTAAGTCCATCTCTGCCCCATTCATTGGGCCGGGGGCAGGAGTTAGACATTTTGTGTGCAACACATGGGTTTGGCACATAGTGGGCCCAGGGAATGTACCCTTCGTGTGTAATCAGCCAGGTCTCTCAGCTACTTTCACTTTGGTTCCCCCAGAAACACCGTGGGACAGTGAGCCAAGTGTAGGTGGTTTCTTTGGGTGACTCAGGAACACTAGCAGGTGATGAGGATATGACACAGGAAAGGGGAAAGCCAATAAAGGGGCATTAGTGAGCTTAATCCTACAGGAGAATTATGTCACCCAAGAGGCCAGGGGGCCTGGAGTATTTATTTTACTCCAATCTCCCAAGTCATTGGTTGGGGGCTGCTTCTAGGGGCATCAGGTCCCTAGCATTTCTAGTCTAGGCCACCGGTTTGGGGGAACTGGCCCTCAGGCTCAGAGACACAGGCCCTGGTAGTTGAAAATCTGGAGCTTACCTGAAAGGCCTGAGGGATCTTCATGAGGCCCTGACAGTGTCCCCTGTGGTAGCTAGGCTTCGTTCATTCATTCGTTCACTCAACAAATACTTACTGAGCTGCTCCTATGTTCCTGGAATTGTCCAAAGCACTGAGGTTCCAGCAATAAACAAAACACACACAGATCTCTTCCCTCAGAGAAGCTGCCATGTAGGAAGGACACTAGACCGTGAGGCAACCAACAGGAACATAATACATTAGTTAGATAGCCTGGGAAGTGGTGATAATGCCATGGAAAAAACAAAGCTGGAGGACCAAGAATGAACCATGAGGCTGTCGGGGAGAAAAAAATTGCAACCAGAGGAAATACCAAGTGCAGAGGTCCTGAGGCAGGAGCGTGTGTCTGGCTTCTTCAGTAGCAAGGAGAACCGCAAGGAAGCCTTGCTGTTGTGTGGGTGGAGCAGAGTGGGCGAGGTGTAAGGGGGTGGGAGGTGACCTCAGAGGGGTCATCAGGTGGGGGGACACTGCAAATTGCGCTGGTTTTTGCAAGGAGTCCACTATAGCAAACAATGTCAAATTGAACTTCCAGTATCCCTGTTCTTAAAATATCCTGGGGCCACCCCACCTCATATTATAGAGTAAAACTGAAGGTTCAACAAGAGGTACCATTTCCGTCTTAGACCATGGGGACCATCTACGCCGGTGGGAGTGCATCTGCCAACTAGACATGGAGAAACAGATGGGAAAAGCACTTCCATTTGACTGCTTTTCTCCTTTTAACCCTTTTACCATGTCCTTTTATCAGGTTCCTTTTCCCTGTCTCATTACTGCCTTTTCGAGCCCTCCGTGTTCTTCTTTGTCAAGAGCAAATGCTGCTGACTTAGGTAGTGAAGAACACTTTGCCACATCTTCAGTAACCTTGCTCTTGACACTAGCACTGAATCTCACAGTTGACTTCCAGTAGCTTCCAAGGGATTTTTCCAATCAAAATCAGGACCCTCACCCTAACTTCCAAGTAGAGTTCTGTACTGGTTATTAGTATTCATTTGCTACCTGTTCTGCCAATGGTTGGGCTCCATTTGGGGACTGAAGCTATTTTAGGTTCTGTGGATTGGGTGGAGATTGGTAGTCTGGATGTGGTGTTGACAAAGGTCTGGTACTATGATCTTGTATTAGAGTAATTGATGGGCATATTAATTGGATCCAAGGCCTGTGCCCATTTCTTTGATTCTCCTCCCAATACCTGGCACTTGATAGACTCTCAGTTAATGTGACCATGGACTTAAGATCAGTCTGCAATAGTCTCTTTGATACCTCCAAGGTTTCCTGCTTCTTCTCAAGCCAGGAGGGGAGGATCTTGAAGCATCTTTTTAGATTACACAGATTTTTGTAATCTAGCCCAGCGCTGTCCAGGAGAACTCTAGGTGACGATGGAAATGCTCCATGTCTGTGCTGTCCAATACGGTAGTCACCAGCCACTACAGCTATTGAGCACCTAACATGGGGTTAGTACAACTGAGGAACTGGATTTTTAATCTGTCTTAATTTTATTTAAAATAGTAATGAATTTAAATTTAAATTTGAATGCCATCATCGATTGTGCACCTCTAGATATTACTTCTGAAACTTTCCACTGACATGTTTCAGATGGTAAAGAGAATGAATACCTAGATGGTTTGGGGTTCAAGTTTTCAAGTACAGAATTACTCCAAAGTTTTAGCTGAAAAATGCATGATGATTTGGCATTTATAATATGTGTGAATCTGCTCTTTATGATACATATGCCCTGCCCTGGAACAAAATGGATGGTCTAGAAAGATGTATCCCTGACTTCCTTAGCACAGGCTACTGTATGCTCCTGTGACTTCATGCATGCCAGCTGAGATAGAGGAATGCATTGCAAGTAAGCTGGTTTAAAGCTTAGACTTGACATTCTTCCTATTTCAGTGTAGTCTGAGAATGAAAGCATCTCATCCAGCACCCAGTGTTAGGAATGACCTCCTGGCTGGTGTGCAATGCAAACCTCCTATGAGATTTAAAAGAAAATGCTCCCCCAGGAAGCTCTTCAAGTGCATTTAATGAATAAAGTGCTGTCTGTAACTTTCTGTGACATTTACTTTAATAAGCTGTGGGAGTGATTTAGTGATCGGTGGGCACTGACATTTGAAGAGGGAAAGACAAACTTTGCTGCTTCTGATAGGACTTTTTTTCTTCTCCTTTTGATTCTGGTCTTGCACCCATGGAAACTTTGTTTCTGGAAAGAGATACTGTGTTTGCCAGGCTTGGGGAGTAATTTATTTATTTTTTCTTTCAGCATAGAGCCACAAATTAATTCCTTCTTTGTATGTCTGATGGTGAAATTATTTGTAGTGAGCTAAGTATGTTTTCCACAGTATTTGAAGTGAGGAGTGTGTATGTGAGTGCGCACACACACAGGCTTTTCCTCAACAAAGAATTTGCTCCATTTTGGTGAAATTATTTGTAGTGAGCTAAGTATGTTTTCCACAGTATTTGAAGTGAGGAGTGTGTATGTGAGTGCGCACACACACAGGCTTTTCCTCAACAAAGAATTTGCTCCATTTTGCTTAGACGAAAAACACATGGAAGAAAATTTAAAAAGGCAGATTTAAAAATACACGTCTATAGCTACAGCTCTTACCATGTGTATATATCTGTGTGACTACCACCCGGGAGAAGATTTAGAACACTGTCAGCATCCCTAGGAGGTGGTACCGTGTCCCCTGCCAGTCCATATATCCCACCCAGAGGTAACTACTCTTGACGCCTATCACCATCCATAAGTTTTGCCTGTTCTTGAACTTCATATAAATGGAATCACACACAGTGTCTTTTCCAACATTTTGTGCATGAGATTCATCTGTGCTGTGGTGTGGATCAGTACTTTGTTTTTAATTGATGTATAATATTCCATTATATGAATATACCACAGTTGATTTGTCTGTTTTTCCATTGATGGATGTCTGGGTTGGTTCTGTCGAGCCTTTGACTATTATGAATACAACTGCTGTGTCTATTCCTATACTTGTTTTATGATAGGCTTTTTCACTTCCTTCTTTTAGTCGATACCTAGGAACGAAGTTGCTGCGTTTTCAGACTAAAGGCAAAGTTTTGTTGTTCTGATAAAGAGCCAATCCAACAGCAGTTCAGATGAGGTAGAAGTTCATTTCTCCTTCATATACCAGACAGAGACCCAGGGTCTATCTGTCTTTTCCAGAATGAGGCCCTTTTTCTAGTGGTCCAAGATGACTGACCACCATGTTCACATTCCAGATAGAAGGATAGGAGGATAAAGGTTTTATAGCATGGTTATAGCGAGGTTTTATAGCATGCCCTTTCCCTGCAGAGACAAACCTCCAAAGACTGGGGTACGTCACTTCTGCGGAGACTGCATGTACGAGAACGTGATTCACATCTACCCTTCCCCAAAGTGCAGGGGGTCATCTTTATTTTGAGAAGCCTTGTCCGCCCAAATGTGGCAGAAAAGGGGGATAGATATTGGGATATCACACAAAGCCTCTGCCACAGCTTACCTCTTGGGCTTGGCCCATTCCCCGTTTTGGGGGAGTGAGCATGCAGGTGTCAGTGTTGATCTCTTTTCTTTTTCTTTTTTCTTTTTTTTTTCTGAGAGAGAGAGAGAGAGAGAGAGAGAGAGAGAGAGAGAGAGAGAGAGAGAATGAGCGGAGGAGGGTCAGAGACAGAGGGAGACACAGAATCTGAAACAGGCTCCAGGCTCCGAGCTGGCAGTCAGCACAGAGCACAACGCAGGGCTCGAACCCACGAACCGCGAGATCATGACCTAAGCGAAAGTCGGACGCTTAACCGACTAAGCCACCCAGGCGCCCCTCTTTTATTTCCTAGCTCAGGTGAATCTCTGAGAACTTTCTCCAGTCCTTGGAGCAGTTACACCAATCATCCCACCTAGACTTTTCTACCAAGCATGGATATTGTTAACTTATCACTTGCACACGGATGTCTCCCCGATAACTGATTTGTTTTGGTTTGTTTTTAATGTTCTGAAAAGAGGATATTACTACTCTTACTATTTTCAACATAACTATTATTCCCCCAGGAGGAGACTGCATCTTGGCTTAGTCACTTCTCAGTTTGCGTGGTCTTGGAATCCTTGCTTATTCCCTCTGAGCCTCTGTTTCATCACCCATGGGAATGGGTGGAAATAAAAATGCCTACCTTGAAGAACTATTTGGAGTAACAGAGATAATATATTTTCCACCCAGTATAGCTAGAGCCCCACGTTGTCCAGCCCTGATATACTGTCACAATAAAAAATATCTAGCAACCAGAGTGATTAAATATAGTTCCTGTTTCTCAAAATGCTAAAAGGGATCCAATTTAGAACTTACAGCAATAGTTCTCAACACACACACACACATCCAGAACCTGCCTCACTTCATCTCTCAAACACACCTAAGCATGCTGGAAGGTTACTAGTCTCCTCACCATCCGTTCTTCTCAGTGCTCCCAAGCTCTCCCAGTCTGTTTCCAAGATTCTGCCCATGTAGGTGCTTATCCGTCATCCCTCTTCCCTTTTCTCTCCATCCTCACTCTTTCCCTCTCAAGTAAATCTAAGGGAAGGAGGCTGTGATTATTTTTCAGTCATCAGTGTTTTCACTGGTGTTCCCAGTAGTGTATGTCAAGTATCTGTCATGTAGTAGACCATCCATGGTTGCTGTTTTCTTTACCATCAAGATAATGAAGAAAGTTTGCTCTTTGCTTATTTAGGACCCTCCCTCGTTTTTTATTTGAGACAGAGAGAGAATGAATAGCAGAAAGGGGTGGAAGGAGAGAATCCCAAACAGGCTCCATGCTCAATGCGGGGGCCCACATGGAGCCCAATCCCATGAACCTGGGATCATGATCTGAGCCCACATCAAGAGTCAGTTGCTCAATCAACTGAGCCACCCAGGCGTCCCTATCTAGAATCCTCTTAAGAGTTCATGTGGAGGTGAGTTGCCATTAAGGTTGACTCTGAGAGCAGGGGTAGGTATATGGTGGGCAGGCTGTTTTAGTCATAACAACTCCATGCAGTTAACAGAGTATGTGAATTTCATTGATTCACTCATTTAATTTAGATACATTGATTGATTGATTGATTTGAACTGCTTTGAAAGAATTGCCAGAAAAACATATCCCATATGATGAAGTAAATAAACATGAAAAAAAATACGATCAAAAGGAAAACAAAGCCAAGGCCCAAAAATTTATACCCCAAGCTGATGTTCATCTCCGAGGCACTGGGGAAGCTAGAGGTATGTGACTGACTGGTCTCACAGTTATTTTAAGGAATAAACCATGGGATACTGCTTGTCCAGGTATACAGTGTTTGAGAGATGTGTGATGGAATGAGCTTTCTCTCCTCTGTGTACAGCTGTAATGACTGTTGGATGCCAGTTTTTTTTTTCCCCTGATCTCTGCATTTGCTGCCCTTGCAGTTGGCTTTGAACAGAAGTGGCACAATGCTATCAGCACCCAAGATCTTGCTGCTCAGCTGGGTCTCAAATACCCTTAATCACTTGTTATTCATCGTGAACTCCTAGTGAGTTTTTGGTATTCCGGAGAACTATTAAAAGATGAGCTTTTTTGTAACATGTTTGGGTGCTGGCTCCTGGGCTGTGGCTTGACGGAGCCACCTTGTTTTGTACTGGTTCACAAGAGCCAACTGTGCACGGGTCTTACCAACTCCTTGTTCAGTGACATCAACTCGGTACCTTGAAATCAACCAGGGTATGAGTATTCATACCACAGAAATTAGCAAATGCTACAAATCTGGGCTTTTTTTTTTTTTTTTTAACCCCCTGTGGAAAGTCAGTTGTTAAACATTTACTATCATACTGCTGCTACTAAGTGCATGATTATGTCAAAATAGATGCCACTGTTCTGAAAGACTTAGGGAAATAATTACAAGGTATTCTGTGGACTCAAAGGTGCTATGTGAAATTGCAGAAAATATTCAGCTAATGTTTATGTCTGATCTGGGAATATCAGTGAATCAGAATTTTAGACTGGAAAACTCAAAGGTTGAACGTTGTGATGAATGTTCCTTGTTGGTTTGAAAATCTTCTGGGAGAAAGGAGGTTGGAGTTTTCTGCTGACGCTCGAAGCAGAAAGCCTGATAGTGCCCAAGGGCATGATTGTGGAGCGTTCACCATGGGGCAGCATAGAGTTCAGCTGAAGTGATCCTTCATGATAGACCCGTCCCTCTATGAGAAAGACAGGGTGACAAGGGACCAGGAAGGCTGTCTCCGTGCAGCTGAAGCCCTCATCATAGTAACTCAGCTGACAAAGCATCCTTTGGCTCTTAATTGTGAAATCAAGCACCACTTTCATCTCTTCAGGTTCAATACCCAAGGCTGATGTGTCGACAACAGCCAGAGAGTTGTCCAGAATCAAAAGTCATCACTACCCCCAAATGTGCTTTCAGTGTACCTAATCATCCAGTGAGCTTTTCAGTCTTTGTAGTTCATTGAGGATATGTCAATTTAGAAGAGTGGCCAGTGATCTAGGCTTTGGAGCTACACTGAACTGGGTTCACAACCTGTTCCTACCACCTACTCCTCGGGTGACCTTGGGCAAATAGCTTTACTTTGGCTTCCTCATCTCTAAAATGGGTATAACAATAATATTTAACACACAGCTTTGTTGAGAGGAATGAGAGAGCTGCTTCAATCAACAAATATATTTTTGAGTGCCTAGAGTAGGCAGGGTCACTCCTGCAGTGGAATTTCTGTTGCCAACATTTGGTGCCTACTTGTTCCCAGTTGGAAGGATGAGAGACAAGTCAGTGATTTTGTAGGGAGCTCCTAGCATGCTTTAGCTAGATCACACAGTATGGCTGCCCAAGTAGCAACCTGTCCACAGTCCTCTGTGAAGTAAGTTTCATTTCCTCTATAGTGCTTGAACCTAACTAGTAATCTTACTTTCCAAACATTTTCCCAAACTGCAAAACACACCACAGATGCTGACAATCTGGCCTCAAGGCCTTTTGGTCTGCCGCCCCCCCCCGCATGACCTCTTCCAGAGCTGAAGATGTCACATCTAGGTTTTCTGAACCACAGATCATGGCAGGGTATTACCAATGGGTACTTGTTGAGGACATCCAGGAACTATGTTTCCTGCGCTCCAGGAGTAGCTGTGGCAGATTCCTGCAAGAGTGAGGGCACAAATATCACTGGGGAAACACCCAGTCAGTGGGAATGGAGCTGGGATTCATACCTGGTGACACTGTGGACTAGAGAGCCTTCTCTGGGGCCAGGTGAGCAGTGGCTGGGATTTCCAGGGGATGAGAGAAAACACCGGGCAGCAAGCATAGCCCATTTATTCAATGGCTTTCTTGGTGCTCCAATAGCCCATAGGTACATGGAGGCAGGATGTTCTCCAAGAGTGCATCTGCTCTAGTAGCCCTCATCCAAACAAGGCTGTTACTGCCCCAGCAGCTGTGAGAGTCACCATCACTATAACCGTCATCCTCATCATCACCATCATCATCTAGTTGCCATTTATAGTATCAGTCCAGGAATTCTTAACTTTTATTTGAACCATGGACCCTTTTGGTAATCTGGTAAAATGTAGGGATCCTTTTACAGAATAATTTTTCTCAATGCACAAGGTACAATCCATAGGCTTATAGCTGAAGCCAAGTATATTGAAATATAATTATTAAAATGTTTTTATTTTTTAGTTAAGTTAAATTTTTTAATGTTTATTTTTGAGAGAGAGAGAGAGAGAGTGTGTGTGTGTGTATGCAAGCATGAGTGGGGGAGGGACAGAGAAAGAGGGAGACAGAAGATCCAAAGCAGGCTCCAGGCTGTCAGCACAGAGCCCGATATGGGGCTCGAACTCTTGAGCTATGAGATCATGATCTGAGACAAATTTGGACACTTAACCAACTGAGCCATTCAGGTGCCCCTCCAAATATTTTTAAAATTGTGATATTGTAATAGATAAATGATTCTTTATTAATATATTAAGTAATAAGAATTAGTGATGAACCCAACAACCATCATAACTTGAAGTAATGGTGCTGTGAATAGGATTTCAAGATATTAACTATAATGGGATATGAAAATACCCAAAATTTCTGTTGGCAACAAACTTACAACTACTGCTAATATCTCTGTAGTTTGTTGCCTCAATTCATAGTTGAAGGAAATGCCAGATTTCAGTTACATGTTGATGGAAGAAAACTACGCATGTCTTCCTTGACCAAGCTAAGAAGCTCTATGTCAGACATTGGTGCTAAATCCTGTACAAACATTATTCCTGGTTGCTGTATAGGGCCACATTTCGGGAATTCCCCAAAGCCCCCGGCAAATAGTCGGGGCTCCTGCTTCATTGGTGGGTCAGCACGAACACATAAAGCTTGCAAGAGTCCAGCATGGGCCTCTTCTCATTTTAGTAGCTTGACAGCCATGGTCAGAATATGTATGTGATTGAATCCCTACACACTACTAATCAGGGCATTTTTATTTTATCTTATTTTTTAAAATTTTAAATAGTTTATTGTCAAGTTGGTTTCCATATGACACTCAGTGCTCATCCCCACAAGTGCCTCCCTCCATGCCCATGTCCTCCCTCCCCTCCCACACCCATCAGTCCTTAGTTTGTTCTTAGCATTCAAGAGTCTCTCATGGTTTGCCTCTCTCCCTTTCCCCCACCAGTTCCCCCCTTCTTCTCCCCCATGGTCCTCCGTTAAGTTCCTCCTAATCCTCCTATACATGCAACCATATGGTATGTGTCCTTCTCTGCCTGACTTATTTCGCTCAGCATAACACCCTCAAGGTCCATCCACGTTGCTACACATGGCCAGATGTCATTCTTTCTCATTGCCATGTAGTGTTCCATCGTATAGGCGAACCACATCTTCTTGATCCATTCGTCCGTTGATGGACACTTAGGCTCGTTCCATGTTTTGGCTATTGTTGAGAGTGCTGCTGTGAACATTGGGGTACATGTGCTGGGCATTTTTATTTTAAAAACTAGTGGTTAAACATTTGCCCTTGAACATGCTCCTTTGTTCCTCATGTCTTTCCCGTCCTCAACCCTTCAAAAGAAAGGATTTGCACAACCACCTCATGATGGGAGGAGCCAGTTTACCTCGGTGACACAGGTGTTGGCTTACTTGCTTGTTGTCTATCGCCCACCCCCTTCCTGGGCACCGAAGCTATTGTCAAGTGTACATTTTATTGTGACTCAGATGTGGTGAGGCCAACAGATCAGGAGATGATTGCCATTGAAAAGGTAGTTTGTTACAGAGCCCAAGAGGAGAGACCAAGCCACGCCACGGGGCCGGGGGGCAGGGTGTGTGGACGAGCCCTGGGGTCGGTCAGGAAGGAATGGGTAGACAAAGGAAGCAGATTTGGATTGGCTGGTTTGAATAACTGTAGTGGGCTCTGGAAGACAGGAGCTGTCACTAGTTGTGTAGTACCTGACCTGGGCTGATTAGGGCAGTGGAGAACAGCCCGGAGTTGTGAGAGCTTCACAAAGGAGGTGGGTGGGAGTCTGGCCGCGGACTGGTTAGCCTGCATAGGAAAGACATGCTCCCAGGTGAGTTGCTGGCTCTTGCTAGGAACTAGCTGGCTCTGGCTGAGGCTGTCCCTCCAGGGTCATCAGTGTGCCAAATGTGAAAGCATCAAAAACACAGATTAAAAAGATGGGATTACTGCAGAAGCCAACAGTGGTTTAAGAGTGGAACGCAGGAGCATCAGGTTGCAGTAGTTTCCAAATCAGTGCTGTGAGATGCCCCTCCCACCCCCCACTGCCTTCACCCCCGATGGTGAGAACGTCTCACGTTCCACGTCCTGGCAGCTACAGCTGTCCTTGTGAGAAGCATGTGGAAAGTAAAAGCTGAGATTTATGGTCAATTTAAAGCTTGAGGTAACTGTGCTCTGATAGGTCTACAGAGTTCCCCCAGGTTAGCTACCTAGCACCACTCTCAGCCCTCGGTGCATGAATTCAAACTTCAGAGGACATCCGTCTTAAATTTCTGGAAACCAAGTGAGCGTTTAGCAAAAGTAAACACTCGCCTGTTATTTTTATGCAACCACAGTCTTTGTTGCACTTAAGAAAAGAAATATGCCTTCTAGAGCGTTGTAAACATTCTACACACGAGGTTCATTATTTCATGGCTCACAGTGGAGGCCAAATAGAATAATCTGCAGACTAAACCCTTTCTTTATCCCTGAGGCCGAGGAGGAGAGCTGGGAGGGCAGTGAGGGTGAAATGGCTTCTGAGGTGCCCTCTGCCTCTGAAATGTGCTGACCTGGAGTTTTGCCAGTTAGCCCGGGTTGGATAATAGACTCTTAGATGGCCTACATCGAAGGGATGATAAAAGAGCGGCCCAGCCCTTGATCCCTGCTCCTGCCAGGTTCTAAACAGCATAAGCTATTGGAGGAGTTTCCAGATGGACTGATTTTCAATTCCCCTGAGCCTCAGAAAAACAGTTGGCTGTTAAAGACCGGGACTGCTTTAGCCCGAGGGAGAGAGAGACACGACTTACTGCCTTTCGGATCCTAGGTGTGAGCTGGGGTTTATCCAGAAAAGAGATGGCAGCGCTTTGGATTCTGAACATCAGTGACAGTTTGGAGGCTGCAGAACTTTCCACAGGGCTGAGAGGATCCTGGACAGTGACAGCCTTCCTGCGGAGCAGACACATGGCCGCTTAAAGACTTTGGTGGATTCCAGTGGTGACCGTGGCACGCCAGCCCTCTTCCCCTTGGCCAGGACTCATGCATTACGGGGCATGACTTGGCTTCCTAAGACTCAGCATATCAGGCAGGGGAAGATGATTTAGCTGCAGGAATTAAACGCAGATCTCTCTGAAGCATATGTTTCCCCGGCACCTAGTGTGGTATCCACATGTAGTAGGTGCTCGTAAAGGGTGGTTTAGTGAATGAACAAATGCTCGTTTTATATATCCTACAGTGGTAAGACAACCATCCTTCCTGTTGTGCCTTTTTTATGAGTGTTATCCAAAAATGGAATGGAGTGTGTTTTAAGATTTAGTATTAAGACCGCTGAAGTGTCCAAGCTGTTTATTATAAAATAACAATAATAATAGTAGTAGTAGTAATAGTCAGCCATGGCTGTGTAACAAATAAGCCCCCACATCAGTAGCATACGACAAGAAGTATGTATTCTCAGGCTTTTTGTTTTGCACATCAGTTGCAGTGACTCTGCTTAAGATGTAGGTCTGCAGGTTGGCCGATCTAGTCTGGGTTTGGCTCTTGTCTTTGGGTTTGGTTCCAGTCGGCTCCACATGGCTCTCATCCTTCTGGGACTAGTGGGCTAACTCTGGGGCATTTTCTTTTCATGGCAGTGGCAGAAGCACAAGAAGGTGAGTCCCACAGCACAAGCGCATCTTAAACTTTAGCTCATATCAGATTTTCCAACTTCTTGGCCAAGCAAGTCATATGACCAAGCCCAAAAGCCATGAGTGGTGAAGCCATGAGTGGTGCCTTCAGTGGGACCATTAGGGAAATGAATAATCACCGAACAGTAATCCAGACTCTCATCATAACCACCCACTTACTGGATTTTACTCTGTGCCAGGCATTGCTCTAAGCATTTTACGTGAATACGTGGATTTTGTTATCATGACAGCCTTTCGAGGGTAGGTGCTGTTATGTTTAAGCTCCATTTTACAGATAAGAAAGTTGAGGCACCCACATCTAGGAGGCAGCCGAACCAGGATTCACACCCGGCAGTGTGATCTCAACACCTGCTCTCTTAACCTCGCTCACCGTCCGCAGTAGACAGTAAGAAGTGTGCTTAATGACTCTGGAGTTTCTTAACCTCTGTAACATGCTAGCACAGGTACTGGCTTGTTTACTTTTTTGTGGGAGCCCCTGCGGGGAGGTCTTGTTTTCTCCCATTTACTATGGATAGGGACACTGAGTCTCACTCAACCAAGTTAAGGGAGTTGGTGGAGACACGCAGCTGGGGAGTGGCTGAGCATGGAGTCCCCGGCCCTGTTCCTGGGAGGAATTTCTCCTCTGTGAATAAGGAACAACTCAGCAGTTATCAAGCTGTTTTTTTCTTTGTAATTCTGCTTTTAGTCCTTGGGAGGCTTCTAATTTAGGGCTCCCACTCCACAGGGCAGCCTTTTCCTTTCCTTCCTTACTTGCTTATTTTCTGACCGGAGGATTTGTGCCCTAGTTCCTTGGCATGGGATTGATGCCATGGCGAGATAGTTGCACGTTAGTTCTCACGGTCTCCGAGTCCTTAGTTTCTCATGACATGGCATGTCCCCGAGTGTCCCCTTCCCTCCCCCGTGCACCCCTCCCTCACTCTCTTCTCCTCCCCCAGCGCTGTGGCTGTCCCGTGGTGTCTGGTTACAGGCTCAGAAGGGCGAGGCCAGCTCAGTGGCTGTAATTTTAGCCCCTGATGAAAGACCAGAGGAAGTGAAGGGGACTCTTTCAGGCGTGTTAACAGGTGTACCCAAGCCACAAGTCTCTGTGTCCCGCAGCCTGGGAGGATGCACAGCCCCGAGGGTGTTCGATCACGTGGAGACCCTATAGTCTCAGCTGGAAGTGCTCACTTGAATACAGTGTCTGGGTGCGAGCAACTTGTTCACTCCAAAGCCATGAGAGGACCCAAAGCCACCAGTTTTGGGGGGCCTCTGGGGAGTTGGAAGTTCCCAGCCTCTGAATAACGTGCAGACCACCAGCTTGCCCCTTGTCAGCTGGGAGACTTGTGCCAGTAGATTCTCCTGTCCTTGCGGCTGGTTCAGAAACATCTCCAAGCCGACAAAAATCCGGTCAATGTATTTCTCCTCACCTGAATTCTGCTGTCATCTTACCTGCCCCTTCCCTTCCACCTCCCAACTTCCTGCCTTTGAGAATCTGACTGCTATATCCCTGACATTCTGGGGTTTCCGCTGAAGACAGATTCCCATACACAGGACACAAATGGTTGAGAAAGGACAAGCAGAGAAGAATGTACCTCTTATTTGGCCCATCGTCCAACATTTCTTTCTTTTTTTAAAATTTTTTAAAATTTTATTTATTTCTAGGAGAGAGAGAGAGAGACAGCGTGAGCAGGGGAGGGTCAGAGAGAGAGGGAGTCACAGAGTGAAACAGGCTCCCGGCTCTGAGCCGGCAATCAGCACAGAGCCCGACGCGGGGCCCGAACCCATGAACCGCGAGATCATGACCTAAGCAAAAGTCGGATGCTTAACCGACTAAGCCACCCAGGCGCCCCCATCGTCCCACATTTCTTAACCTGTTGCCTAAATTCTCTTTCATACTTAAGTTAGGGCTTATCTCCAAGACACTGGAAACCTCCAGCCCCTTGCCCCTCAGTCTGACTACTTCAGTAAGGATGACATTTGGGTTTGAGAGCTACGTTTTTTTATGGGGAGGGGGATGAGAGATTTATTGCCTCTCTGGGCAGGCGAGGCCTCCGGTGGGTGTGCAGGGGGGCGTGGCAGGTGGTGGAGGTATGTGATCGCTCCGGGTCCTGGAAATCTGAGGCTGGGATTTCTAACTTTCCTATGCCATGGATCCCCGTGGTGGGCTTGTGAAGCCTGGACCCTTCCCAGACTAGGATTTGAAAGTCTAAAAATACATGGAATTACAAGGGACCAATGGTTATTAAATATGATTTCTGAAGTCTTAGAGCTATTAAAATATTAAAATGTGAATCTGTGACATAGTAAAACATGAGCTTCTGATTAACCTACTGATTATCAAGCCCTGATGGAAGGGGTAAAGGAGTGATCTTTTGTGACACCTGTAACGACAATTACTATGATAGGAAAATGCCTGTAGTTTCCTTTTTTAAAATTTATTCATTTTTGAGACGGAGAGCACACAAGTGGGGCAGAGCGGGGGGGCGGGGGGGGGGGGACAGGGGATCTGAAGTGGGCTGTGCACTGACAGCAGAGAGCCCAGTGCAAGGCTTGAACTCACAAACCGTGAGATCATGACCTGAGCTGAAGTTGAATGCTTAACCTACTGAGCCACCCAGGCGCCCTAAGAACACCTGTGGTTTCTACTGGTGATAGAAGCGCAGATCCTGCTAAGACTGCTCTGGTTTTGCATAACTGAAAGAAATGTTACGTTTCAGTTATAGGTGAGTGAGGCACAATTTAAAATTCCCCTCTGAATTCTTGGACCCCCCCTGAGTTCTAGGTTAAGGACCCCGATGGAGAATCAGGCTGCGTGATAGTTTGTAAGTTCTTTGAGGGCTGATATTATATTCATCCCACTTACATACTTTCATTCTGTTTCTTTTAATTCTGGAAAATGTCAAACATATAATAAAGTAACCAGACCAGTATGATGACTCTCCCTTAGGTACCCATTTCCCTGCTTTATCTGCCATCAACTCAAAGCTACTTTTCTGTCACCTACTTCCCCTTCCCAAAGTATTTTGAGGCAAATCCTTGACTCTGTAATTTCATTGCAGATTTTGATTTATAAATAGCAGATGGGCCACTAAAGCTTTATGGATTGTGGGAGGGTTGATTGAGAAGTGCCATTAAATTGATTCAGAAGTGCCGCTCTGGTTCCCTTCCAGGATCGGGGTCCCAGGAAAGTGGGCTGGCATTGGAAAACCCCATTCCCAGTCACTATTCTGTGCTTCCCAGCCTGCATCTAACAACATATTACATATTTGTTCACTTTGGCATACATTTTCTGTCTCTTTCCACCACAGTGTAAATCCCATGAGAGAAAAGGCTTGGTCTGCCTGCCCCACAGCTACACCCCCAGCTCCCAGCGCAGTGTGTGGCATATAGTAAGTGCTTAGTAAACAATGCGTTTTGAATGCGTGAGTGACTGAAAGAAGAAAGGGGGTCTATGGGCATGTGTGAGGTTGCTAGTTAAAGTGGGGACTCTGGACTTGGTGTCTTCTGAAAACATGCTCGAAGTGCAGAATCTCACGTCCCACCCCACACTTGCTGCAGCAGAATCTGCATTTTAGCAAGATTCCCAGGTGGCTCTGTAGGGCCATTACAGTTGAAGGAGAGCTTGTTTGTCCCCCTTGACCTGGAAGAGTGAGAACGCCAGGCGGGAAGCGCCTCCCACTGTGATTTCTTGGGCCTTGCCCACCAGGAGGGCAGGACAGGGCATGGAAGTGGACTCACTGTGGGTTGGGCATCCTAGGTGTGAACCCTGGTTTGCCCACTTATTGGTTGGTTCTGTAGGCCTCTATTTTCTGATCTGAAAATGGGGTGTGTGAGCCTATCTCATAGCATCATAGAGTAAATGAGGTCATGGCTCCACCCTGGAGTGCCAAGCATATTTTGGGTAACTCCTAGGCTACTTCCTCATGGCTGTCTTTCCAAAATATGAGGGAATGACCTTTGTCTGTCTTTGAAAAGTTCTGATGATTTTGACTTGTTTTGGAAATCTTTCCCCTCATCTTTGATCATAATCATGGAGAGGGCTTGGGAAACACGTGAAGCGAGAAGACCCCTTTGGTGCCTTCACTTTTGCCTCTTTCCCCTGCTTTCTGTGGGATCTTTCTCCTTCTGGGGCATCACCTGCCCTGTCTCCTAAGATCCTGCCCCTAGGCAAGACATCCAGTGTTAGTGATCCCAAAGCATTCCATTCTCTAAGAATGTGGGGCCTTTGATTGTGGGATTTAAGTTTTTATCCCCCTGATGGAGGTATTAAGAGACTGGTGGGGGAAATCGTAAATCAAAACTTGGCATATGTTTCTCCACGGACAAGAATCATGTCACACGGGCAAGTGCCTGCTTCAGCCCTGGATGTGGTCACATCCGCTTCTTTTAGTTGTAACCTTGACCAAAAGGCTCACGTTAGTTCAGCTCAAGGGTAGTCGCACAGTTTGGGGCAATCTTCCCTTTGAAACTCCTGTTTCCCTCTTCTAAGCTGGAGGGATTCTAAAGAACTGGACCATGCAGGGACGCAGAACTCAAACTTTTTATTAACTCCAGACAGGGAGTACTGATGGCCAAGGTGAATGTTCCCCAGTGTCCCCCTCCCTACCAGCACCCCCCAGTCTGGCTCACACATCCGTTACGTGGTACACTGTGTTTACCTGGGGCTTGTTCCAACAGAGCTCAGCAATCCCACTTCTATCTTGGCCTGGCTGAATATTTACATGGTAAACATTTCTATAAAAGAAAGGGAAATATTCTCTTTAAAATATCTTATAAAAATTGCCCTTTGGAGATGAGTGGATAGGAAAGAGCAAATATTCCATATTTATGAAATGAGTCATTTTATAAAAATGTTACCTGTAAACCAAAAACTTAATAATACTGCTTATAGTACAGTAATACTTGCTTGGGTTTGTTTACAATTCTGTATATATACAGGCCCTTTCCTATACATCATTTTATCTAAGCTTCTCAGCAATCCAATAAGATGAACACTGTTAGCTCCATTTTAAAAATGAGAAAATCAAGGCTTAGAAAGGTTATGTAAATGCCCAGTGTGATACCCCTAGGCAGTGTGAGAGCAGGGATATGAGCCTGGGTCTTCTGACTCAAAACCAAATAAATGCCTATTAGCATATATCAGTCAAGAGTAGCGTACAAGTCAGGTATAAATGCGTTGGCACACAGCTGCCTCAAAATGCTCGTATCGTTCAGTGTTTAACCAGGAGAATGGAACCACTCTAGGAATTTCACACAGGGAGAATTTCATACAGGGACTTGGTCGCCCTACCCATGGGTGAGCTGAGAAGCCAGAGAATGGCGAGGTAAGCCAGAGTTCAGCAATGGCAGGAACCTACTACCACCCTCAAGCTGGAGGGAGAGGGAAGGAACATTACTACTGGAACCCAAGGGCTGGAGGCCCCTTAAGGAGGCCAGAACTGGTGAGCCAGCCTGATGGGAGTTGGGACCCGTGAGGAGACATGACTATGGACAAATACCCTGACTTCTCTCCTCCTCCCACCCTCCAGCCTCCTCTCGGTGCCTCCCTCTGGCTGAGCCTCGCTAGAAGCCAGCGGACCTGGAAGTTAGAGCCCATGGGGTGAGCTCCCCTTGTGATGCTCAGCAGAGCAGGGGTGGGTAATGAGTGGATCTGGGGTTAACAACCCCAAGGCTAGCACGGCATCTCCTACTCTTCAGTGTGGGTACACTCCCAGAACTAGGTTCGTGCCTTGATGGTCCCCCGCCCCTGCCATTTGCCTTCCCTCCTCTCCTCCAGGTTTGGCAGCAAGTCATTTTTTTCGGAACCAAAAGAAAAAAACCCAAACCCCAAAACAACAACAAAAAGAGTCCCTCAGGAGTTTGCAAAGGTGAGAGAAAGCGGTTTAGATTGGTCCAGTTACACATTTGAGGCTCAGACAGAAACTTCTGTTGCTTTTGGGACACAGAGACCACAGCTCCAGTGACCCAACAAAGGACCGCGTCAGTGAGTACCTTGGCAAGCAGATGTCAAAGAGAACCGTGCCAAGTGCCCCGCCAGGAAAACTGGTTTGGCAACAAGCGGATAGACCCAGAGGACGGGCACACATCACTCATTCTTCTGGATACTACTCGATTAGCTGGATTAAAATACTCATGTCAACCTTCGGAGTGTCGTGAAGCCCTCCCCCTGTTTGCTGCATTTTGCAGAATTGTCTTCCTCAGCTCACCGCCCTCCCCCACCCCCAGGGTTCTGTTTTCTGTGTACAGTTCTCTATTACAGGTAAGCTTATTTACAGGAGTTTTTTTCGTTCTTTCCACAACCTTCTGTGTAGATAATTGGAGACATCTGATGCCCTTAAACCAGAAATGGGAAAACCCTGGCATACATAAGAAAAATCATTTCTGTGGTTCATAGCACAGTTTTGTGAACTCTTACCAGTGAAAAGGGAAACTCACGGTCATTTGGGTTCGTGATTGGGAAGAGATAAAAAGGAAACCCTACACCTCATTCAGGGCCAGGCGCACAATGGGTTCTCAAAAAAGAAATGCTTGCTGAATGGATGGGAACATGCAAAATGTACAGTACCCCGTTCATTTCCTTTGACAGGTGCCTTTTTGTTTTTAATACACATGGCAGCATTTGATAGCAGGCGACTTGGAGTTCTTCTGGGGACTTGACAAAGCCTAAATAATAAAGTATCTTCGAGGTTTTGTTTCATTTCAGGGGAGTTATCACTTCCACTCTCTGTACTATTGGGTTTACGATGAATTTGAGGCTCGTGCGTATGTCGAGTCATTTTATCAGCTTGATCACTTTTATGTTCTGTGGCTTTAAATATTTATCATGCAAGCTTTCAAACAGAGAATAACATAACAGCCCCGTACCCACCATCCAATTCTATCAAAGCTAACACTTCTCCCATGCTTGCTTTATATTTGTCTCAAGAAAGCAAATGTTATCGTTAGAACTGAAAGCCCCCATGTTCCCTGTCTAATCTGATTACCCGCCCCCTTCCCCAGTGGTAACTGGTATCCTCATTTTTGTGCTTATCAGCCCTCCCCTCGATATATTTCAGTAGTATTGCCACATAGGAGTGTATTCGAAACCAGAATTGACATGCTTTAAAATTTGCATAAATCATATAATATTGCCTGTGACATTCTGTAACTTGCTTTTATGACTTAAACATATTGGCATGCACACCTCTACCGTATTCATCTTCTACCACCTCCCGAAGGAATACATCTTTCCTCTTAAAGGAATACAGTGCAATTTATTCGTGCACTCTCCCATCAGTGGGTATTTGGGTTACTTTCAGTTTCTTGCTCCCGAAAACAGTGCTGCCACAACCAGTTATGTCAAATGTCCTTACGGCAGCACATAGGGGCAAAGGTCTCTAGGCAGTGGATCTCAGCCTTTTCTACGCATCGGAATCGCCAAGGGAGACTTTATGAGTCCCAGCGCCAGGCTGCACACAGCCCAGTGAAATCTGAATCACTGGGGGGTGGGAACTAGGCACCTGTATTGTTTTAAAGTTCCCCCAGATAATTCCAGTGTGCAGCCAACTTTGGCAACCATTGCTTTAGGGTATATAGCTAGGAATTAAATTTCTGGGTCCAAGGATTGGTTCCTCTTCAGCTTTTTAGATTTTGCCAGATCATTCCCCAAGGTGGTGGTTCCAGTGGAGACGGTAGCGGCAGAGCCTGAGAGCTCGTGTTCCTGTGGCATCATCTCCTCCCCTAAACTTTATTGATCGTGTCCCCATGGGGAGTGCAAAGCAGGTACAGATCTATCCCTTTGATGGCCTCCCACACCTGCCTCCACCCGATTCATCCCGTGATAAAATCTTGCCTCGCCCCAAGGTTGCAGAGGAGGAACTGTTCTCACAAAGCATAACTCAGAGCTCGGGGCCCCTAATACCACATACTTGTGCAATTTAAGGCGCGGCAGTCAAGAGGTTCCTGCCATCCGTTCTACTTGGTAGAGTTGAACAGTCTTTGCCTGGCATGGTTTGGTGCTCAGCCCTGACGCGTAGGGGTACCGAATGACAAATGACTCAGGCCGTATTGCTGTCGTGTTGCTCAGCCACAGGCCCAGTGTGACAGGGCCCTGAGCAGCTGGGGAAACCGTATGTTCTGCCAAGGCCAGACTTCCCCGGTGGTTAGATCAGAGTGATTGTGCAGGAACATCAAAGAGATCCTAGCCTTGACCTTGCTCAAACCATAGCTGTGTAGAAATCTGTTTTAGCCTCATGTTCTCTTGCTGGACCTTCTAGACAGTTGAGTGAGGCTCTCTAACCTGTTCACGCACTGACAGCTCATAGTGTACTTCCTCTCCCTGTGTTTGTACAGATACAGAAAATTTGATGGGTGAAATTTGGTGAGGCTGTAATTGTACACTTTGAACATAGCCACCTGAATCCCTAGTACAGTGAGCCTCCCTCCTGGCATGCAAGCGAGGACCAAAAAATCAGTCCCGAATGTAAAAGGCCCTGCCAATGAGGTTACTGAAAAATTGGCCAAGTCCCCAGAGCTACGCGGAGTGCTGGGAATCTGTGTGATGGGACTCTGTTGTAGCATGGGCTCTGGCGGCATGCTCTGGTGCTGGTGACCCTCTCTGGCTTAGGTATCAGTAGGGACGGTTCTGGGTCCCATGGCCCCCAGGACATGCCAGGAATCTCCTGGTGAGTTGGCACCTCTCACTGGCCCGAGACACTGGGCCAGGAGGATACTGAGGACTCAGGAGACGAGCTCTTCTCTCCCCCGGGCTCTTGTTGGGATAAGGTTGCCTGCCATTTCCTGGCCCAGCCTCACCTTCCCCTCCTTCTTTGCACGCCCCCTCCCCGCAAGTAAGAACTTTGCCTCGGGCCTTTTTGAAAGTACCACCCATCACCAGTTGGATTCCATCCAGAATCTTCTTATTGGGGGTGCCTCACTGAACTGTTTTACTCTCCCGCTTACCTTTGTGTCTTGGGTCGGGGTCCCTAGAGGCAGGGCCTGAGACAGGGCTTCTAGAACATGGGACTTACTGGGAGAGTACTCAGGAGGAAACTTGTTAGGGTGTGAAGGAAGCACAGTGGGAAGGGGACCTCGCTGAGTTACATCGTGGTCCGAGATGGAGCTCAGCTTTGCTTGGATCTACAGAGGGAAGGCTTTTGTACGCCGTGTCAGTCCATCAGTGGCCAGGACTCCCTGGGGAGGGAATGGGCCTGACCTCCCAGGCAAGGTGGTTCTCATCAGCCAAGGGCACCTCTAACAAGGGGTCAGTTATGAGCCACTAGCAGCCAGAGGCCTGGTAAAAGGGGACCTGGGTGGGGTGCCACTGTCCCCTCCTACACCCTGGGATACCCAATGGGCCAGGTGAGGCTCTGAAGGGAGATGGGCTTGCTTCAGGTGGGTAAATAATCAGCATTCCTCTGGCCGCAGGTCTGAGGCTATCTTTGCTGTTTTAATCTCAACCCCGGAATGGAGTCTGGGACTTGCCACTTGAACTGTGGGTGGAGAATGTTCTGAGGCCCGTGTGTGAACTGATAACCGGGGAAAGTGGCATGACGAAATGAATCCCGTAGTTGATGGGAAAGGAAGGCCAGTGCCTGCGCTCCAGACATGATTCACGAGCTGGGGCTCTGAGGCATGGGAAGCAAACAGCAGACCTAGGAGCCTTGGATGCAATTGCCTCTTCAAGCTGTAAACCCGGGGAACCCAGGTAACTAAAGTAATTGACCGCTTGCTAGGCTGGGGTCAGGTTTTGTTTGGCTGGGAGCCTTCCTTGATTCTGATTGTGTCTTACTGTTTGTCATCTAGGGTTTGTGCAGGAGGAGGAAGGGGTTTGGAGAAATGTCCCAGCCGCAATCCCCTTGTTCCCTGTTGTCATGTCTGGCCACGTTTCCTCCTGGGGTGTCTGTTTAGAACTTGCACTCTGAAGAAGCAGCTCTAAACACAAACCTAAGGCTGCAGTTCCTGGAGGCCAGGGACAGGAATCTGTGAGCTTTATTTACATGGCGACCCAATAGGGTATTTCTTTGTCTGCAGGTATCTGTGGCTATTCCTTCAGGAGAGAATGACAAGGGCTTGGAGCGGCACAGAATAGGGACACTTGGCACCGATTGTGGCTTCCTGAGGGAGTTCTGTTGCATTCCTGGTTTATGGAGTGTAGACATAGACCAGAGCTGAGAGCACTTCTTTGGGAGACCAAGAAAGGCGTTAGGATATTTTGAGGGACTTACTTCCCTGAGTCCCCAGCCAAAAGAGCGGGGAAAAAGGAAGGTCATGGGGCATCCTGTGAAGATGGACAGGGTGACACATGTCTCGAATATTTCTTTTTTTTTTTTAATTTTTTTAATGTTTTATTTATTTCTAGGAGAGAGAGAGAGAGACAGCACGAGCAGGGGAGGGTCAGAGAGAGAGGGAGACACAGAATCTGAAGCAGGGTCCAGGCCCTGAGCTGGCAGTCAGCACAGAGCCCGACGCGGGGCTCGAACCCACGAACCGCGAGATCATGACCTAAGCGAAAGTCGGACGCTTAGCCGACTAAGCCACCCAGGCGCCCCTACATGTCTCGAATATTTCCATCACAGTTATAATTTCAGATGTTCCATCACAGAAGACAACCAATGTATAGATGCCGGGTTCATAAAATAGGGTCACCTCTTAAACACCACTCTAAATTGATGCTTATGTCAGCTTGGGAAAAACAACAACAACATGTGTCTCCTTGGATTTCTTCCATCTTTTTCTATGTGCGTTGGTTACCCTCGTGTTCCCATCACTGAATATTTGGAAATGTCCTTCCACTCTGGCTCACGAGGGGGCCAGTTTCCCAAGGAGGGTCAGGTGAGAGATCTCGCGGGCAGTTCATCAACTCCTCTCAGCATCACCCTCTGTGATTGGCGAGGTGGGGGTGGAAGGTGGTGGACAGTCAGCCAGTCTCCTTTCCTTCCTTCCTTCCTTCCTTCCTGCCCCTTCTCTGTCGAGAGCCTTCTCCACGCCCCAGTTAGCAAATACGCATTTCGGCGTTCAGGCTGAAACTCACGTGCCAGCACGAGGCGGCTAATGCCATTTGGCTTAAGAACAGCCTGTATTTAGGGAGTCAGAGCTCTCTCCTCTGCCCAGCACACCTGCTGGAAAACAAATTAAAGGGGAGACGGAGAGAGAAACCTCAGCCCACCCTCACATCCCGACTTTATTCACTTTGCTGCCAGAAACACCCCCATTTTCCTCGTGACCCTCCTGCATTCTGAATCCACGGTCCCCGCCCCCTGCCCCCACCCTTGTGCTGGCTGTGAACATCCTCTTAAAAAATGACCTAATCTTTCTAGAACCTTCAGACTGGCAAGAAAAGAAAACAGCAACAACAACAATGTATCCCTTGCCTTCCTGGCCCATGTATATATTTTTTAATTACACAGTGTGTGTTTCTGGAGGGAGAAGTGTTATTTGAATTCTTGAGATTTGCTTTGGCAAAGTTGGGCCTATTAACTTCCCATTAACACTGACTTTTTGATGATGGTCAAGCCATTATCCTTTTGGTTTGCCTTTTAAAAATTACTGTTTTGTTAGAGTGGAAGTGTTCCGGCTCTGAAGTGCTAGCTCTTTTCTCTCCGTTTAGAATGATCTGGGGCTCTGTTCTCTTACCTGTACAACGAAGGGAATGAACTGTATTATTTCTGGATTCTATTCTGGGACTCATACGTTGGAGAACATGACAGCTTTGGGGGGTTTCTTTAGCCACAGCACCTGACTGTTCTCCTTTTTGCCCTAATGCATATGCTGAAGTAGTTCTTTTGGGTAGTTTTTTTGTGGCATCGTTTCTACCTCCACTCTCCATTCTCAGATCTCAACATTGAGGAGAAGGAACAACGCTTGACTTAACTGGCTTCCCACGTCGCCTTCTGAGGCGCACCAGTGAGCACCATGCTTAAAAGAAAGGGTTCCCAGGCAGGAATTTGGGGGAGCACTGCAAAACGTGCCACACACTCTTGGAATTCACAGTGCGATTGAACTGGTTAAAGGATCCTAGATGGTCCACAATTGAGAAGCCTGTTCAATGTTGATTATTCAAGTGTTTAGCTCCTTGTTTTATTTTACCACGGACTCCACTCTTGGGGTAGCATTTTATTAACGTCCCCTAGAGCTGGGGTTCCGGCAGACACTAGGGACACGCTGGCTTATGTATTCTTTGTAACTAGTATTACAGCTTTGGCTCTGCAGTGATTTGAAAGTTTAGCTCTTTTGTGCTGGTGTCCATCTGTGTACATATAGCTAGATAAATATTAGGAACGACAGGAGTCTTCTGTAAAGAGATTCCATATTTCCTATCTCTTGGGATTCTCAGCTAACAAGATGTGGATGCTTCACCCACAGCCATCCTGATGGCGAACATTTTCACTTAAATACCAACTGTGCATGGAAAGATGTGAAAGTGACCCTTGAGGCATCGCTTCCCTCGCTGCCCCTCATCCTCTTCTTACATTGTATTTTCCCTGCATTTATTTTTGGGCTCTTTCCATATTTTCCTTGGCGTTCCAGCATTATTTTCCTCCGCCCCCTCCACCTTTCACGATCTCCGAAGACAGGCTGATCAAGCAGCCGGCGCAGCGATATTTCCTAAACACAGCCTGGGCCACTTCATGCGGCATCTTGATGTTTACATTTGCTGATTTCTTTATTATTTTTTTTTATAACACCCACTCCATTTGCTAGCTTTCTTTTATACTGGGTAATTTTGAATAAAAAATAAATACATGAGCCAGATTAAAAATAAAACTTCCAACTGTAAAGAAAGGAACCAAATACAATGAAATGTGAAAGCCTTCCTCTCCCCTGCATTCTTGTTCTTCTCTCCAGAGAGAAACACGGACAACATGTCATGTGTGTCATCCCAGAAAGGTCTGGCTCAGTTACCTGCGTGTGTGTGCGCATGAATCTCTCTCTGTCCATCTCCTACTGTACCTAGTATTCATGGTCTTGCTTTTTAGTTAACCTGATAACAACCCTTCGAAATCTTTCCAGTTCCAAATCAGCTACTCATTCTTTTCATCAGATGCGTAATATTTAAAACTGTAAATGATTGAAGCAGTCCCTGCTGACAAATACAAGATGTTCCATTGTTTGCTGTCACCATTGCTGTACCGTATGTCACTTTGCTAATAACTCGGTGTACTTTTGGACTTCAAAGAATGGTACATTTTCTAGCTGGAGAGATACTGCCGAGTAGCCCTCCAGTTAGGTTGGGCTGTTTTCCACTTCTGCCCTCTCTGTGCGTGAGAACCTTCCTTCTTCCATCCCGCAACCACCCAGGGTATTACCGAGCTTTTAACATTTGTTCATCTGAAGTAGGCGATATGACATGTATTTAATGGATTTAAAATGACAACTATCATTTTCTTTGTGATTTCCCGTATGGAACACCTTAGATGACGTTCTCTCATTTCACATGCGTAATGAGCAGTGACGTTGGGGTTCTTGTAACTTTCCATATGGGAAAGCTCCATGTCAGAGAGGGAAAGTGACTTACCAGAGCCAAGTGGTGAGGGCCCAGGTCTCCTGACTCTAGATTTAATTTGTTTACCCTCAGTTGCATTATCTCTCCAGCAGGGATAAAGGTGGAGACATCGTGTGGATGTGAGTGTGCGTAATGTGGCGCCGGGACCCGAGAAGGAACGATCACTGCGTGTAGGAGGTTCCTCTTTCTCTCCCAACCATCTCCCCCTTAAGACCCTGCAAAACTCACTTTGGAGCCCCAGGTGCTTCCGTCGTGTTATCTGATTTAATCCTCACACCCAGCATTATGACTCCTCATGTGACCCTCAGCCGAATCATCGCTTTGTGGGTCCCACTGAAATAGAACCAGGGAGTATGGAATGAAGTGCCACGTGTGAAGTTTAGGTTAGAGCCATGTACGAACTTTGTCGCCACACATGGCCAAAGCACTTCGTTCTAGAAGCAGCATAGATGGGCCACCTCACCCTCTCTTATTCCCCCAGACACAGTCACTGGGAAGATGGGGATCTCACATGTGGTGCCTATTAAAGCCAGGTTGCCGATAGGGCTATAGGGCGGATAGCACTGGAGAACCTTAAGGGATTTTTTAAAGCTTATTTTTATTTATATGCGGGGTGGAGGGGAGGTAGAGAGGCAGAGAGAGAGAGGGAGACAGAATTCCAAGCAAGCTCCATGCTGTCAGCACAGAACCCAACTCAGGGCTTGAACTCATGAACCATGAGCTCATGAACCAAGCTGAAATCAAGAGTCAGACGCCTGACTGACTGAGCCACCCAGGTGCCCCAGGGATTTTTAAAATCTCTACTGTTTTTTCCTTGCAACTGATGGTAATTCCTTGAGAGCAAGGGTAATGACAAGAATTGCCATCTTGCTAATTCTTGATAAGGTAGTGGATTGCCACCTGCCACCCTGTCTCACCTCCTTCTAGCAGGTACTGCCCTGGAGAGGCTGGAAAGCTAGAAACTGCATTTCTCAAACTCCCTTGCAGCAAGGTCCTGGTCCTACTTGGAAATTAGAGTTTGTCAAGTAGTTGTAGCTGTGACTTCTTGATTCTGCTAGAGGTTTTTCAGGTTCACGGCTTCCTAGGGAATAAATCGGTGACATATTTTCCTCTAGACACACTTCAGGCTGGAAGAAAACACCCGTCTCATCTTAGATGACCAATCTTATGGGATAGAGTGTATTTTGAAGTGTCTACTTTTAAGATTCCTTACCATCTTTTAGAGGTGGGTTTTCTTCAGCCTGTATCTGGGTATTTACAGTCCCCTGGCCAGTCTATCAGTTTTTGCTAAAATGATCCTCCTGTAGCCAACAAACAAACCCAGGACAAAAACTCTACCCTTTCATTTGTAAAGGGCAGCATCTTCAGCTCCCATATTTTACAGACTTCATAAATGGATACTTAGCTCATGGGTCATTAACAATCATGAAATGAGTGAAGACGTGGTTTTATTGCTGTTTTGACATCTGGGGTATTTATGTGATGACATCTTTTCTATTGTGACTTGTACGCTCCTGCGAACTTGTCTGTCACACCTTTCCCGGCCCTCACTTGTGCTGGATTTTTGCTTTGAGCTAGAAAAACACAAATACCTCAAACCACACCTCACCACACTGTAATGAAGATCAAAGTTAAAAAATAAAGAATGGAAAGACATCCCAGGTGTGTCTTCAGATCTCTGGAAAATTTCGCCCCTGGGGATTCTCCACACTTCTTGCCAGAAAGGATCTTCCCCTTTAGAATGTAAAACGCCGTGGCTGCTTTTTCCCCTCTGTGAATGGGGAGTTTTAGTAAAGGGCGGGCCTGCTCTCCCTGTGAGTTACTGGAGTGCCTGGTCACTACCGTATTGGCAGGTGCCTTCATCTGTTTGTAGAGCATGAGTTAGCTTAGTCTTTTTGTTTTTTTTGTTTTTTTTATGAGGAGCCAACAACAGCATTGAGTCTTAATCTGGTTCACTTCCCACAGGGTGGCTTTGCTAAAGTATCTCTCCCTCTCTCTCTGAGAGATGGAGGCGATGGGTGATAGAGGTCAGCGTTTATTGAGTGATTACTCTGTGCCAGGCATCGTGCTGAGTGTTTTACACATACTGGTTCATTTAGTCCTCATAGGAAGCCTGAGGTTGGTGGTACTATTATCATTATTATCATGATTATATTTTTAAATTGTGAGGTGATTTTCTATAACATGAAAGTAGCCATTTTCAAGTGAGCAAAACAATGGCATTTAGTACATTCACCATGCTGGGCAACCACCACCTCTGTATAGTTCCAGAATATTTCCATCACCCCCAGAAGGAAACCCCATACCCATTAAGCAGGTGCTCCTCATTCTCCCCTCCCTCAGACCCGGCGACGCTCAGTCCACTATTTCTATGGATTCTCCGTTAGTGGACATTTCATATCATTGGAATCATATAATATTTGTTCTTTCTTGTCTGGCTCCTTTCACTTAGCATCATGTTTTCAAGGTTCATGCATGTTATAGCAGGTATCAGGACTTCATTCCTTTTTTTTTTTTCTAGTTTTTAAATGTTTTGTTTTATTTTTGAGAGAGCTCGTGTGAATGGGGGAGGGGCAGAGAGAGAGGAAGACACAGACTCTGAAGCAGCTCCAGGCTCTGAGCTGTCAGCACAGAGTGTGAGGCGGGGCTCGAACCCACAAACTGTGAGATCATAACCTGAGCCGAAGTCGGATGATTAACCGACTGAGCCACCCAGGTGCCCTGGGACTTCATTCCTTTTTATGGCTGATAATATTCCATTGTATGGATAGACCGCATTTTGTTTATCCCATCCATCATCCACTGATGGACCTTCGCGCTCTTTCCACCTTTTGGCTACTGTGGATAGTACTGTATGAACATGCATGTACATGTATTTGTTTGATTTCCAGCTTTCATTTCTTTGGGGTATACATGAGGTTGGTATTACACTTAACCATGTTATATGTGGATACTTGGGTACAGAGAAGTATGCTGATCAGGACTGGAGATGGGATTCAAACCCAGAGCTTTCATGTAACCACCATGTTATGCTGCTTCCTGTCTGCGCACCACAGTGCTGTCCCTGGAACCCTTCCTGGGGAACTAACATAACAATGTCTCTTTCGCATGGACATTGAAAGGCCAGCAGCTGTGGATGGAGTTCAGGTGGAATCCCTTTAATAACATTTTTTAACGTTTATTTATTATTTTTGAGAGACAGAGTGCGAGCAGGGGAGGGGCAGAAAGAGAGGGACACACAGAATCCAAAACAGGCTCTAGGCTCCGAGCTGTCAGCACAGAGCCCAGTGTGGGGCTCGAACCCACCTACTGCGAGATCATGACCTAAGCTAAAGTTGGAGGTTTAACTGACTGAGCTACCTAGGCACCTCTAGGTGGAATCCCTTTAGAGCATTCAGTGCTCTCCAGCAAATAGTGTTGTGCGGGGGGCATCCTTCTTTATTCCTGAACTGGGGGCATAGTTATAACTACTTTGACTCTATGTGCCACGTGATTTTTATAAAGGATTTTTAGGGGTGCCTGGGAGGCACAGTCATTAAGCATCTAACTTGCGATCTCAGTTTAGGTCATGACCTCACATTTCGTGAGTTCGAGCCCCTGCATTGAGCTCTGTGCTGATGGCGCAGAGCCAGCTTGGGGTTCTCTGTCCTCTCTACCCCTCCCCTGCTTGTGCTCATTCTCTCTCTCTCTCAAAATAAAAAATAAATAAATAAAAGATTTTTACCACAGAGCTTTCATTTGGCCCTTGTAACAGCTGTCTGAAGTTGGAAGCGCAAGCTTTATACCTTGCATCTCCATTTCACCAATGAAGAAGCAGGCTCAGAGAGGTTAAGGAGCTTGCTCAGAGTCACACAGCTTAAAGGGAGGTGATCCAGGGCTTCTGGGTGGGTCTTCTGTGGTCTTTCCACTGTGGCATGCTACCTCTCTAACCAGCAATTAGAAGTGGCTAGGAAGGCTCTACAAACAACAAAAGGCAGTTATGCAAACTGCCTTCCTTGAATCAACAGCCAGTTGTAATGAAGGAGTGTTATTTCAAAGGAACCATGCCATAGCAATGACATCAATAAGAGCAGAATAGATAATTCCAACATCTGTACCTGTGTCCATGCAGCAAATATAATTCAGCACACTGTAACTTTCTACCAACATTTGTTAATAAGCACCTTAGTATCTGCCAAAAGCATCATAAAAATTCTCAAGCCCGAAAGTACGCCCCATTCCCCAGAGTCTGTCTCAAAGTTTGTCTCGGCAGCTGTTCCCCCCTTGGTGACATTACCCTTAACTACAAGGAGGAACTGTTATTTTTTTTTTCTCTTTTTAAATGCCCCCCCCCTTCTTCCTATTTTCTCAGATCATAGGAATCCTCCCCCTTCTCACATGAGGACCTTGGAAATGAGAGGCATCATGTGGGCAGTAAGAGCTGAACTCAGAACTCTAGGTGTCTTTCTAGAACTTCCCAAACTGCTTTGCCTGCCTTTGGAGGGCCAGTCCTACCACACTTGGCCCCGAGTGCAGGACCTGGGCTTTCACACAGCCTCCCAGTCTGCCTCGTTCTTCATCGTGGGTTTACTGGTCTGGAGATGGCCACCTCCTCCTTTTCTGTTGGCATATTTGTTCAGAGATGTCACATGGGGATGGGGGCCCTGTGACAGACTGCCAGCGATGAGCAATGGGGGTAGGATTGCTTTCCAAGACGCCAAATACAAACACATGTCCAAGGTTAGCACTGTTTCTATAGCAGCAGCCGCGGTGGCACATAAGTAGTGAGATTATACATTGAATGGTGAAGCTGTTTAGGTTTTCCCAAAGGAGCCTGCGTGGCTGGTCTCTCCATCTCCCCTTCACCATGAGGGACGATCCTGTCCTTCTGATTCATACATTGTTGCATGTAAAAATAAATTCTAACCTCATTGCTCCGACACTTTATTTGTGGGCTTTTATGACGCAACCGTAAGGCTTCGAAGGCCAATGTAATTGACAACATAGGTTTATTTACTTATCAACTCTACAGCAACATTCCCCATCACATTATTTCATTTCGTGTCGTAGATGAGCGCTTTGTTCAGTTGATGAGGCTCAGACATAGCTGTGTTTCGGGTGAAGGAGAAATAAGGAACTGAGGCTGACACACAAGAGATTGAGCCTGGTGGTGGATGGGCCAGTTGTGTGCCATGCTGCGGGGAGCTGAGGCAGGATTGCCATGGCCTTAAGCTCTAGGAGATTAAATGTACAGCAATTTCCTGAAGCCGAGTTATCTCTAGGATGAGAGAAGCTATTCTGGAGCCTTAAGAGACCTCGCTGGTGGGTGGGCAGGATGTGACCTTGGACGGGATGCCTGCCTGGCCCCTCGCTCTCCATAAGCCACTTAACTGCCCTTGAAGATGAAAGGAAGAGACAGATGACCACAGCCGGCCTGCCCTCTGTCTTCTGAGGGAGGGTATGGTGGGGGTGGAGTGGCTTAGCACCCCCCAGGCCCCTGCCACAGTGATTTCTCAGTCACTCTTCTGCCCCCCGGGGCTCAGTGTGGAAATTTCTCTTGTGGCCAGTCAGGATCTGGCAGAACTACTGGATTTTTCACTTGGCAGTGTTTCCTCACCAGATGAGACATTTACCTTTGGAGGGTGACACTGGAAGAGGAGGGGGTGTTATTCACCATCAAGAAGTTACCCAGGTGCTTCCTCTGGAGAATTTGATTCAACAGATGTGGGGTGGGTCCCAGGAATTGGTGTTTTAACAGGCCTCAGGGGATTCCTAGCACAGGCATACTTGGGAGTTCGAGACTTTGAAATGTGCAACCCTCACTCTTAATTTCCTTCTGCAATGTTCCCCTCCCCCTTTTTTTTTTTGCCTCTGCGGCAGATGCTTATAGGGAGATGTCTCAAGTCTTTTGTGTCTTACCACTTCAGTGTGGTCCTGGGGGACTTTGACCCGTCAATGATGGCATCTTCTTGCCTTCCGGAGTGCTCAGCAGGCTGGAGTCAGCACCCCCAGGAGCAGCCTTTACTAGGGCAGAGAGCGGTTGGCATGTCAGTACCCCAGCTCCCTTGCCTCTGAGGCAGGACACATTTGAGCCATGTCTTGCACTGTTTCCCCCAGTTTCCCGGTGGGCTTGAACTCTGGTCACACACGGTAGCATTGTGTATCTGACCGCATATACTCTATGGGGCAGCCTTTCCTTCCTGTCTTGTTTCTTGGTTCCCCATCAGTGTTCTCTTGCCTCTCAAATAAACTACAGTCAGTCCTGCTATAATGTGACATGACTTCCTAGAAAATCACTGTGCTGTGCAAAATGATGCAATCAAAACCACAGGGCTCGTGGAATACCTGAGATTAGGGGTAGAACGCTTAAAAACTTAGTAGCATGTACAAAAAATAAGATGGAAGCCTAATAAAAGTGACAGCACAGTTTGGTACATGTTATATGGTTAATCTAATAGCTGTGGCACCCTACCTAGGAAGAGGCCTGAGAGGGGGCTTGCAGAAGTGGGCATCAGAAGGGGTGCGGCTTGTGAAGGGGTGCTAGGCTCACTCTTAGAAACCAAATGGACCGTTGGAACACCCAGTGTGGATGGTTGGGGCCTAGAAGGTGAACTGAGGTGGCAGGGTGGTATTGGAGGTGTGAGCCCGTGATCGTTCGGTCAGGGCAGCTCTATTCAGCTGCGCGCACTTTTCTGTGATCAACTACTGTTCCTTGTAGACAGAATTGCGCATAAGCAAACGCGAAATTCATGTGATGCTCAAATCATCCTCTAATATATCAATCATGTCGGAACAAATTTGCGTTTCCAGGACAAGTGTGAGAGCAGAACTGACTGTAGTTACACAGGCTTCCTTTTTGCAGGGCTTGTTTCTAAACCTAGAGTTAAGATCCCTAATAATGGCAGCTTTAGGGTGGTTTTATTTTTTAATGGGGACTTACTCATGTTGAACAAAGCTCATATGCAAAACAGAAGCCCCTTCATACCCAGATGAGTTCAGCAGAGACTAGCTGGATGTGGGAGTTGGTGTTCCCAGTCAAAATGCCCTTCACAGGAGGCTCTGCACCCCAAGCCACACGGTCCCACCGGCTCATTATCTTGTAACTCCCTAGGGGACTGTGACCCTGTTTTACAAGCCCTGAAAATCTTGCTTCCTATTTGCAGTTTCTGGGAACGGATGTAAACCTAAAATCAGATGTCAGATTATTATGAGCTGGAGCCGAATTCTATAAATGCTCAGCTCTGTCTTTTATAAGGAAAAAAAGAGATTAACGCAGAACCTTGGTGAATATATTATTCACCTGCATTCGGTGCTTCCCAGGAGGTAAAATTACAGCCTGAGCTCAGCTCATTCTTAATTTCCCATGGTAGATTACAAATGGGTTCTTTTCTATTCTACAGCTTCTTTAATCTCAATACCTGATTTCTCCCACGTGTAAACTCTACACAGTCAGGCAACTTCCATACCACATGGCTCATTTGTTTAACTGGGTCTGCTTTGGTTTCAACTTCTGACTTTCTGTAGCCTTGATTTTTGACCTGGGCATGCACCCAGGCTGCCTGCAAGATCAGTGTTTTTCAGCATGTGGACTTCAGACCACCCACTTCAGAATCCCCAGGGAGCTTGTTACAAGCCCAGCTTGTTGGGTTCCACCCCAGTCTCCTGAATCAAAATACCTTGGGAGTGGGGGGGCAGGAATCTCCCTTTCTACGAGCTACTGGGTGATGCTTATGTGCACTCAAAGTTGAAACTCAAAGACTTAGATCGGTGGGTCTCAACTGGGGCCAATTGTGCCTCCCCCCCGCCACTTCCACCCCAGGGACCTTTAGCAATGTGTGGAGACATTTTTGGTTGCCGCAATTCAGAGGGGATGCTACTGACATCTAGAAGGTAGAGGCCAGGGCTGCAATCTGGCTCCACATGTCAATAGTGCTGTGCTTGACAAACCTGATTTGGACACTTCGGGATTTCTCCAGAGTCTGCTGCACACTCGTAAGGCTATTTCCTTTGTCGTTGTTTTCCTTAGTTTCTTCACATCTGGGTGGTTCAGAAGTGACCAAATTCTCTGGAGAAGCAGAAATGCGCGTGTTGGCTAGACAGGCAGCTGCAGTGGTGGGATCAGGGTAGTGAGGGTGATAGCCAGCTCTCTTAAAGACGCCTTCTCTGGCATCCATCAGGTGAACTGTAAATCAGGTCCACTCAAGTCATCCTAGAGATTAAGGGCCTTGCAGAGTTGGAACAAATAACACAACTTTGGAGATGCAGAGATGGGCTTTTCTGCCAGCGTGTGTAGACTTTTTGTTAAGCATACTCGATTTTTATTACCTAACTGATAGGTACATGATAGAGTGGAAGCCAGCCCTATTCATCACCTAGGACAGTGCCTGGACCGATACTTGCGCACTTCATTTGTTATTTCCCCCTTGATTACTGAGACACCTGGAAGTACCTTCTAAATCATCATACAGGGCATAGAGTGTTGAGTATCATTTCACCATGGGCAGTATTCCGTTGTGCCATGAAACGTTGAAAACTGACAGTTCCTATGTGGTGTAAATGGTAATTAAACTTCCAGTTCTGAAATTCCAAGAGTCTATATTATGTCCCAAGGAATATGTATCTACATTATAAGCCTATTACTCAACGCTAAGGTTTGTCAGATAATGTATGAAGAAGGATGTTTCGAGTGCTAATTAGTGATATTTTACAAGTTCGTGTATATTATTAAAATGTTTTATGTATGCTCTAGCTTAAACGTGGAACCTTTTCCATCTGTAGGCTGTAGAAGTATGATTATTACCATTTTACACATGAGGTTAAATACCAGGGACACACTGATGTCTAGGTGGCCAAACTACAGTTGGAACCCAGGCAGTCTGGGTTCTTAACAGGAGTATTACTCTGCCTCAGTTGTAGTCAACAATTTGTCATTTTGGACTTTAACTTGAACCAAGTGGAATAATCATTGAAATTGTTAAAATGATCTGCCTCGTTCAGCACTGTCCAGTAGAAATGGAATGCGAGCTACATATATCATTTCAAATTTCCTCAGTACCAATTTTTTTAAAGATGTAAAGAGAAAAAAGGTAACAATTAGTTTGATAATATATTTCGTTAACCCACCATGACCACAAATATTATAGTTGGGACATGTGAT